>JAGFMF010011723.1:150223-177775 GCA_019455555.1 Galemys pyrenaicus | reverse complement strand
TTATTTATTTATGCATACAAGAGCTGGGGTACAGGCCAGAGTCCAGGGAGGTGAGAGGATTCACCAGAGACAGAGTGGGGAGCAGAACAGGCAGACTGAGTGAAACACACTGCTGAGGGGAGCAGCGGGTGAGGCAGGAGAGGTCTGCTGTGCCATGTGGGTCCCCTCTCTGGCCGGCGGCAGGGATCGAACTCGTGCTGCAGTGCCTGCGACTTGCTTCATAGTGTGTTGCTTAACCCGCTGCGCCACCAGGGAGGCCCACAGCCAATAGTTTTAAAGAGACACATATTTCAAAAGTTTAAATTTGTACCAGAGATCTATGTTGACGGGGTGGGCTTCTGCCCCGTACCTGGTGCACATCCTAAGTTAACAACCTTTAAAATAACATTTTAAGCTAACATTCCAAGCTAGGAGACCAGCTATCCTACTAGATAAGGACATAGGCTATTTGTCAAGATCAATCTCTGGCTCCAGCATGTCTCTGACTCCAACACTGAGGCATCCAGACTTTATTGCTAGGCCTGGCACCAGGGCCCCTCTGGTTTACGACCCTCTCTTTGGGAGGGGGACGCAAGAGCAGAGCAACCTTGCATGCTTTTACACGCCTTACATTATTAGCAGCATAAGGATTTGAACCCAGTCTGGTTTCAGACTATCATAAATCCTGCTCTTAGCTTCCTTATGGGGTTTTGGCTTAGACTTTGGTCACCTTCTGACCCAACCCAGAATATGACATTTGTTATTGATTTGTGGGTCTGATTCACCTCACTAAAAACCCCGCCCAGGGCCAGAGAGGAGAAAGTTCATTAAAGCAGTGTTTGTTCATGTGCACTTGTCTTTTCATAGTAATTATATCTCTTCCCTTCCTCTGTCCTCTGCCTGGTTGGTTTCCGTGAGAAGCATTTGTTACCCCCTGAACAATGGTTTGCTTCTTCCACCTGTCTGCCGAGCTTCCATTCCCTCCCTCTCCCTCTAGCACCCTTCTCTGTGGAAGCTGCCTCTGCCCTTGACTGTGCCCATGGCAGGCAACACATCCTACTGGTCTCTGAACTGTCGGTCTGCCACACTCTAGGGCCTCAAGACCTGTTTCTTGATGGAATGGAAAGTGATGCTAGAAAGAAAGTGATGCTAAAAAGGAACAGGACAAATATTATCCCCTATAGGGGATGATGTGATGTTGGTGTGCCCTTGATGGGCTGGGGTAAAAGGACAGAACTTTTAAAAGAATCTTTTATTGGATGGAGAGGGTAGACACTTCATATTATTGCCATTCATCTTTTATTGAAATTAGTTACTAAAACAATGGTATTTGATCAAAGTTCTGATATTAAAAGTGTTCCACGCCAACACTTTATGAAGGATTATCAAGTAAGATCATGGTGATGACACTTTGCAAAGTGTCGAGTATTTAAATCCATTGTGTGTCTTTCTAGATTTGTTTTTGTCAACCAAAGAACCTCTCCTATGCAGCAAAAACCGCATCAGTTGTCCACGGCTGTCGGCCGCTGAAATGATTTTGAACACCATTATTCACCCTTGACCCTCGCCTTCCAGCAGGCAGCGGTAGGTCATATCTCCCAGCAGAGCCTTGACACTCCGCAGCCGCTGGTGTCTGGGTTCTGGCGCTCGATGTCGGGCACAGCCGGGCCTCCCGCACAGCTGCACACAGTAGTCGTCCGTCCTGCGCTTTGGCCAGAGTCCTCCCGGGACTTCCTCTGCATGTGGGAGGGAAATGGCACAGACATAACGATGGAGGAGAGGGACCCCCCCGCCCCCCGGGGGAAAGTGGCCAGTGGCTTAACATAATCCGGGTGCCACCTTTTTGGAAGGTGAAACGATGCTCGTCCCTTTGCGCGTGCCCACCGTGGCCAGCCGGGACTGGAGCTCGAGCTCAGGTTTTGCAAGGTGCGCCTCAGCTTGGTGACCTTGCTCTTGCTGGACGGGAGCTGCTCGGTGTGGGGGTGTGGGTGCTGACCTCCATCTGGAGCTCCCTACTCTGCCACGGCAAATGGGGCGAGGGCACGGCCCCTGCTGTCCTCTCTGCCGCCGGATGAATGCGGATTTGTTTTGCTGGCGGTACCTTTTCCACGAACCAGACCTCCGCGTCCTTCCGGCCCTGCCCCGCGAAGGCTCCCTACTGCGCCCGCTTGTCGCTGAGCAGCCGGGTGCGGTCCAGGCCAGGTGCCGTGTCCATTTCCACGCTCACCTGGCCGGGCCGCCTGCTGTGCAGCTCTGGAGCTCCTGGGCACAGCGAGGCCGGGGGCGGGGTGCAGTGGCTCTTCCGCCACAAAATAAGGTTGAAGGTTATATTTCATGATGGTGTTAGTTTAAACATGAATACAACTTTGTAAAAGCTTTTCTTACCTGAAAATTCATATTTTTTCCTGATTTTAAGAGAACATAAGATATCTTTATGGGCACGGAGACTCATCCTCTGCCCGAGGTACGCTGCCTACCTTGTCTAACTGAGGACTTGGCCCTGCTTCTCAGTCTCTCCGGGTCAATGTGGCCTTTATAATAGAGACCTCGGGGCAGAGAGAGGCAGGCAAACCTGTCAGCACCTGCTCGAGGCCAGGAGGGCAGCCCGGGAAGGGGAATCAACCTGGATCTCCCCGGATCCAGAAGCGAGGGCTCTGGCCCACGTTGGCCCACCAGCAGGTGTGCGTGGTCACCAGCTTGCAGTAAGAGCCCATGGGCACGCTCAAGGCCGGCTTCCATTCTACAGACCAGCTCCTGAGAGTCCGCAGCTTTTTAGAGCTTTGTAGTATCACACTGGGTATAACTGGCTTCTCTGACATATATAACATTATTATTGGTAGATATTTGCTTTTAAAAAGATACTTTATTTGTTCATGCATACAAGAGCTGGGGTGTAGGTCAGAGGTGCAGGGTGAGAGGATTCGCCAGGGACAGAGTGGGGAGCAGACCAGGCAGATCTACTGAAATACACTGCTGAGGGGAGCAGCTGGTGGGGCAGGAGAGGTCTGCTGCGCCATGTGGGTCAGCTCCCTGGCTGGGGATTGAACTTGTGCTGCGGTGGCTGCAGACAGGCGCTAATGCCTTGATTGTGCTGAGACTTAACCCCTTGTGCCAACAGGGAGGGTCATGTTTTTAGCATTTAAAATAAAACATATATGTAAAAAAATTACTAAATTGGGACATTGAAAATTCTTTTTGTCTTTACCTAATGATGAAAACAACAAAATCAGAAGGTACTCCTCATCTGTTCAACTTTCCCCTCTCTACCACAACCACAAAACACACATGCAGAAATTCAGAACAAATGATCATATTAACAGGGAGGTCATGTATCCTTCATACATGTTCTAACTCCAGGCTGGCAAACTTGAAGTTGTAATTTTTGGATCCCAGAGGAAAAAAAATAAACAATAGGGAGAGCTGCCTTTTCTGGCTGACCTCCTTGTGATTCTTTTTCAGGTAGGCCAGCTCCTCCTTCAGGCTCTCGATCTGCATCTCCAGGGCGGTCCTGGCCAGGCTCAGCTTGCCCAGCACCTGCTCAGGCCAGCAGTGTCGGCCTCCACACTAATGCGCAGGGCCTGCTGGTGCTGGAACCTGGAGACCCAGGACAAAGCCGGTTAACGAATGGACACGCCCACTTGAACAAGGCCCTGCCTTCTTCAAGGTCAATTTGAGCATTAATTAAAAAGTAACAGCACTTCCATGAATGCTGCTGCTTTCTTCCCCCTTACTTTTATTTTTTATTTTATTTTTTTTTAAAGATTTATTTATTTATGCGTACAAGCACTGGGGTACAGGCCAGAGGTGTGGGGGGGGCGTTGAGAGGATTCACCACAGAGAGCAGAGAGCAGAACAGGCAGATCAATAGAAGTACACTGCTGAGGGGAGCAGCGGGCACAGCAGGAGAGGTCTGCTGTGCCATGTGGATCCCCTCCCTGGCCGGCAGCAGGGATCGAACTCGTGCTGCAGTGACTGTGGTTTGCTTCCTAGTGTGTTGCTTAACCCACTGCGCCACCAGGGAGGCCCCCCCCCCGCCTTACTTTTAAAAAGGACAGTTTTATTATCAAACGGAGAAAGGAAAAGGAGACCCGTAGACAGCAGGCAGGCAGAGAGCTACCGCTGCTGCTTTGCAAAGGGGAAGGTTTGTGAGAAGCACCTGAATAGACACAGGGAGTGGGAGAGCTGCAGATGACCTGTTTTTATTTGATTACTTTACTTTCCCTTAGGATAGTTTATTGTTCAGTGGAGAGAAGTAAAAAAAAAAAATTATGGGTGATTCTTCTCTACCAGCAATGACCCTCAGGGTTCCCAAATACCAGGGAGTATGTCCCCTGTGGCTGGCTGCCCTGCTGATGAACTGCAGCTGCCTCTTTGTAGATGGAACCCTAAAAGCAGCTGAAAATAAAAACAACAGTTAACCTTTCTGGCTTAACATTTTTAATGATTTGATTGCAAACACTGATGCTTCTTTAGTAGCTTTAACCAAGATTTTACGGGTTCAGGCTCATTACTTCTGCAACAGCCAGTGTAAAAATTTTGTGCTGCAAAAGGACCTTAGTATTTCTTCCTGGAGTTTGGGAGGGTAGAGTATGGGAACGGAGGAGGGCGTTTAAAAAAAAAAAAAATATCAATGCCTGGTTTAATCTTTTAATGAATGTGTCATGGGGTGGTGGTGGGAGAGAGAGTTATTTCATTTAACTCCCAGGCAAAAAATTGTTAATTCATTTTGACCCTTGAAAGGTTAAGGAGTAAGTCATTGGTGGAATGATAAGATTTCATTGTGAGTCAATGATGAGTCAATAGCCAGTTACAAATATGGTGATCCATAGCTCTAGGATTAAGAGCCTTATAATTACAGGCATGTAATGTGAATTGTGTCTGAGTATAATTACTTCCTAGAATACCTACTCCTAATATGTATTTACCAAAGCAGCAAAGTGGGAACTATTTCTTCAACAAAAGCAGGAAAACAGAAAGACAAAATGGCAGGCCACATTGTGCTCACTTCATTCTGAAGCTTCGGCAGCCAGAATTGAGTTGTCGATCTGCAAGATGAGCTGGGCATTTCCAGTGCTGGCAGAAATGACCTGGCAAAACAGGGCAAGACGCACAGGAGGCCCTGGAATACTAGTGTTATGTAGCCATTTTTGACAGGGATTTTTTTAGGTGGTAGTAAAATGATGTTTTATAAAGACTTAATGCAGTTTAACAGTTTAGAAAGGAAAGGTATTCATAAACTATCATTTAAAAATGAAGACACATACATTTCCTACAGAAGTAGTGGTAATACAGTCACTATACAGTAAGTGGTAAAGTGAAACCAAATATTGAGATGAGAAATTGTTCCAAATAGTTAAGTTCAAAAATATATGTTTTAGGTAATTATGGCTATAAAATATTATAGTAGCCAAAAAATAGAAATAAAAAACAATTTCCCAAAATAACTCCACTCCAAAAAACTAATATACTGACCTGATTTCTGAGGTCTTCCATCAACAAATAATATTTACTGTAATCACTCCGGGGCCCAGGGTCCCCAGATCCTGGTGTTCCATACCATTCTCGAATTTTGCTTACTAGCCCAGTATTTGCTTCTTCTAGAGCTCGAACCTTATCCAGGCAGGAAGCTGATCTGTCATTTAGATTTTGCATGGTTTCCTTTTCTGACCCAGAAAGAAGGCCTCCATCATCACAGGAGAGGACACCTAGAGAACCCCGTCCTGAACTTCCCCCAAATCCAGTTGCCAGGCCTCACAAGCAGTGCCCAATCCTGCAAAGGAACGTAAAAGCCACCCCCAAAGCCAGAGCAAGACCCAAACATGGAAGCAGCAGAAAAGCCTCCCACAGCTCCCTCCTCCAGAGCTGAAGGGGTTCTCCTGCAACCACTTCCCAGGCTGGAAGCAGACCGGCCCCGAGCTGCCTGCTGGCCCCATTCTGGGAGGACCAGCTCTGGGGCAGCCAAGGGTACATCCTGAGAGAGGGGTGGTCAGGAGAGACCCCCAGCCTGGGGAGGTGTCCACAACCTGGGAGCTAGTGGCGCCGTGAGGCTGAAAGCCCAGCCCTTTATAGGTGGAGAAATGGGTGTTGCTGCTGAAAAGTTCACTCTTCATTCAAGATTCCTTCATTTTGGTCAACTGCGCATTAAAGTGGTTTATGCATGTTGAACATTCACTGGTATACAAGTAATCAATTAATTGTGCCCATTTTGTACTTGCTATACAGGAACGTGGGTGGAGTGGAGGTCAGCTGTCCTGAGGAATTTTCTTCCCCCAAAGCTTCTACCGCCCGTGTCCTCAGCAGCGTCCAGGGCCTTGTGCGCTGCCAGAAAGCAGTGCTGGAGGATGAAGTGAATACTTCTTCCTAAACCACAAGCTTCTTAAAGCTCTTCGCTTATATTTCCTATTTGCGTCCTTTAGAAAACGCAGTATGAACCCTCGAGCCCACCGTCCAGTGGCACAGAAGCAGCTGTGAAATGCACGGTGGGTGGATGTTGGCAGCAGGTTGATTTGGGATTTGAATTTTCAAGGACTTTAACCCTGTGTCCTTGGGATGATGCATGGTCTCTTTTTGATTCAGAAAGAAGACCGCTCAAACACTGAGGCATGTCGTTTTTGAGTAGACTGTTGTAGCACAATCAGCAGATCTTCCTTTGCAGGAGAATGGACCTTCTTGGCAAACCCCATGAGCTCAGGAGTCTTCCCCGATTGTTCCATGCCCACCCTGCAGCTCCTGCGCGGATTCCTGCCATAGACCCCGGACGACGTGCTTGCGCAGTGCCTCTATTGACTGGATGTGAAACTTCAGGTTTCATCGCCATTATCCATCAGGAGGAAGAGGAAACACAGGGATTATATTAAGAAGTGACTCTAGGGCCTCCCTGGTGGCGCAGTGGGTTAAGCAATGCACTATGAAGCAAAACGCAGCCACTGCAGCATGAGTTCGATCCCTGCTGCCGGCCAGGGTGGGGATCCACATGGCGCAGCAGACCTCTCCTGCTGTGCCCGCTGCTCCCCTCAGCAGTGTACTTCCGTTGATCTGCCTGTTCTGCTCCCTGCTCTCTGTGGTGAATCCTCTCACCACCCCCACACCTCTGGCCTGTACCCCAGTGCTTGTATGCATAAATAAATAAATCTTTAAAAAAAAAAAAAAAAAGAAGTGACTCTAATGCCGCAAGTTTAAGAAGCTAGAGAACCCTTTCACTTGAAGGCTATGAAAAAGGATAGCTTGTAATAGAGAACAAAGCATACGGTGATTCTTTGTTTTTGTTTTTTAAAAGACATTTATTGATGCATACAAGAACTGGGGAACAGGCCAGAGGTGTGGGGAAGATGAGAGGATTCACCAAAGACAGAATGGGGAGCAGAACAGGCAGATCTACTGAAATACACTGCTGAGGGGAGCAGCGGGCGAGGCAGGACAGGTCTGCTGCGCCATGTGGGTCACCCCCTTGGCCAAGGGCAGGGATCAAACTCATGCTGCTGTGGCTGCGGTTTGCTTCAATGTGCGTTGCTTAACCCACTGCGCCACCAGGGAGACCCCAAAGCATACGGTGTTACCTTTTAAAACTTTTGTGGAAGTTTTGCAAAGTGTGCTTCAAAGAATTGTCCATGTACCTTTTTTTCTTTTTTGTTTTTTTAAATGAAGCTCTGAGTATCCTCTCTTCTTTGATACTTTCTTTGTTCTCAATACTGAACAGTACTGAGACATTTGGTTTTGGACATTTTTCTTGAATAGCAGAGATCCTGTAAATAAGTTTCTGGTTGGTCTATAACTTCAGTTATGTCAAAATGGCTTGATCTTTTGGGGAAATTAAATCAAGCATTTCAATCAAGCCAGTTTGAAAATATTCAAGGAACTAGATCAATTCTACTGTAATTCCTAGGCTGTTTTTCCAGTGTCTTCTACCAAATCAATTTAGTAAGAACTTCTGAATTGATTTATCTCTTAGTAAATCATAAAAGTATGTTATTCCTGGGGGAATTTTTCCAACACTGAAAAAATGGGTATGGATTGAAAGGTAAGTTACATGGTATGTTAAGTATCGGACTCCAACACAGACACACGTCATCCTGATATTGACATGTACACACGCAGTGCAGACGCAAACGTGGGCTGAGCGCTGCTGCTTCAGTGCACAGGAGCTGCAAGCAGAGGGAGGTTTGCAGCATCTGCCACCTCTCATTCACCAGAAGCCCATTTCCCGGGGAGTTCTTTCTCTGCCTCTATCTCATGGTCATTAAACTCCAGTGTCCCTACTTGTCCTCAGGGCAGGGGAGGACCAGCTGTAAAGGGGGAGAGAGGAGGAAGAGAAAATAACACCCTGGTAATTGAGTCTAGGGGAGACAAAATGGATGATTGAAGGGGAATTATAAAAACAGGACTCGTGGACCAAAGCTTTTTATTTTTTCACTCTGCCTTCAGGAGGACAGACTCACTCAAGTCTAGACCTGCAGTAGATCATACCCCTCCCCCTGCTCCCCCCCCCCCCCCCCCCCGGCTTGCACCCTCACCCTCCTTCCCTCCTCCTGACTCTCATCCCAAACAGCAAGATGCCCTCCCTGATGCCAGTCTCCCAACTACAATTCCCTTTTACCTTATTGGAGAAGAGGTACATGCAAAAGGGATGTACTTCCTGCACCCCAATTAAGGTTGGAGCCCCTACAATTCCCAAGGACTCTCCCCCTCCAGGAATGTCTTCCTGGGCATCTTTTTGTTGTCTCTAAATAAACTTGCTTTTGCCTCTGCTGAAGACGTGGCTGTGAATTCTTGTCACACTGTAGTCAAGAACTGAGGAACCCTCAAATCCAGGAACCCCAGAATCTGGTGACAGGGGCTGTGCCTAATTTATGTTTCATCCTGAGTCCTAGCCTAGCATTTGGCTCAATTTTCTCTCTGTTTTCCTACAGTTATTTCACTTGAAAGAGCTTCATCCTTCATAGGTTTGAATGTGTTATTTAAATTCACTTCATTTGAAAACAACTTCACTCTAATTTTTTGACATGCTTTGGCCAAGATTTATTCTTAATCCAGTTTTGAATGGGGAGCAATTTCAGAAATTGAAAGGAGAAATATTTATCCTTCAGTAGATTTGAACCCCCTGAAGGCAGGGCTAACGCTAATGTTTTTAGTAGTAAAAATAATCTTTTTGATAGCTGTAAACACATAGAAGGTAGCAATGTATGAAATAGAAAAGATCTTGGGCTTGTTGGCAAAATGATTCTGTAAATTGAGCATAAAGTGACTGGAATCAGGATGAGCTGCTCCAAAGAATTGTCTTCTAGTTTTGTAGAGTTACGGAATCCTCAGAATAGGCAGTTATTTGTGAGCCCTTAGATTTTCATTAAGTAGCCTGTGTGCTATTCTTCTCACGACTGGGCGGCTACCTCCCTGGCCTTGGATGTCAGGGTCTCCCACTCGGGCTCTTAAACACAGACCTCCTGCCTCTGTGCACTTCTCTGACCCTTGGTTTTTAACACTTTCCCTTTTGCTTTGAAAAACATTTCACTTCCTGTGGGCGAGTGAAAGAATATCACACCACTGATGTTTTGTGCTGTGCTTTTGAGATGGAGAAGGAACAAGGACCCCCAGGGGAGACGAACTCTGGACTTCAGGGTCCTCAAGGCAGGGAAGGACTAGCCTTAAATGGGGAAAGAGGAGGAAGAGAAAACGACACCCCGGTAAGAGGAGTCTTAGAAATGAGTCTAGGGGAGACAAAATGGATGACTGAAGGGAGTTAAAAAACAGGACTCATGGCCCAGTGCTTTAATCTGGAATTATGGCAGTGTATATGCTACCATATGCTCGTATGGCAACGAGATTGCACCCAAGTGAGAAGGGTGAGAACTAGCTGAGGCCTGCTTTTCTCTCATTACATATCTTTTTTCTTTCTATATGTTAGAAGGTTCTGTGTAGAAGCCATCCCAAACCCAGAAGTAACAGCTCTCTCACCTCACCTCACCTCTCCTCACCTCTGTTTTATAATTTGTCTTATGTACTGATGAATTTATATAAAACCATGAAATACATTCATGACAATTCTAATGTGTGATGAAGAGACATATATTTAAGGATTGGAAATCCTTAAATGCCTGTCAGAAACACAATCATTCTGTCCCGGCTCTTAGCTTGTGCAAAGGCATAACATATTAAGAGCAGTGCCTCAACTTCACACCATAACAAGCAGAATTGCTGGAGGCATGCTTCCATGTATAGGGCCACTCACCTACTCTCTCCTGAAAGAGGAAAGTGGAGGTAGGCTGAAAAACAAGGATTAATCTTAATTTTTATGATGAGACACAAAAAAGAGTAAATACTTCGCTCCTTTTCACTTGCACAATAATATTCCAGTGTATGGATGTACCACCTTTTGTTTGTCCATCAGCTGATGACTTCTGGGTTGTTTCCACTTTGGGGCTATTATGGGTCATGTTGCCAGGAGATTCGTAAGAGAGTACATTTATGATTCCATTTATGTAAAATATCTAGATTGGGCAAATATAGATAGAGGAAATGGATTAGTGGCTGTCAGGGGCTGGGGGAAGGGAAATGGGTGGTGACTACTAATGGAGTTTCTTTTTGGAGGGATGTAAATGTAGTCCATGATGTAATGATGATGGTTGTGCAGTCCTGCATACACACCGGAGGATGATTTTTATGCTGTAAGAATTATTTCTCCTCAAGCGATTCAAAAATAATGAGAGATTTCATGACAACTATTTACCACATAAAGAAAGAGAGCAGTCGATGATCTGTGTATGATTTATTATATCAAGAGGAGTTAGGCCACAAGGAGTGCGTCAGTAATTTTGCTTTTAATCTACTAGTTCAAGCAGAGTGTGTTTTCTTCTTTTTTTTAAGATTTAACCACAGCACAGACAGTGGAAAAGAACAAATCCCTCTCAAAGTTAGCAGAGCTGTGCCAAAACAACATGAAATGAACCAAGCAATTGGCTCAAGTGAGAAATCAGCAACCCCTGAAAGGAGAACTTGCAGAAATGGGAAAAATGAAGAGAAAAGGGGAATATCTGCAATTTTAATGAACTCTTCTGCTTGTGAGGTTTAGTAAATTGAGATGTGCTATAATTTTCAGGAGCTTAATTGATACTAGGATGGTGTGTAGCTTGCACCACGTGCTTCACAGTAGGGAGAGCAGTAAGATGTTCTAGGGCCTCCTGGGTTCAGTTGTGCAGGTCAGTGGGATTTCCTCTGAGTAAAACATTCATATTCACTACAGATGCTGGCAGGTGGAATATCCCCCCTTCCAAACACTACAAAGCATTCACAGCACTTTATGATGACCTTGTTCTCATTGGGAGCAAATATTATAGCTACAATTTTTTTCAAAACCTCAGCAGTATCTCCATCAGCAGCTGTTTAGATACTTTCTTCCATTTCTTTGATTTCAGATGACACAACCTTGCCATCTACAACTTCTTCCACGACTGTTTTAATCTTCCTGGTTTTCTTAACATCTGAATTTAGGTTGAAACATAAAATGTTAGTTCAGATACATGGCTCTGTTGATTTATAGTCTTCAGCTCAAAACTACTATTTTGTAATTCCTTCTTTTAGAAAAATGTTGAACCTATTCTTCTTAAATGTCCTTAGGTCCATTTTATTTATACACGAAGAAGAAATTGTATCACTGGCTCCAAATCTACAAATTATCTACTTTCCCCATCCCCTAACAGAAACATGCAATATTGAATGACGCGAAATGCTCATTTTCATGCTCATTTTCCTTCTCAGGCTCTCAGGACGCGGTGGAACAGACATGGCACAAAGTAAGAGTCTCCCGGACACAGGGGTGGAGACACATTTCCTACAGGGGGGAAGGGTCTCTTTATGTCTTGATGTGATGCACCTGGTCTTCAGAACCCCCGGGGTGATAGCTAATTACCTAAGTCCTCATCATTTTGCTTTTCACCAGGAGCAAATAAGTGGTAAGTTACTGAGTGAAAATTCAGTCTTATAGAAAATGCATGAATATTAAAGCGCTTACCTTTGTCTTCCGGGAGAGTTAACTGTAAAGTTGTTTCTCTGTTTTATTTTTTTATGAAAAGAAAAAAAGAAATAGAAAAAGGTGTTATTGAGGTGTTATTGACCTTTTGGAAAGAAAGTACGGTTCTGCCTTTTTTTTTTTTTTTGCTTCCAGAGAAGCTCTGAGTGACGTGTGTGTACGTCAATGCTGTGTTACATTTTTATCCCCCTTTGTGACACTCGATCCTTCAAACTTGAGTGGCTGGCTTTTTACCTTGAAAAATACATAGCTTCACAACTGACCTGCAAGCAATGCTACAAGTTTTAGTAATTAAAAAATAAAATTGTAGTGGAAATTTAATCTCCTCTTGCTCACTTTCTTGGCTGCAGGATTTAAAGACAGCTGCTGTTGAAATGTCTGGGGTCCTCCAACTGATTTCCCACAGTACTTGAGGGCTTGTTTTTCAAATCCTAACCTCTTAATGAGAATTCCACAAAGTGACTGTGCTTTCAATTATGCATTAATTGTAAATATTTACATCAGCACGATGTGTACCACCTGCATAACCATCTTCTTCCAGGACAACCTCAAATGCACAGGTTGTAGCCGATCTGTTTGGGGTGCATGTACTTTTGGGTATATTGTTGTATTGGTAGTGTGTGTGTGATTGCTTTCATGCCATGTATTACACTGGTGCTGAGGACTGCCCTGGTGCTGGGGACTGTACTGGGGCTGGGGCCTGCACTGGTGCTGAGGACTGCACTGGTGCTGGGGATTGCCTTGGTGCTGGGGTTTGCACTGGGGCTGGGGATTGCACTGGGACTGGGGACTGCACTGGTACAATGAGTGACAGGGTTTGGTGTGTGAACATTAAAGCAGCACAGCAGGTAGACAGTGGTGTCCATCCCTCCAGTCTGAGAACCTTACATCTGTTCTCCTTCCAGAAGGCGGCGGTAAGTGGCAATTTCTTGCTCCAGCCGGATCTTTATATCAAAGAGATTGTTGTACTTTATAGTCTGCTGTTCTGCATCAGACCGGATCTTCATCAGTTGGCTCTGTAGGAAGCTTAGTTTTTCCTGTATGCTGGCCAGCTGGTTATGGTAGCGAACGTTGGTCTCCTCTAGTGTACGCTCCAAAGAATCTTTCTATGAAAGCAAGAAAAAGTGGATATTTCTCAGAGCAGGACTTGATTTTAGGGGTGGCTCCATTTTAATTTCTTTTGGGAAGCATTTCTACAGCTGGTCATTGTGTCATCACACACATTCTCGCCTCCCACTCCTCCCAGCTAACTAACCTAAGCCAGTAAGCTGAGACCACTAGTTGTCACGTTTGTTTTTGGCTTTGCGCTCACTCTTTGCACTTGTGGGGTACCCTCGGGGTGGGAGGGTGGGGTGGGGGGAAGGATTCAACTCCTCATCCCATGGACACCAGGCTGGCCAGGTGACTTTCTCTGGATAATGAAATGCAAGTGAGTCGATGGATATCTTTTCTAAGAGCTATTCATGCTCCAGACACTGTTCTTTTCTTTCTCTCACAAGCCCCTGTGGGGTTCCTCCCTCAGCCTCGCCTCTGGGGTGGAAGTGTTGTGGAGCAGAGCCTTAGCTAACTCACAGCGAATTGAACTGAATATTGTTACAAGCCACAGTGACTGAGGGGTGTTACGGTAGTGTAATTCACCATGAGCTGACTACGGATTTGCTCAGCCTGGAATATCTTTATCCCTATTCTCCAGCTTAAAAATGCATTTCAGTTCTTCTGATCTAGTTTAAATGCCACTTGCCTGTGAAATCTTCCACATCTACTTTCCCCTCTTATCCTTGCTGTACTTTGTCCTTTTCTTGCTTTCTTTCGATCTTTGATTTATAGTCTCTTGCTTGGCCTGTTTCCTTGCCAGCTCTGCAAGGGGTGGGGTCATTTCTTAGGCATCTGCAATCTCCCAAGTTCTTAACACAAGCACCCAGGAAGCACCGCACTGAGGACTGGGTGTCAGCTGTACTTTACCAAGCTGCGCTGGGACTGCAGGTCGATCTCCAGGCTCTGGTATGTCTGTCTCACTGCCTTTACTTGAACCTCGGCTCCTTTTAACTCTTCAGTGTTCAATGAGACTTCATCCTGCAGCATGGTAATCTAACGTCCCCAAAATGAAATAACAAGTGAGTCAGGAAAGAAAGAAAGAACACAAGTCAGCGCCACTTTTTGGATGATATGTCTACACGTTTGCTTGTTACCCTTTAGAATGACATTGTTACCTGCTTGTCAAATTGCGCCTTGGCCTTCTCAAGGTTCTCCTGGGCCATGAGTTCATATTTCTGCCTCATTTCATCCATGATGGCACCGAGGTTCTTGCCTGGAGCGGCATCCACCTCCACATTGACAGTGCTGCCCAGCTGCCTGCGGAGAGCAGCCACTTCCTACGAGAGTGAGAAACGCACTGACTTTAGTCTGAAGCATATTCTCAGAGAAGACTGAACAGGATAGACATCATCAGTTTTTGGGAATGAGGAAAGAAAGAAAGAATTGGATGGTTTCACTTAGAGGAGGAGTATACAGGAAACAAGGGATCAGGGAAAAAATGAATTATAATAAATTAAAAATAAAAATCAACAGACAACTATGAATCTGAGACATTCTGCAGGGGAGGAGGAGGGAGAAAGAACAAAACGGGGGAGGGAAGAGCACAGGGGACTGTGGTGCTGGGACACGGGTGAGTTGGTGGTGGGAATTTCACAGGGACTGCTCCCGAGAGGAGAAAGTATACACTGTACAGAAATGAAGACTGAGGTAAAATATATATAAAATAAAATTTAAAAAAATGAAGGAAGATAACATAGGTAGGGTTTTTTGTGGCCCAGGTACTGCTCCATGTCATTTGATGCCTGGAGCACCCTTATCAAAGGAAGTGAAGGTCAACACCTCTCGTTGCCATTGTCACCATCACCTCCACCACCACATCTTCTTCTCTAACCCCCACCCTCGCCTCTTCATTTTTAATTATTGTTACCATTAGTATTATGGCCGTTCCATCCCTTCCAATACCACTTCTGAATATTTTCTCACCTCCTCATGTTCCTTCTTGAGGAGAGCTAGGTCTTTATTCAGTTCTTCAATTTGAAGTTCCAAGTCTGTCTTACTCAGGGTTAGATCATCAATGACCTTATTCAGGCCTTGGAGATCAGCCTCCACTGTCAGGCGGAACCCTCTCTCGGTTTCAAACCTGTTAATTAACACGAAGAGACAATTTTTCTTCTGAAGTCATTACAGAAATCATCTTGATATCATGAGATAGACTTTAATGTAGTATGTGAAATCACTTTGAATACATTATTGCACTTCTCTTTAAATATGCCAAAAATGTTCATGAGAACCTATGAATCACATAAACTGTTCCATAATATAATCTGTGTGATTTGGAGTGATTAATAAGAAAACAATCTGCAATTATTTAGAAAGTCCCTTAGGAAAAAAAAATATTTGCTTCAATTACTCTGTTAGCAAAGGGTTCTCACTATGAATGTTAAATCATGGTCAGTCAGATTTACTCAATGAATGTATGCATCAATTTATTTTTTATTACTTTGTAGCAGATACATCCAAAGTGCATTTCTATAGGCCCATTTTTTTTAATAAAGTGTAAACTTTAAAAAGTAATAATGCAATGGGATACTCATGCTGATCGAATTAATGATATTTTATTGCTTTAATTTTCAGATATGCTCTCCCATTTCTTTTTTTTTTGATCTCTGCTATGCTTCTAAACCACAAGGGGCTATTTTAGTGTCAGTGTATTGTAAAAACTCAGAATGGGGACGTGTCGGTTTATGAGGTGCTGTTCTGTTTCTAGGTTGTGGGATGTGACTACCGAGAGGGAACACATTTAAATGCTTGAGTCGTCATCCTAGTTCTTCGGCTGCCCAGGCCATATTGTAAAACACTGACCAGCTAGGAAGCATCAAGAACCCCGGAACTCAGGTCATACTCTTGTAGGCATTTGAAGGGACATGGATGGCTCATGTGGGGAATCACAAGGGCAGGCATGACTTACGCAGAAGAGGGGTTGTAATTCTTTTTTTTTTTTTAAAGATTTATTTATTTATGCATACAAGAGCTGGGGTACAGGCCAGAGTCACAGGAGGTGAGAGGATTCACCAGAGACAGAGCGGGGAGCAGAACAGGCAGATCAACGGAAGTACACTGCTGAGGGGAGCAGCGGGTGAGGCAGGAGAGGTCTGCCCTGCCATGTGGGTCCCCTCCCTGGCCGGAGGCAGGGATCGAACTTGTGCTGCAGTGGTTGCGGTTTGCTTCATAGTGCGTTGCTTAACCCACTGCGCCACCAGGGAGGCCCGAGGGGTTGTAATTCTTAATTTAAAGGGTAGACCTCAGTTCAGTGGGTGACAAGGTAGATACCCTTACTAAGAAAGTCGTAGCCACCAAGCTAGACAGCGAGGACAGTGGGAGCTACCATGGGTGTTCAGTTACACGCTGCATCACTCAGCCTTTGGACTGCGGCAGAGAGAAGTCCAGCTCCCGTTTTGCCTACGTCAGTTTGCTTCCAGCCACCCTTTACCCCAGGGTTCTGAAGATGTTTATTGGTAGTTTCTCAATCAAGAATTATAGGGAAAGATGCGTGTCATGAAGAACCACTGAAAAGAATTCTTTCCAGAAGTTTTACATAGCATTAGAGAACCTACTTCACTCTGAAGTCCTCGGCGGCCAGTCTAGCGTTGTCAATTTGCAGAACGAGTCGGGATCTTTGCAGCTGCTCTCCTTTGATCTGGAAAATATATGAGAAATAAATGACATTTTCAGCTGAACAGGAACTGAAATAATTGTGTTTATCTCAGAAACAACCAGTATACTGTCAAAGATGGTGTAGATCTCAAGGATTCCCACTTGGAGAATCATGATATAAGTATCTAACTAAGAGTCATGAAATGCAATTCTAGTTGTCAGGGTTAGGTCAACCTTCTTGAAGTTTTACATTGAATTTAATTCAATGGAGTTGTCAAACCTTATTGAGTATCCTGCCTTGGAGTTGTCCTTCCTTAGACGCCCTCACTTAGACCCTGCGCTTGGTGAACTCTTTCTTTTCTTTTTTTTTTTTTTAAAGATTTATTTATTTATGCATACAAGATCTGGGGTACAGGCCAGCATCCAGGGAGGTGAGAGGATTCACTAGAGACAGAGTGGAGAGCAGAACAGGCAGACTGACCAAAAAACACTGCTGAGGAGAGCAGCGGGCGAGGCAGGAGAGGTCTGCTGCGCCATGTGGGTCCCCTCCCTGGCCGGTGGCAGGAATCCCACTTGTGTTGCAGTGACTGCGGTTTGCCTCATAGTGTGTTGCTCAACCCAATGCGCCACCAGGGAGGCCCTGGTGAACTCTTTCTTGTCTACACTTAGAGATCATTGCTTCAAGGAGGCCTTTGCTGATTTCCTCAAGACAGTATGGGTGAGCTGCGTGTGTTCCATTGTCCTGCAGAGTCCTCCTGCCTATAAGCACCCACCCCTCCAGCCATTGTCCATGTCTGTTTCCCCTTAAAGCATCACTCACCATCACTTTTTCCCGTGCCCATCACCTGTTTGTTTCTACAAATGGCTATTGGCTGAGTGAATGGGCACTTACTGTGTGGTGGGAGTTGTGTTAGGCACCAGAACAATCAGGATGGCTAAACCCTTAATCTAAGAAGCAGTTACCAATGGTGAGCTGTCTAAGGTGCGTAGGGATCAGAAGTTATGACATTGTAGAAAATATCACCTTAAGGTGTCTCTGTGGCAGATACTGGTTATGTCCTGCTACGTGGAAGCAGTGACTTTGCCGTATGGAAGGGATGATCCAAAGTAGTTTCAGAAACTTGACTCATGAGACAGGAAGGGGAGAGGGGTTGACTGACTGTTCTTAGAAGAACAAGAGGTGGCAGAGAGCAATTTAGACACTCCTGCCTCGAACCTCCCTTAGTCCTGAAACCTCAAAGGAATTTCTATAAAATTCAGACATTGCATTGATGTCTAATATGACACGAGACTTAGGGTGAGTTGGTAATTTTTGTTTGATATGAAGATTAACACAGAAATGAAAACAGTGAACAAGGACGTAAAATAATGATATTTCAATAAAAATAAAAAATAGAAATGAAAATTAAAGGGACACTCTTCTTGATTAGATAAGAATTTTAAAGCAGAATGATTGTTCTGTGTCATATCTGAAATATTCAACTGGGAGCAAAGTCTCTTTTTAATTACACAATTGATAAAACAGAGATTATCTTTCCAGTATATCAGATTTTGATATGATTGCAATAAATATGAATGGGGGCAATAGAACATTTTACTACCAGGGAAGTAGTTTCTGGACTGGATGATGTTGGATTATGCAACAGGACATTTAAACGCCCAGCTCTCCTGAAGACCTGTCCCCCTCCTTCCATTTCTACTCTATCACTTTGTCACTGAAATCTATGACACATTTTAATACATATATTACAAAACTTACATAAATGATAACAGGAAAACCTCCAGACTAGGGTTTCAAAAGTTAAAGGGAACTAGGTGAGAGACTAAGCAAGATTTAATATAACATACATTTTTTTAGCTTTTTTCAGAATAAGTGCTTACTCTCTTGCTTAGTCCTTATTGGTAAGATGTGACAAAATGCAGATGATAAGACAGGAGGATAAAATTTCATATTTTGTAACTAATTATTAAAAAGTTACAGTCATAGTGTGACAGATGCACACCAGCTCTAAGGGTCAAACATAGACTACACCCATTTTAGAGAGGCAGCATGAAGCCTGATTGACTTTATAAAGCCTACCTGGACCCACCTAACCTCGATGCCCTCCTGACCTGTTATGCAGCCAAAAGTGGAGTAGAGAAGGAAGGCATCATCCCTTACCTGAGCTTGCAGCTGCTGGATTTGTGTGTAATAGGCGCTGTAGTCCCGGCTGGAGATAGGTGCATTGGCCTCATACCATTGCTTGATCTTCATTTCCAGACGGTTGTTCGACTTCTCCAGGGACCTCACTTTTTCTAGGTAACTTGCCAGGCGATCATTTAGGTTCTGCATGGCCATCTTCTCATTGGAAGCAATCAGATCCCCTCTAACAGCATTGTTCCCATAGATCCCCATTTGTTTGCCCATCGAGATGCGGGTGTTGTAGCCTCCAGCTCCCCCATATACGCTGGGTGCTCGCCTTACAGCCCTCACATGCTGCATGTCTCCCAGCTTGTACATAGAGATGGCCGAACTCATTGCAGAGTTGTGTGCTATTGGGGATACTAGGAGGGAGCCCCTGAAGCTGCAGGATGGATGGGTGACTGGAGTCGAGTCTGTTTCTGGGTGGTGGCTGAGCTGACCTTTTATGGAGTTCACAGCGTAGAAGCACCTCCTCCAGGGTAGGACCAGCTCAGAGTCCATTTGCCTGGGTAGTTTTTATTCCTTTTGTATAGCAACCTGTTTCATTCCGTTCCAGAAATTACTACTAGAGGCATTTCTTAAAGGTTTTTCTCAGGGGTGATTTCCTCTTTAAACAGAGCCACCAAGAGGAAACAAGAGGATTTATTCTTTCAGCCCTTGCATTTGCCTTGGCAATTTTTTTCCATCTTCACACACACATAAAGAGCAAAGACCAGCTCCATGAATAATTCAGGTGTCTGAAAAGACAGACGTGGGTACAAAATAGTGAGTCACACTGGCTGGTGATAAAGAACATTGTTTAAAATTTGCTCCTTTTTTTCTTTTTTAGTGAGAATGTTACAGGACAACCCTAATATAAAATGGGTTTGCCTGACTGGGTCCTCACCCGTGCGCTCGAACTGCACTTATAATGCCCCAACTGCAGGCACACACAACAAAGGTTAATAAAGGGTTTTATAATGCCCCAACTGCAGGCACACACAACAAAGGTTAATAAAGGGTTTTATTTACAAGGGAAGGAGAAATAGCGTAGTGAATAACACAAGGGGAAGAGAGGGATACAGATTTGTAAATATCCTACCAGTTCCTTGGAGCTGGAACCCAACGGTGTGCTGAGAGCTGACTCCCAAGAGAGAGAGAGCCCCCAAGGCCCACGTGTCTGCTTTTATATTCAGCCTGGCTGCTCAACTTTACCCCCTCAGGTCCCAGTGATCCGCTCTTCAGTAATGACCTTATGGGATTTGTAGTCCTTAAATTTTGTAGGTCTGGAATGGGGGTCAAAGTCCATAACCTATTTGTATAATCCATTCAGGAGGGTCTTTCCCCCTAACAAGAACATTTCAATTATACTTTCAATAATATCAATCATACAAAAAAATGTTATCAACTTCAGGCAGCAGGTTTTACATCAGATGCTCAGATCTTACTCATCTTACAGTTAAAAGCTTATATCCTTTTACCAATATTTCCCTATTCTCCCCACGCTTCATCCCCAGTGCCTGACACCCACTTTTTTTCTACTCTGTTTTTATAAGTTTGACTTTTTTTTTTTTTTGAAATTTATTTTTGTGTAGAACTGGGATGTAGACTAGAGGTATGGGGGTAGAGGTGAGAGGATTCACCAGAGACACAATGGGGAGCAGAACAGACAGATCTATTGAAGTACACTGCTGAGGGGAGCAATGGGTGAGGCAGGAGAGGTCTGCTGTGCTATGTGGGTCAGCTCCCTGGCTGGGGATTGAACTCACGTCATGGCAGTGATAGTGCTGAGACTTAACCCTTGGGTCACCAAGGAGGCCCCAAATTTTTATAAGTTTGACTTTTACAAATATTTGTTTTCTTAAAGATTGTGCACATAAGTGATACGATACAGTATTCGTCTCTTTCTGCCTGGCTTATCTCACTTAGCATGACGCTGTCAAGGCCACCCTTGTTGTATATGGCAGGATTCCCTTCCCCCTGGCTCAGGGATCCTTCTCCACCCATCCATTAATGGCACATAGGTTGTTTCCGTGTCTTGGCTCCTATTGCATAGAATTACTCTGGCTTTTAACCCAGGCTATGGGAGGAGAAAATCAGGCGGTCCTCAGGGTTTCTGGAGACCACGCACTTTATTTCACATTCATATGAATGTGGACCCAGGCACGGACCTTTTCCGAAAATCTGGGCCCAGAACAAAGGCTGGGAACTCCTTTTTTATTTCACTATCTCTGCATTTGCTACATGGGTAAAAAAAATATACAAAACCATATGGCTGAAGGTGTTGGAGACCCCTAAGGCGTGGCGAGATGGGACAAGGAAAATATCTGAGTCATGGCCAGAAGACAGGTCATGGCTAAAAAGCTGATCAGCATGAGCTGGAAAGACTGGCCCATGCACAGATCAAGATATTCTTCCTCCTCCCAGCTCTCCATGCCTCGCCTCGGGGGTCTCCAACATGAAGGCTAGCTCCCGGAGGAAAAGGGGAGTTTCTCAGGGAGGTAACTTCTGCAGAGACTTCTGACCTGTCATCTGACCCTTTGAAATGCAGCTCTGTTTAGGAGTGCTGAGACTGGGCCTTGAATCTCACTTGCTAACTGCACCTGCATTGGTATGTTAATTGCACTTAGGCTAAACTCTGTGACTGGGGAGGCATCTCCACATCCATTTGTGTAGCAGTATTTCTTCCACAATATGGCGGGTGCTGCAGAGATGGTGGGAGCACGTCTATCTCTTTGAACTTGCCACTTCATTTGGATATAAACTCCACCAAACTCACTCCCGACACATACATCATGAGTTATGACCTGGGAACCGGGTAGTCTCTATTCAGTTGTTTTAGGAACGACCATGCTTTCCCCACAGTGGCTGCACCAAGGTCCCACTCCCACCCGGAGTCACCGGACCTATGGCCTTTTCTCCACCTCCTTAGTGGAGCTTCCTCTCCCTGACCGGTCACAGAGCCTCTGGGGGTACTCGGGGGCTGTGTCGGGACTCACTCTTCAGAATCTCTGATGTAAGCTTTTTTTTTTTTTTGCTGTCAGGTTTACCCTTGTTTAGAAGTCTTATTTTATGAGATCATGAAATTTTTTTCTTATAGTCCAAAAGCTTATTTTGGTTTTATTTAGTTCATTTGTTTGTTTTCTCTGTAGACCATATAGGAGTGAAATCAAGACCCCTTAGTGGTAGGAAGGGGACGGGGTGGTTAGATAAGGGAAAAGGGGTCTTTTCCCTGTGGAAAAGTGGCGTGGGGGAGGGTAGACTTGCACTCCCAGTGGGGAACTTACCCGAGTTGATTCTCAGAGATCTGCACCTGAAGCTTACATAATGCTATAATGCAATTACTTCAACTAGAGAAAATATTTTGTATACACAATGCCTCAATCATCTAAAACATTTGGAGATATAGTTTGGGGAAGTGAATTAGTGACTTTAGGTGAGTGGTAGATGATTTGAAAGTTTTTTTTTCCTTCTTCTAATGTTCTAATATTACATGAACATTTAAATTTCTCAGTTATTATTTTTTTTCATTTCTCAGTTGTTTTCTGATAAGTTTCTAGTGTTTCCCAGAAACTTAGAATAACTATGATTGTGCTTTGCACCTGACCTGGTGCATGGGGGAGCCTGTCTCCCCTGTACAAAGTCAGTTCAATCTCTACTATGAATCAGACTCCATTTGGATATAAACTCGATGAAACTTACTCACACATCACAGGTTATGACCTGGGAACTGGGAAGTTTCTAGATTCCGTTGTTTTAGGAACGACCATGCTTTCCCCACAGTGGCTGCGCCAAGGTCTGAGCTACTCTTGTGCCCTCCTGGAATCCCCAAATGGATTTCACGGCAGAAGCTGCCACTGAAGCCTGAGCATCCACACAGACCCCAGATTCACAAAGCAAGCTGAGAAGTTCCATATGTCAGAAGGGATTGTGTGTGCAATGTCTTGGGGTCACACCAGAATCAGCACAGGTGTGTCAACCTCAAGACCCTGGGTGGGTATGCCTGGGCCCTCAGCAGTGGGGCTCTGATGAACACTAGTGAAATGAGCCCAGTCATTCATTTGCTTGCCCTTCTCCAACTCCCTCTCGCCAAAAAAAATTCATATCTTCCCTGAAACTTTGAAACTGTTTCTTTAATCAAGTTAGTCACAGAAACACCTCATTAATTTTCATCCTGTTCTTTTTTTTTTTTTTTAAAGATTTATTTATTTATGCGTACAAGTACTGGGGTACAGGCCAGAAGTGTAGGGGGTGTGAGAGGATTCACCACAGAGAGCGGGGAGCAGAACAGGCAGATCAACAGAAGTACACTGCTGAGGGGAGCAGCGGGCGAGGCAGGAGAGGTCTGCCGCGCCATGTGGGGTCCCCCATTGGCCGGCAGCAGGGATCGAACTTGTGCTGCAGTGGCTGCGGTCTGCTTCATAGGGCGTTGCTTAACCCACTGCGCCACCAGGGAGGCCCCCATCCTGTTCTTTTAATTGGACTTTGATTTGTATAAGATTAAGGTAAACAAGCAAACAAAAAAGAAAAAACAACACAAAACCTTAAAATAAAAGTATCCCAAATTCCTGAACACACTTTCTGGGAAGGAATTCACTTGTTTTTGTGGAGACTTTTGTCATTGTTTTTCCACTGAAAACCAATGGCTTTTTTTACTTTGAATTTGAATTTTTTTAAATAAACATACTTCTCCCAAAATAAGGTCAGAGTATATTATTTTCCTTTTATAAATAATATACTTAAAAGAATCCTTTGTATTAGAATTTGCTCTGGGCCTCCCTGGTGGCACAAGGGATTAAGTCTCAGCATTATAAAGCTATTGACAATCACTATAGCTCAGGTTCGATCCAGGACCAGGGAGCTGACCCACATGGCGCAGCAGACCTCTCCTGTTTTGCCTCCTGCTCTCCTCAGCAGAGTATTTAAGTCAGTCTACCTCTTCTGTTCCCCACTCTGTGTCTAGTGAATCTTTTACTGCCCCTTCCACCACCTCTGTCCTACACCCCAGCTCTTATCTGCATAAATAAATAAAATAAATATATTTTTAAAAAGTATTTGCTTCTGTTCTATTATGAAAGTAAAAGTTGCAGGTGAGAGTTAAATCTACTTCATGCAACTTAAGGTAGATGCCTGAGCAACATTCCTTATATTTTCATCCATTTACATGCACATCGGCCACTCACCCAGTGCCCACAACTAATGACCGACATGTAACAAGCAGTTCTTGCTATTTATTGCAGAGCTCCAGCACACTTTGTAAATAGAGGCCGCAGCTGAAATCTGTAGTAAAGAACTTCCATTAAACACATAAACTCTGTACTTTATATTATATATTTGTATTTGCAAAATGAATGTGTTTTGTATTGTTGCTTAGTGGGGTAGGGGAGTTGTTTGATTAGTTATTGGAAAATAGTACTGTTTAAATTGCCCAAGTGTTGAAGCGAGTAGTTTTGGATAAGAGTTTCATACTCTGATGCATATGGTGGTGTGTAAAGGCTTCATATCACACCAGTTAGCTTTATAACAAAAAGGAATATAAGTACACTATTGAACGTGGCATTTTCCTTCTGTCCTTTAACATAATTTTTCCTCATATGTGGACCCAATTTTGTTGAAGTCAGAGTTAAAAATGTCATTAAAATGATGACAGTATAATTTTTTTGAGAAATAACCGTATGTGTCATTTTGCCAGTTTGGGGGCTGGTATTTGCAAACTGTAGAGATTTTAAATCTAAGCTACACTATGACATGATGGGACTGATATCACGAGGCTCAGTCACCACATATGCTCATTTGCTGGATAGAAAAATCCCCACTATGGAGACTTCCGCCTGTTTATGGAAGGGAAGGAGAACTTATCAGTTCCTCTACCACAATGATCAATGCTGATTGATCATTACACTTTATAATGTGGCCACAGGAAACCAGGCTATGATTTCACAATAATTATTTTTTCTGAATTGTACCTGAGAACTAGGAGTAGACCCTATTAATTCTTGCTCATGCACGTGTCATGCATTTAGGGGATCTGGGGTGTGAGGCTGTGGGTGGCTGCAAATAAGCCCCAATTTCTTTGTAACTAACAGGTGATTCATTTTGACCTCTGAGGGTGTTCATGGTTAATATTAAGCCTGGCCAGTGATTTGGAGAGTTGCATGCACAGTACTTTCAACCATCCCCTCATCATCCATAAGCTAATGCAGTTCAGACATGATAAGCCTGGAAGCTGTGACCTCTTGGAAGAGTGTGTTGTCTCTCCCAATGTCCCGCTTGGAGTCTGCTGCTCTCACTGGTTGAGAAGGATGCTGGGTGACATGCTCAGGCACTCGTTGCAGATACCATGCAAATTTAAGTCAGGGAAAAAAAATCGTATCCTCTGTACTCTAAAACTGGTACTTAAATAGTTACAAGTGAAATGATATAAAGTCTGATTTCTTCAAATTAACATGGAGTGAAGAAAAGCTATTTGTTGAACATGGGAGATGTGTTTGCGAGAATTTATTATACTATGCAAACTAGTATTTATTTGAGAGTTTCTATAGTGAAACATTTTAAGACGTTGATGTACTAAACTCACGTTTTTGTATCTTACACAATTACTCTTGCATATATAGGTTTGACTTGTGCTTATTTGTAAGTCCTCTGTGCTTCCATGAATTGGCAGACTTATTGTATCACAGTAGTTCAAACACTGTAGGCACTTGATATTGATATACTGTATGAATGATGAATAAGTGAACTAATAGAAATACCAATGCCCAACTTTGAGGGAGAAGCAGTTGGCCAGTATGGGGAGGTTCTCCATGCCCGCTGCTGTTTCACTAGCCATGTTAGGAAAGTAAAAGTCTTACAACTGGGGAGTTCAATGTTATGGCCTTGGCAGATTGGATACCCCTACCCAACAGAAACAACTAAAGTGCATTATCTATTTCCTCCCTCCCTTCCCTCCTTCCTCCCTCTCTCCCTCCCTTCCCTCCTTCCTTCTTTCCTCTCTCCCTCCCTCCCTTTCTTCCTTCCATCTCTATTCACTTACCTACCTATCTATCTTTCTTTCTTTTCAAGCCTATTGCAGACCCATTATGAAGGAAATGATTCTTCAGTGATCAAAAAGAAAACCCTAAGGGTTTCTGCTCAACCATGGAGATCTTGAACTTCCCCTGTGAGGTCTGTAAGGGCACTGGAGATAAGAGATAGTCTTGAGTCTTCCTAAAGTGGGAATACTAACAAGGAACAGCAATATAAAACCTGGTATCTCAAAAACTATGACTTCAGAGTAAGGGCGCATAATAAATGAAGTCACCATGCAGCAAGTTACCCTAAGAAAGGTTCTGCTTCTGTCTTTGTTTTTTTAAAAGATTTTATATATTTATGCATACGAGAGCTGGGGTACAGGCCAGAGGTGCGGTAGGGAGGTGAGAGGATCCACCAGAGACAGAGTGGGGAGCAAGACAGGCAGACAGATACACTGGTGAGAGGAGCAGCGGTGGAGACAGGAGAGGTCCGCTGCACCACGTGGGTCCCCTCCCTGGCTGCAGCACTCAACCTGCTGCACCACCAGGGAGGCCCTGGAGCAATTTCTTATGTGCTTGACATTTATGTTGAGGAAGGCTGAATAATGACTGCCCAGGGCAAAACAGAAGAGCGTTTTATGGCTGAGTTGATAGAATGTGTAGGTGGGAGGCTGTGCACACTTCAAAAAAATAAATGCATTGCTGTCCAGGGAGCTGTCAGGGGCCCCTTTAGAAGTCTGGAGTCATCACGGAGTGAAGTCTTGGCCCTGAGGAACTGATGTGAAGGTCGATGTCTGCGGTTCCTGGGCCATTGGATCAGTACCATTGTCCACTATATAGTTTCCTGTTCCAAGACCCATTTCCCCCTTGGTCATTTGAGTCTTTACTGAATGTTTACCTGGTGGCCTTTCAAAAGCACAGGATCGATTATAGTGTGTGTTTGCCACCAGGTCCATTTATTGAACAGAATAAAAATAGGGCATGTGATTAGAATTCAGGGTTTTATTTCTAATTCAGATACCTGCCCTCCCCAGATGAGACCACTGTTTTAACACTGTCAAAACAGAAAAACTAGACAGGAAAATTGATCCTAAAAGCAATGCTCAAATCAAGGAAGAGTGAATACGGAAACTGATTATGTTCACCCGTCACACTCCACACTCGTGTGAATACCCTAATCTTTAATCTACTCTGTCCTGATGCTTGTTTTGCATTTTAGTGCTCTGGGAACTTAATCTGGCATTTCTGATAGTCTCTGCCAGGCACAGAGGAGAGGAAGATGCAGAAGACAAGGTCGTATCCTCAGGCCCTCTTCATGCCTATGTGTGTGTGCATTGCTCTGTGTGAGTTTGTGTGTAGGTATCTGTGTGTGTGTGTGTCTGTGCAAGTGTGCACGTTGGCTCCCTGGAGAGAGCCAGAGAAGCAAACTTGGTGAGGTGAGACTGGAGAGATGAATTTAGTTATCAAGTTGCTCCCACGCGGGCTGGTGTCCAGGTCTGGTGCCATGCTTCACCCAAGGAGTTTTTTTGTGTGCAGTATAGTCAAGTGGAGAGAATGATTATGTGACACTCCACCCAAGCTTCTGGAACAGTGATGGTGTTACAGGGCAACCCTAATATAAAATGGGTTTGCCTGACTGGGTCCTCACCCGCGCGCTCGAACTGCACTTATAATGCCCCAACTGCAGGCACACA
>JAGFMF010011723.1:137859-150173 GCA_019455555.1 Galemys pyrenaicus | reverse complement strand
TATGGAATTTGTAGTCCTTGGATCTTGTAGGTCTGGAATGGGGGTCGAAGTCCATAACCTATTTGTATAATCCATTCAGGAGGGTCTTTCCCCCTAACAATGGTACTTTAAAATCTTCTAGGGCCACAATAAAAAAGTTAAAGAAAAACCAGACAGCTCTCCCGAGGCCTGTGACTATGCAGGAAGTTCTCACAAACCTTTTCCTCTTGGCAAAGCAGCAACAGCAGCTCTCTGCCTGCCTTCCTTTCTCCCTTCCTACCAAAACTTTCCTTTGGAAATGTAAAAAAACAAAACAGGTGAAAATCACTAATATTCCTGAGATCATTTACTTTCTGGGGGACTGTCTTGGACGTGAGCAAGCATTTGCAACCCACGCACACGTCTGTTCAGGTGCTCACAGGTGCGAGGGCAGCGGCTATAGGACCCCACAGGGCTACCCCAGAGCTCCGCTGCTCCAGTGCAGTCGTCCTGACTCCTGAACCCCACTTCAGAATCAGGGTCTTTAACAAAAGCCTTGGTGAATCATCTGTAAGGCGTGTAAAAGCATGCAAGGTTGCTCTGCTCTTGCGTCCCCCTCCCAAAGAGAGGGTCGTAAACCAGAGGGGCCCTGGTGCCAGGCCTAGCAATAAAGTCTGGATGCCTCAGTGTTGGAGTCAGAGACATGCTGGAGCCAGAGATTGATCTTGACAAATAGCCTATGTCCTTATCTAGTAGGATAGCTGGTCTCCTAGCTTGGAATGTTAGCTTAAAATGTTATTTTAAAGGTTGTTAACTTAGGATGTGCACCAGGTACGGGGCAGAAGCCCACCCCGTCAACATAGATCTCTGGTACAAATTTAAACTTTTGAAATATGTGTCTCTTTAAAACTATTGGCTGTGCCCATTGTGCGGGCTTTTCAATCCCTCAGCTAATTTGCTGCAACCTATGTAAGGGTGGGAAGTTGGCTATAAAAGCTCACCCCTTCTCACTCTCGGGGCCGATCGCCTCAGCCAGACCTGCGTGTCTCTGTTGAACGATCGGCCCCAGCATGCTGGCATAATAAAAGCTCTATTTGACTTTTTCAGCCCTGTGTCTGCACTTTGTTCTTTTGGGTGCCCTCAGAAACTCCGTACTTAGCACATCGAAGTTTGCTATGACAATAACATGACTGTTATTTGAGATGACACATCCTTCCCTATCATGTTTACGTCGGGCATGTCCTTATCAATAAGCTGTAAACCTTCTCTTCATAATCAGACTGCAGGTCTGACCTTCTTGGAATTGGGTTTATATCGATGAGAGGCTGAGCTATCAAAAAATGAAAGAAAGGCAGGCTTAAGAGGAGATGGGGCAATTTTATTCAAAGATGTGATTCAGGGAATGACACCACCTTCCTCATCATTCCTGTTCTTCCCTGACTTATGTTTTGAGGAGAAGAAAGAAGGGACCAGAGGGAGGGAGTGGGGGATCTGGCTAGTTTCTCTTTCATAATTTTTTAATTATTTCAGTCTTCTCTGGGGGCTGCCTTCAGGATGCACAACCTTAGAGGGACCTCACGCTTGGTAAAAATGTTCTGTGCCACAGTGGAAACATTAATGATTTTTGAACAAGGGGTCCCGCATTTCACTTTGCATTGGGCCCTGCAAATGACGTAGCTGGTCCAGTCCTCCTCTTAGGGCACACTTATCCACTACAGCTCTAGGAAAGTCAGTGGATCAGCTAGGTATGGGAGGAAAGATGCTCTCTTTCACTTCCCCAATCGCCAATTGCTCTTTGTAGCCTAAGAATTAGGAAAAGAGTTAACATAGATCTTTGGTGGAATCAGGCTTATAATGCATTACATAATGTTCTAAAGCCTCTATCAAGAAAGGCTAAATGCTGTAACTAAGTAACAAACACCACTCACCTTGGGGCAAAGAGTGTTTCTAAATCAACAGACATAAGCAGCCCCACCCTCCCGGCCCTCTCTGCAGCCTTGCTATTATCTGCTTTGTTTGAATAGAGCTGTACACCTGGCCAGCCCATGAGTCAGCTGGGCCCGGGGGCTAACCCATGTTCAGCTTAGTGCCTGAGCCTCTGGAGAATTAGGAGGAAGCAAAGCTTCTCTGAGAGGTCCCCAGATGGGCAGCATCAACATCATCTACGAACTTGTTACAAATTTCAGGCCCCTGAATTAGAGATCGGGGCCCAGCAATCTGTCTTAAATCCACCAGGTGATTCTGCCACAGGCAGAGTTTGAGAACTGCTTCTGGGCAGACCAGGCAGTAGGGAGGCTGGGGCCGGTTCAGTTGTGTGTGCATTTTAGTCTTGAAAGCTTTATTCTGTCAAATGGAGCTGAACCCTAAATCAGATGCATATAAGGCACCGACTCTAACTTGGAAGGCAGTCCCAACCCCTGGCCAATTTCACTCAGTTGAAATTTATTTTTATTGCAGATGATCTGAATTAGGAAAGTAGATAAAGGGAAACGAAATGGTTGAAAAACTAAATTGGGATTCATGAAGCCAGGGGCGCGAGGAATGATCCCAGTTTATTCCTGTGAAGGGGGAAAGCTGCATAGCTCTCACCTGGAGAAATCCTTCGGTCGTTTCTCTCTTGCCTCAAAGTGGCTGTGAGCTTTTCATTCAGAACTCCTCGAGGCTCTGTTCCAACAGCTCAACACTGTGATCAGCAGTGGGGTTCAGGGGGTGACCAAGATTCTTCTCCATGATGTCAAGGAGCCTGCAGCCCAGCTGGAGAAGTGGATCAATCAATCAGCAATCATACATCAGCGGATACACTCATGAGACTTTTAGGGAGGTGGAGAGGCACTCACTCCCTGCTAGAGGAAGGTGAAAGGGAGCTATTGACAGTTACCTGGAGCTGGTCATACACCCATACAGCATTCAGAGGAGGCCACCAGGAGCAGTGACATGGGGCTGGCCAGGTGTCCTGAGAAGGCAGTGATGAGTGTGACCTGTGGGTAAGTGACAAGCGATGAACCTGGCATTAACTCTCACATCCCACATATCTTGGTGCACTATGTGCAGGAGACTGTTCTAGGCCACATTTTCTCACAATTCAGTGAGAAAAATAGAAAACAATTTCTGTTCATGGAGCTTCATACCAGCTAGCATTATTGCTAGAGGGGTTGTTTGTATCAGCCAATTATATGTCTGCGTTCCACTATATCATTATATCTGGAGGGATGCAGACAAAAATTATATAAACAATAAGATAATGTGATATAAAATACTGGAAAGGTAGAATAATGGAAACAGGAGGTGGGGTGGTGTAAGGATACTGCATTGTCATCTTCTATAATAGGAATTTAGGGCCCTTGTGTTGTAAATGGAAAAATCAAGAAATAGCAGTTTAACATGTTCTTCAAAAAACATGCTGTCTAATACTGAAAGAAGTAGTTAAAGGATTTGGAGAGGAAGGTTCTGGAGACCAGGGACAGCTCTGGTTTGGTATGAGTCTCAGAATATTTGATATCACTGAACATCAAATTCACTCATTTGTTCACTCCCTCAGTCAAAAAGCTATAAATATCATAGTACGTGCCAGGCCTCCCTGAAGGCCCTGGGGGTACACTAGTAAAAAAGATAGCAAGTTTTTTTTTTTTTTTTTTTTTTTTAAGATAGCAAGTTTTTGCCCTCCTGGAATTTAGAGTCAAGGAGGGACTTGAGGTGGCAGAGCATGTCAGAGGCTGATCTGGGCTACAGAGAAAAGTGAAGGGGTGTGCATAGGATGAGGCATCACGGGGCGAGCTTGTTTAAAGAGTTTATCATCATGATGGCTTCACTAGGAGGGGGAATGTTTGAACAGAAACACGGAAGTTTGTGGAGAAGGCCCATTCAGGAGCAAAGGTCCACAGGTGTGGGCAGGGTGGGGTGTGGGTGGGGTGTGGGTGGGGTGTGGGCAGAGCTGGAGCTGAGGGTTAGGAAAGGCTCCATGGGGAATGCAATGCTGTGCCCATGGGGTTGTTTGCAAGGACTCCAGCTTTTCCTTGAGGTCATGTGGGAAGCTATCAGGCTTCATTCATGGAGTAAACCCCGATATCTTTAAAAAGAGAGGTAGAGACCCCATTTTATAAATACGGATTTTAAATGAGTAGAACAGATATAGACTTCAAGTATACTTTTCCAAAGGTTTCTTTTTCTTTACAATTTTTATTTGAAAGGGGGAAAATTGTATCCATGGTAACACAAGTGTATGGGCACACACATATACTTGCATACATCCAAATGCAAAGAAATTAAAATAAAAGCTAAAGAACAAACTTCTTGTGATAATGCCAAGTGAGACCTCCCCCCGCCAAGACCTCCCAAATGGGATTGGAAGCTTAGAAGCCCTGGTGGTGTCTAGGTAACTTTCATTCATACATCACCCCATCTATCCATCCTTCTACCCAACTTTCTGATGATCAGAAATTCCGGAAGCCTAGTGCCCCAGCTATGGGTAGGCGTAAGCCCTCCCCCTAGTCCCCAGTGCCTCTGGAGGACTCACAGTCTAGACTGAGGCTGGTTTCAGGCTTGCAGGTGGATTACAAGGGAGCATCTGGTGAAAGGGGGTGGGGGGACTAGGTGGCAACTGAACCTGTAGGTAACTGGAACAGACAGTATTGACACAGATGCCCTATATCCTGAGACAGGAAAATACCTTTCCAGCCTTTTCACAGACTTTGTCTTTATTCCATGGTTGCTGAACAATTTTCTGATGTCTAATTTGTAGGCACAGTGATTGTGCGGTGCACGGGGTAAGGGTGAAATGACCGCGGCACGCCCTGGAAGTGAATGGGATTACTCATTGATTCTTGTGACTGGGATCACAGCACCCCTTTCCCTCAGTGCCCGAGCAGCCCGAGTGCGCTGATGAAGCTCATCCTGAACCTTGATGTTCGAGGGCTGGACCTTGCAGTGAGCGTCTAAGGTGCAGTGACTCAGGCAGCCTATCTGGGAGGACTCTGTCCCAGGTGCTCACTGTCGTACAAGGTGTGAGTGTGCCCCATGGCCACGGCCTCATAAGGAAGCACACACAGTGGCACCAGGCGTGCAGCAGTGCAGGAGGGGCCAACATAACCCAAACTTGACTCCAGGGCTATGAAGGGACTTAGGTGAAGTTGGACACAGACTAAGTACCCCATCGATGGTTAGTGAGTGAGCCATCTCACTGGTGTTCAATTCTCTGCTATAAAAAAGAAACGTCTTTATATTCCTCTTACAAATCCTTCCAGTTTTTTCAGTGTCTGCTACTAATTAAAATGCATGTGGCCATGGTGTTTCATCTAAATAAGGAGTTCAGTTGCAGGTTTCTGTACGTAAATAAACATCAGCAAATCTTTTCATGAAAAAACCCAGGATCTGGAGTCAGGAGACAAAGGCTTTTGTTCTCTGTGTTCCTGTGACCAAGTTCCTTTACCTTTCTAGAAATAAAATGAATTCTTTGGGCTCTAAGTTTTATTTTTAAAATATTTTTATTTTATAGATATTTTACATCTCCATTTTTGTACAGTGTATACTTTCACTCAGGTGAAGTCCCCGAGAAATCCCCACCACCAGTTCACCTGTGTCCCGGCACCATGGTCCCTTGTGCTCTTCCCAGACCTGTTTGGTTCTCCCTCCCCTTCCTCTGCAGAATGTCTTTGATTTATGGTTGTCTGTTGATTTTGATTCTTAAGTTATTATAATTAATTCCCCCGTCCTTTATTTGTTTCTTCTACATTCCTCCTAGAAGTGAAACCATTTGATATTTTTCTTTTTCTTTCTGCCTCATTTCACTGAGCATAATCCCTTCCTCCAAGTTCTTTATTCCCTGATTTGACTTTGAAAAGGTATTTATTTCCCTCTTGCTCCCTCTGCTGGATGAGTGGTTTTCTGAATTGCTCTTGTAATGGATAGCTGTAGAATGTTCTTTTCTTTTTCTTCTGTACTTAAATTCTCCCCAGGTTAACACTGGATTATAATTAGACTCGAGAACGCCTTCAACCCGGAGGTTTCCAGTGGGACCCCCCCTTCCCCTCGGGCAGGCGTTTTCCCTGTTCAGTGTGTCCTGACCGGTGGCGCTTGGCCCCTAGCTCCCCAACCCCAGAGATCAGGAGCACGCTTGTGGTTTGTAACCCAGGCACAGTTGCCTTAAACCATCTTGGACATTTTAATTTAATTTTGAATAAAATCCTTGGCCAGTATTCTTTTCAAATAAGGACTTAAGTTCCGTGTTCATTGTTTATTTTTACTTTTAATGGGAAGGGAATCTCAAAGGGGAAAAGCAGAAACTTGGTGAGCCCATTTGGTGGTCATTCTTTACTACTGACAAGGTGTGCATACCACCACTAAGAGCTAAGGTTGCCCCCACACCTTGAGCATGAATTGTGAAGGTTCGCTATCTATCCTCTTACCAGAAGATTCTCATCCTTGTCCAGCCTGAGCCCTGGCAGGGAAAATAGGAGATTGTTGCCTTTCTGGACAGCAGGGGGCGCTCTTGCTCTTTGTAGCTACTCAAGCTTGACTCAGCCCCTCCCAGCCTTACCCAAGTCTGAGTCATCGTTACTGTGCTTTTTCGCTCCTTCCATAAAGATATTTTGCAAACAACAGCGTCACTTCTGGGTGAGTTACAGCTGACCAGTGATCCTGAAAAGCATTTGGGAAACTCAGCAATTTTAAAAGGAAAAAGAAAAGATCTCCTTTATGTTATTTACAATTTTGGCCATAAGTGTGCATTACCTGAGGGAAAGGCAGATACTTTTCACTCTTTAAAAGTGATTCCAATGGTTTCAGACTCCTCAGGTGTTCTTCAGATGAACCATGCTTGTGTCTCGGGATATGTCAAGACCCTGTCAGGGAAAAGCGAAATGGCCTGTCCCCTTCCCCTCCTCCCTTTTCCTGCTGTCATTTAACTCACTTTCTCCTGGCCTAGCAGCTACAGTGGCCCCGGCAGATTTCTCTGTGAAGGGCAGATGGTAAATATTTTAGGCAGACGGGCCAGCGAGGCTGTCTCAGTGGCTCTGCACAGTCACTCTGCACCGTCACTGTCCCCAAAGCAGATGACACGTACACGAGTCCCAGCGGCCTCATCCTTGGGAAATTTTCTCCTAATTTGATTAACTCTGACCTGTGGGTATCTACAGGGATTCAAAGCCAAAGCCCCAAACCAGCTGCTACCTTTCATTTATCTGCTGTTTTATATTCTTTTCTAACCCAGGTAAAGGTAACAAGAAGATAATGGAATCTGAATGTTCCCCTGGCCCTGCTCCCAGTGGGGAGGGGCCCTGGTCCCTATAGCACCCCCTCTGGCCGCAGTGCAACCCCTGTGGGGCTCCAGCTTTGTCTCCCCAGGTCATGAAGGCCGCGGCCCCACAGAGCAGAGAGATGATAACAGCTCGTGGAAGTTTTTAAAGTAGATAACCCCGTGGTTTAGAAGCCAGTGCTGCTGGATTGTGAACTTTTCATCTTTCCATTCACAGTGCCACCTAATCCATGTTTTAAAAGGAAGAAGCCACAGTGTAAAGTAACAGGTTCTGACTGGCCTGAAGTACCCCAGGAAAATCTGGTTTAAAGTTTTTCTAGGAGTTGATCCAAGAACATTTTTCTTTGTGCCTTTTGATTTGTTGAGCTGCACGAGGCTCCTGGGTGCCTGGGACTCGGAGATGCCCACATGGAGCTAACGCTGATGGCCAGCGCGGGGCAGGCGGATGTGCGGGCAGGGCGGAGGGGACGTGCTGTCCACTGCCCGGGCCCCGGGCCCTTCTTGGACTTTTCTGTGAGGTGGAGTCTGCTCCTCCCAAGTTTGAGTGGGCTTGGGGGAAACTGAGGCAAGCTGCTTGCTGCCTGCTGTCTTCCCGCCCCCTCAACCTCTTGTTCTTGCCTCCAGTTCTGGTGGCAGGAGGTTCATGCCCTGCTTCCTCCCCTAAAAGGAGCTTTTACTGGGGGCTCCCTACACAGGGGAGGGAACAGGAAGCACCAAAGAGCTTCTGTGGCCAGACATTCTGTAAAGGTCACAGGTCATATGGAGACACCGATTCGATGCTGGGGGCAGGAAGCAAATGTCTGAATAGTCACCAAGCCTCCCCATGCTGTGGGCCCAAACAAGCAGTTGGACATCGTTTGGGTCCTTTAAGAGTGGCAAAGGCCACTTAGAAAGTTTTATTTATAAAGGATTGTGGGCGTGATGTCTCCCTCTTAAACACCTCTCATGGGGGCAGTGCAGAAGGCAGATCAGAGTCCGCGCTCCAGGAAGACCCCAGAAGAGCATATTCACGGATCCAAGCCTGGAAGCCTCAGCACCACTTCCCCCTTCCTATCCCCCCATCATGGTGTCTGGGGGTGCCTCTCACCCAGCCGGCAGGTCTGGACCCCACGATGCTCTCCTGCTTGCCCAGAGGTGCAGCCCCTGCAGCTTCCTTGTGAAGGTCGCCAGAAGATCCTCGGTGCCTTTCAGGAGGCTGTGCTTTGAACTCTGCCTGCTGCGGATTATCTTCAGTCCACAAGTGTGTGCTTGTCACTGGGGGCTTATTTCTTCCTTCTGTTCCTGACCTATCACGGGGGAGGCACTGACTGCACGTCTGCTCTCCCAAGGCAGCTCCAGCGTGCCTTGTGCAGGACCTGGTCTGGCCTCTGATCTCTGGTCGACAAGGTGGAGAATGTGTGTGTGTGTGTGTGTGTGTGTGTGTGAGAGAGAGAGTGAGTGTGAGTGTGAGTGAGATCACCTCCTCCCTTGGTCATTTTGACCTTGGCTGCATCCCCTAGAGGTGGAGGTAAAGAGGAAGTCAGATGCACCTGTAGAGACCACATCCCAGCACTAGAGGCTCAGCCTCTGGGAAGAGGACACCTCCTCCTTCCCGGCCAAAGCCATGCGTGTGACCTCTCAGCCATCAGCGTGGCCCCGGTGAATTCATGAACTTTCGGTGACCCTTACCCTTGTGTGGAGCCCAGCCCTCTCTTTAAATAACCAAGAACTAAATAAATTTCAAATTTCCATGCCTTACCCAAAGGCTTGTAATAATGTTTTCTTGGAATGCCCTCTTTCAGTCTGCCAGCTGATTATTATTTTCGGAGACACTAATGACACCCCAGAGTGATGTCTACAAAGCCGCACATTAAGGCAGCTTGCAGGGCAAACCTGCCATTCAGGTCGTGCCTACTGCCGCCCTCTGGGAAAACAAGCCGGGCCTTGCTGGGCGGGCCTGTGTGAAGGCCAGGCTGTTGAGGTGTGGGCTGACCCCAGGGCTGACTCCAGAGCTGGGCAAGGGGGTCCTGGTGGCTTTATGAAGCTTCTGTTGAGTGTGAGAGAAGACTTCAAGAGGGTGGGAAGAACTTCCAGAAGAGACATGTTTTTTTCTATCTTTTAGTTCACTCAGTCTTTTATCATGTTACCAGCAAAGGTGATAATTATTATGATTACTTACCCTGATTACGGGTGCTAGGAATTGTAGTTGGGTGAAGGGACTATTTTGACTATTTTGTGTAATTTAATTTTCTTCTCTGAAGTTCTAATTTCATGGATGTCCTTATTTTGTCTTCCTAGCAGTCACTGACTTTAGAGTAGGCACACGTCAGGAGCTTAACAAATATTCTTGACTGGTTCTTCATTCCAACTCTGATGTGGATTTCTTAAAAGCAAAGACTGACAACATCAATAACTATAATGAAAGCGACTAGGCCGGCTGCTGTAGTTTAGCGTGGAGTAGGCTGTCACATCACAGAGTTACTGGGGTTTTCCTTAAAAGTTCAGTCGCTGTTTGCTTCACTGAATAAAGGAATGGTTGAATTTGATAAGTAGATACTCACAGATAAGCAGCAACATACACTGAAGTGCCTTGTTAGCTAAGACAACACTTTTTGGATGATCATTTTTCATTCCCCTCAATGAGACTGGTTAGTGGCAAACTTGGACTAGCACTAAAGCCAGGAATACAAACTGGGACTGGGCGGGCAATCTTCTTAGTGTCCAGACTTCGTTCTGTTTTCCATTCTTGATCAGAACCAAGAAACACCCTTTGAAGTTCTGATCAATGCTCTTGGTGGTCACACTTGCTTTGAGCAAATCAGGGACAATGGGATTCTAAGGATACCACCTTTCTTGACATATTTTTCTCTCATTTCAGTCCACATCCAGTTATGGATAAGACATTTACTCTAGGGGGATATGTCAAAGTAGACTGGCTGAAACCATCATAACCTTGCTACTCAGAGTCTAACAAAGTGTATCAACAGCCTCATCATTATTTGGGAGCTTTTTAGAAATGCAGAATCTTGGGCTCCCAAATCTGACTTACTAGAAACCAAGAATCTTGCATTTATTAAGATCTCCAGGTTAAATGCATGTGGTTAAGATTTAAGAAGCACTAATACATGTTGCACGTACAATACAGATATGTACATGCATACACATGTGTATGTATATGACTTGGGGCTAAATATTGACCCAAAACTACTGCACCCCAGAGTGTTGGCTACAACATATATCCAATATGTTTTTGTGATAACACTCTGGATAGAATCCTTGTAACTATGGCCCATCTATCATCATCATCTTCTTTTCATCTTTATCTTTCTTTCTTGTTCTCTGGCTGTATGGGGAGATATGGTTTTGATGGAAACTAGAAGTGAGTGTAAGGTCTAACTAGACAGATGAAGGAATGTGGTCCTTTAGGTTTGGAACTTGTTTAGCTCTTCTTTGGTGTTGATGGAGAGAGTTTTAAGCTAAGGTGATGGCAAGTTAAGAAAAATTCTTCTGTGCAGAGAGCATCAACGGCTTCACAGTTTGGGTAATGGGAAGGTTGCTGTTGGTCATAAAAATCTGTCCCTCCCTGGTCCTGGGTTTGTATTTCTGACTCAGGAGGATTATTCTAGCACCATGTCAATTCACAGTTCTCATCCCTGGCTTCTTAAGTCAGACAATAACCATCAGGAAGAGTGCATCAAAACGTGTTGTCTGGGTTAAGATTTTTCACAACTCTAATACACTGTGACTTTGAGCAACGCAGAAAAGAGCACATACGCTGGGCACAGATTCTGTTTCCACCCCTTTTAACTACATGATGACGGGAAAATAAATTTACTCTATTAGAAGAGCAAAATGAGGACCAGTAACTTGGTAAGGCCGTGACGTGTTAAATGAGATTACGAATGAAAGGCCCTGTCAAGAATAGTTGTTTTGCCAAGATTTCTTCTAGTATATGCATGTGATGTCACCTGCATGGGTGTTGTGTATACATATTTTGAAAATTAGCATAAATTGACTTGTAGTTTTTATTAGATGACTCAAATTTTATTAGCTCCTAATTTAAATTTCAAAGAGAAGTTTGGTGAATATGACAGTCCTTGTGCTGTGATGACTAATACACAGTCACACACACTCATTCACACACACACACATACTCACACACAAGTTCTTTGGTAAACTCCTAAACAAAGTTAGGTCATTGCCTTTGAAGTGTGTCAGGGCCACTGTATTCCTTTTCGCATGGTCTCACTGCAGGTACATTTTAGAAACTCTCCAATCTCTTCAAGACAGTGACATGGAGATGTCATAATAGACTAAATAAGATGAGGAATGAGTCATTTATGTGGTGATGGATCAGGCATGTGGTAAATCAGAGAAATCAACTCTGGTTATGATACAAAAAAAAAATCAGGAGACTTTAGGGGATAGGCATAAACACCACAAATCATAAAATTACTTCTTGATTAAAGGCCAATCTGAGTACAGAATTTAGAGTATAGTGTTGTAAAGAAGCACACCTAGAACAAGTGAGTAATATTTCAGGGTCTTAAGGACTTAAGGTCTTAAATATTATAACCCAATAGTCATGTTCATCTTAACTTGTGAAGGCCTTAGAGCTTCCTGCTTAAGGAGAACATTACTTATCTATGTTGGAAATAGGTCAACTTTCAGTGAAACTCTTGATCTGTGTGATAGCATTAGCATAAATATTGATAGAGAATTTGTTAATGTTCCCGGAATGAGGAACTTAGAGTGAAAAGGAATAAAAACTCAAAGATAAGAAGAAGGGTTGACCTTGATAGTGCAGTGTATCTAGTGAAGGGTTGGGGTGCTCCTTCTCTCTGGGTGGGCTTGCACTGCTTGGTCCTGAGTTGTGAATTGGCAGAGATGGGGGCTGTGAACATGTAGGGACAGTGGTTTTGCTCTCTGCCACCTCTGAAGTGGAAAGACCTTGACTTTTTTCTTGGAAGCTTCATGTGTGGTCATTGGGACAGAACTTTTGTGAAGATCCATTTCAGTTTTTTTTTTTTTAAAGATTTATTTATTTATGCATACAAGCACTGGGGTACAGGCCAGAGGTATGGGGGGTGAGAGGATTCACCACAGAGAGCAGAGAGCAGAACAGGCA
>JAGFMF010011723.1:114729-135518 GCA_019455555.1 Galemys pyrenaicus | reverse complement strand
AGAAATGTTTGATATGGCATCTGAAAAAAAAAAAAAAAAAAAAAAGGTTTTGCCAGACTGAGGTGGCAATAAATTTGCAGAGTTTTGTGAGTCTTTTGGCAGTATCCATTTTCTAAGAGTTTATTCAACTGTATTTCTTGGAAGTAGTTCTTTATAATTCTGGAAAATGTAACAACTTGCAGGCATTTGGGGGTACCTGAGGAGGTTTTTAAGGAAGTATTAAGAAATTAATAGATACACAAAAATATAAAAACAGTCACCTGAAGTTACTGAAGCAGGAGTTTCTTAAGCTTGTCTGTACAATCTGACTTCCTGGGACTTTTGTATTTCTGGCCTAACCTTCAGAAATCGTCTTTTTTAATTTTAAGGATTTCTTTATTTATTTATGCATAGAAGAACTGGGGTATAGACCAGAGGTATAGGATGGGGTGAGAGGATTCATCAGAGATAGTGGAGAAACAGAACAGGTAGATTAACTGAAATACATTGCTGAGCGGAGCAGCGGGTGAGACTGGAGAGGTCTGCTGCGCCATGTGGGTCAGCTCCCTGGCCAGGAACTGAACTTGTGCTGTAGTGGCTGCCGATAGATTCATAGTGCTGAGACTTAACCCCTTGGACCACCAGGGAGGCCCCCAACCTTCAGAAATATTGATTAAATTGATCTATAACATGGCGTTGGTGTTGGAATTTTAAAATCTCTCTAGGTGATCCAGAAGAGCAGCCATGTTTGAGTGTCCCTGTGCTAAAGAAACTTTCTCAAGTTCTTTTCCCACCATAATTCCTGTCCTTACACTCTTTTCAGCTTAGTGATTTTTCCTCTCTGACAGTATATACTTGCTACATTCCTTAATAATGAATTTTTATGAAATTTAGTGACTAGATTCACACATCAGTAAATAGGGTAGGTGCGTAAAAACACGAGTGGAAAAGCAAACCTTTAATAATGTCATGTTTATGATTGGATTGAAAAATGTGAACTGGATCTGTCTACCCACTATGGAGTGAGTGGAACTCTTGGGAAATTTGTTGACATAAGCACTAAATTCCAATACTTTGTATTTCTCTTGATTAGGCAACTGTTTGTTTAACTGGGTTTTGTGATAATGGAAAATTATTATTTACTCAAAGTATTTCTATAATGAAAATAATAGAATTTATTACCAGCTCTTTTATATGGGTTGGGTGTGTGTTGTTCAAAAATAAATACAAATGAGAACTTTGGTTGGTTACTCATCAGAACACACAGACACTAATCGACTTGCAATGTGTATTTTGCAAGATTTTGTGCTGCTTTAGATGTGGGAGAGAAGTTATTCTATGTTTCCTTAGCTTATGCACATGCAATTGGTCTCTTTATTCAGAAAGGTGGTTTAATTTCCTCTCCCTTTGTCTTTCAGTGAAACAGAGATGTTCTAGTTTGAATGTTTGTGTCTCCACAGATGTGCTGAAATCTTAGTCCTGGAGGGTAATGGTATTGGCACACCTTTGGGAGGTTATCAGGTTGTGAAGGTTGATTTCTCATGAAGAGGATTCATGCTCTTAGAAAAGAGATCCCACATCGCTCCTTAGCTTCCCCTACCAGGCAGGGAGGTGCTGGTTATGAACCAGGGACCAGAAGGCGGTCATCTAGGTGCCTTCATCTAGGACTTCTCAGCCTCCAGAACCATTAGAAATAAGTTTATGTTGTTTATCAGGCACCAGTGTGTGGTGCAACCTTCTAAGGCTGAGTTCATGGACATGTGGATTTTCATCTTCTTCCCTCCAGGATTGCTTCCTGCACCTACCTGGGGAGGCTGCTGGTAGCCTTTGACTTGAGAAAGTGGCATCTCCTCCAGAGGACAGAGGGCCTGGGTCTCATGCTGTTGTCCTCACCACGACTGAGTGCCATAGTCTGGATATTAATATTTGCAATTTAGAATATCACTCGATCTTGCAGGGTTCTCATAATTTATTGATAACTTTTTCTGAGTTTCCCTTTCTATCTTTGAGACTCTAAATGTTTTTGTCAAGTTTATTTTAATTTTTTTTACTGTGAGGTAGATTAGCATTTGATCACCTCGCATCCCCTGCGAGGCTCTCTAGGCTTCTCTTTCTCTGCTTCCCTCTCCTTTTCTCCTGCTACACATCTGGAGCCACATGAGCCCTTCTTGTTGCCAGAACCAAAGTTCTGCCCAGTGTTTGGCTGCTGTGACTGTGATGGAAGCATCTGGAACGCTCACAGACAATGCTCTGCAGATCCCTCTTGAGGAAGTGACCGAGAGGTCCTGTCTTAACTTATGATACTAAAAAAAAAGACAAGACGCAGAATTGTGGAGTTTATTGGCTACGCAAGGATGGGAATCTGAGAACTGTCACTGAAAGAGGAGCTTGAGGCTCACAAACTCATGCTTTGATTTGGAAAGTGCAACAGTGTGTAAGGTCATTAGGGAAGATTGTTACAGAGAGAAAAATAAAAGCTTCCAAGTTGGATCATGCTGAGGATACCTCTTAGGACTCACCCACTTGTGTCTGGGCAAGGATTTTCCATTGGGGGAAAAAATAGTTCTTATAATAGGCAGAAACGTTTTTTGGCCTCACATGTACTTTTGGATCTCATTCACTTGAGAAAGAATTATTCTTCCATTGACGCTCTCCTGTGTGATGGCCTTGATTGTTGGAGCTGCAGATGCTGAGGAAAAGAGCAATGCAGAGGTCACCACCGTGCTTGCCCCACCATCTGTGCTGTGCTCATTTCAACTCCTAGCTCTCAGTGCCTGCAGGCTCACTGTGCCTTCCAGAACTTGCTTCCCACTAAGCAATATGGCGGGCTTTGCTGGAGTGAAAAAGAGGTCTCATCCAGGGAGGTGTTTCCCTCCTACCCTCTGGGAAGTGAGGGTGTCAGACAGTATCAGAGGTCAAGACCTTCTAGAGGTCAAGGCCTTCCTGGGAGGCAGAGATAAAACAGAACCTGGTTTCTGCCTGTGTGGGCTTCATAGCACTTGCCCCACAGCTTCTGTGAGCTTACTGAGGGCTGACGGCCATTCTGGGCATTTCACGTGAAGGTCTAGAACTCATGCTACATGAGGACTGGTGAGAAGCCACAGATGTTTACCATGGCCACCATGGGCAAAGTTGAGCCTTATCTGAAGACTTGTTCTGTGGACAAACTGGTTCTGGGGAGGGAGGAATGAAAACCGTTCACAGAGCTATATGGGAAACTTCGTTAAAAGTCAAACCTGTCTAGCAGCAGGCTGGGTCACCCCATGAAGCTGAGGGGTTCCCCTCCCTAGAGAGGCTGAAGGACCATTTGCTGGGTTCTTGTATCTGCTGTGTTGGTTACTTGGACCAGAAATCTGAGTCCCCAGTGCCTCAGAACATTTTTAACACAAACTAGTCAGGAAGTGCCATTTGTCCCAGACTGTCATTTCTTAGAGTTTCTAATCTGGGAAAGCAGGATTCCCAAGCCAAAGACATTGGAGAACACTGGGTTGGACAACATAACTTTTGTCATTGTGTTTCTCTCTCTTGGCTCCTTTCTTGCCCACAGTGGTCTGGTTCTCTCTAACACAGTGAACTGCTATGTGACTACTCACAAAGAGGGTAGGGACGTATGTTGTCGCCAGGGTTTATAGTCCTAGGACACAGCTTCCATAATTCCCAATGAAGATCTCATAGAACATGAGTTTCAACAGGATACAGTTTGGGAAATGATGTGACATTATTTTCTTGGGGTTTGTGAACAGATTTCTTAATACTTAATAGAGGTCTCAGAGTATAAGTGATCGTCTCTGTCTACTGCTGATAGAACTTTCGTACGTGTCATTGAGGACGACACTGTACACTCATCTCATTCTATGTTCTCTGACTTGTTCGGTGTTCGGTGAATTAGGACATCTGGGTGTTCCCTGGGGGACTATGGGTGCTATGGCTTGGGTAAGTGTGCTGATTCATTAAAAGAAGTGGATTCAAATAATGAAAGACATTGGTTTTACCTTTCATGCTTGACTTTGAATCTTCCATTGTCCTATAAAAAATGATAAAGGTTACGGCCCATTTTATTATTAGTAGTAATCGTAAAAAGTCTCAAGCTGAACTAACTTCCTTGGCCTGCTTGTAAATCCATCGCTCTTAATGATGATAATTGTCTGGAGTCTCTAGTCTCAAGGTCACGAGTTCATGGGAGAACCTTCCTGCTCTGAAGGTGGCAATACAACTTCCCGTTAGCCCCAGGGTCAGGTGAAATCTCCAGATCATTCTCTCCTTTTAGCTGACTGAAGATTTGGCTCCCCAGATCCTTGCCAGGGCCTGCACCCCTCTAGAGCAGCCCTGGGCTTCTCAGGCTATTCCAAGTTTGGCCTACATTTGGTAACATTTTATTTATGTGTTAAAAACACAAAAGAAAACAAAAACCTTTGACTTGAAGGTTTGGTTCTTGGACATCAGGACCGAGCAATGCTAAGGCAGTCTAACCCTCTCTCTAGGGTTTTAGAAGGCATCTGCCCTTTTGGTTGACAGCTATTGTTATTTCCCAAGTTGTTTAGAAATATGAAGTTGAATACTACACTTGATCTTAGCCAAAAGACCGAGAAGTGATTAGAAATACGAGGTTGAAAATCTAGACGCTCAAATCTCTCAAGAGTCTTTTTCTGCTTTCAGGCTGAAATGTATAGATGTATATAGGGCCCAAATTGTGTGTATTCTCCCTGGGAAACACCTCCGTGTTGTTAGTTGTTTCTTAGTTGTTTCCTTCTAGAGATTTTAATATATTAATTTTAACCATTAACCTCAAATCTCAACATTCTGCAAATAAAAGCTGATAGATTCATGCTTGCTGGTTAACGAAATCCAACACCTGATCTCAGCATCTTCGGGAGAAATTCAGCGTGAGCCTTCTCCTCTGGCGAGACCCACAGGCACAGGCACCCATGAGCACTACGCCCTCGCTGTCCCCCTCCGCCTTACCCTCTGCCCTCGCTCTCCAGGAGCTGGCGGTAGGTGCTGATTTCCTTCTCCAGGTGGGTTTTGATGCCCAGGAGGATCTTGTATTCGGTGTTCTGACGCTCCAGGTCGTGGCGCAGCTGCCTCAGCTCCTCCTCGTAGTGGGAGATGACGGTCTGCATGTCGTGGAGCTGGCAGGAGTACCGAGCCTGGGTCTCTGACAACATGTTTTCCAGGGCAGATTTCTGAAAGGGGAAGTGACATCTCCCTCATTCATCGACAGATTCCTTGACTGATTCAATAAGGTGCCCTGCGGGGGATTAGCCCCGATCACCCTGCTCGTCCTTGATGATGCTGGGACGCAAGCATGAGAAGGAGACCGGCTCGCACGTTCGGGATGTGAGTGTCTGGGGTTGAACAGTGTCGGGGCTTTTGAAGCCCAGTTTCTGGGCATAAGAGCCTCGAGGCGAGGAGCTCTGGGCAGCTCTGCTGTGCTCCCGAGCACTTACTGTCCACATGCCCATTTGGGATTGGACGCTGGGCACTGCAGCCTCCCCAGTCTGTCCCTCATCTTAGCTTGTGCTTCATCTTGGACCTGCTTGAAAACTAGAGGGCACTAGCAGCTGGGACCGGTGTCTTTTAGTATCTTCAGGAAGGGACTCATGGAGCAGTGTTAAAAAGAGGGCACCCAGCTGAATTTGAATTTCAGATGAGCAACAAGTAATATTTTAGTATAAGTTAGTCCCAAATATTGCCTCAGTATTGCATGGGACACATTTATATTAAAAGGACTTTATTGTTCACTTGGGGTTAAATTCAACTGGGTGTCCATATTTTAATTTAGTAAATCTGACCACGCAGGAACCAAGCCATGCCTTTTGATGGTGACAATGGTAGTAACAAAGAGTCACTTTGAAGGAAAATTAAAAACCTGCAAAATGAAGTTGCTGGGCTAGGATACAGAGAATCCAGCTCAATTCCCTTTTCTGTTGGGATTTACCACCTGCTTTTAGGGAGCACATACCTTTAAAAAGAAGCTTAGTATTAAAAAGAAGCTTAGACCTGTGCTGGGTACGCTTCCTTTATGGGGCTGCTAACTTTTGGTGTGCCCTTCTTGCTGCTGCCCCCACCAGACTTCTCTGGCCAGGCCCCTGCTCTCCAGAGGCTATTTCCTCCCTTCCCCTCTGTACTCAGCCTCCCTCCTCCTGCTTCCCTTGTCCTTGAGGAAATGGGAACCATCAGGGGAGCACACGCTTGAGCTCCCACCGCCCTCCACCATGCATGGGACTGGCCCAGCTCTCATCCTTCATGCTAGTACAAGGGTTGTCCTGTCCGGTCCTCTTCTGTGCCTCATCACTGCCCATCTCTCAACCAGATGATTCCTACCAGCTTTCTAATAGAATAACTGTTCCCACTGTACAGTTTTCTCTTGAACCCATATCTGACTTCAGTGATCATTCGATTTTTCTGTTCTCTACCCACGGCAAAGTTCGAAGAGAGTTATCTGTACCTGCTGTCTAAATTCCTCTTGACCACTTCTCTGAGGCTATGCAGTTGGGCTCCATTGTTTACCGTCCCCTTCCCCTCCCCTCCCTTCCCCTCCCCCCTCCCCTGGGCATTTATTAGCTGTGTGACCTTGGCCAACTCGCTAAACCATTTGGTGCTTTGTTTCCTCCTTGCCAAGGCACTAAGACCTGTCAGTGTGAGGTGAGTGAGTGTGAGGATTGGTGACAGCTAGCACAATGGACACCTGGCACATCACCCGCCACCACATGGGCATTCAATGGATGAGGGCCCTGGCTGTCATTCTCATCGTGGGCCATTTGGAGGGGAAGTGGCAGTGAGAGACATCCCGGGGCCGGGGAGATGGGCCCAGGAGAGACCTCAGGGCAGGCCTTCGGGGTGGGTGGCAGCTGACCCAGGACTGTCCTCGCTTAGACTCACCCTGCTGTGTTGAGCCTGCAGGTCAATCTCCAGGGCCTGGAAAGTTCGCTTCAGCTCATGGATGTCACTCTGACTGCTCGGCGAGGCTGCTGGAGTGGCTGCCTCCTGGGCCATGGCTGCTGTCTGTGAGTCCAAGCAGAAGACAGGCATGGGCACAGGCGCACAGGGAACGGGGGCTTTGGAAAGGCTGGGCGGCTGTCCTTTACCTGCTCTCTATACCAAGCTTCCAAGTCTTGATGCTTCTTCTTTATTATGAACTCATATTCCTGCCTCATATCCTCAAGGACTCTGATCAGATCCTCCCCTGGAGCTGCATTCAGCTTCACGTTGACCTTGAAGTCACTTGGCACGTGCTGCTCCTCCATTTTCTGTGAGTAACAGAGGAAGTTGGGGTGACCCCAAGGGGCTGGCGGTGTGCTGCCTGGCAGTGGTCAATGGATCTTTAAAAATCTGGCTGATGGTGTGGCTAGTCTTTCACCGATTTTGCTTGTTTTTCAGCTACTACTCGCTGATGACAAAGCATTATTTGCTTTTCTTCCTCTTATGTTTTAATAAAATAAAGAATAGCACTAGACAGGTAATCAAGTGGCCCCTGTGATTACTGACTTAATAGCTGGTTGAAGACATTTCAGAAAAATTGACTGGCCTAATGAGAAGCAAATTAGGGGACAGGGACTAAGAGAATCTTCCATGAACCAAGGTGACAATGCCTGGAAGCTATCATTACTAATGTAATTTCCAGAAGCATCTGGCTTTTAAAAATCTCCCACCTACCTAGTGTACCTGAGAGTGTAATGAAATGAATAGCTTAAATCATGTGTAAGGTTTTCTTCACCAAACGTTCACAGGTAAAATGACAGAACATTTAAGCAGTTGAACGTGCCAGGATATACACATATATATATTTATATACAAATATATATATATATTTTAAAGATTTATTTATGCATAGAATAACTGGGGTGTAGGCCAGAGGTGCAGGGGCTGTATGTGAGAGGATTCACCAGAGCCAGAGTGGGGAGCAAAACAGGTGGATCTACTGAGGGGAGCAGTTGGCAAGGCAGGAGAGGTCTGCTGCGCTGTATGTGGGTCAGCTCCTGGTTGGGGGTCAGACTCAGGCCATGGTGGCGACGTGCTGAACCCCTAGGCCAACAGGGAAGGCCCATGTTGGGTCATAGACCAAATCATTGGGAATCAGCTCTAAAAGCTCATAGCTCTTCAACACATGACGACTATAGAGCTGTCACCCAGGGGACCAGGAGAAAACCAGGAAACCACAGGGCGGTTTTAAGGAGCAGTTGCCTTTTGACCAGCTGTGAAGAAGCTGAGGCTCGTTGACGTTCACAAGCAACTGTGTTTGCCTAAAATGGAGATTGTTTTTCTAGCATTTCACTAGAGTTCCAGGGATACTAGGTGGGTGGTGGTAGCTTTTTAAAAAGTCAGTTAGAGGCTTCTGGAAGTTAGGTTTCTTATGGTTTGCCTCCAGGCATCTTTACTGAGATTGGTGGCAGATTCTATTCTCTGGTCTTCTCACTTGCTGTGCATTGATTGGGTCAGTGAAGGAAGTTGAGCCTCACATGTTTATTCTTGTGGTGTCCCATTAACAAACTATTCTAGGCAAACAGTGCATGTCCACAGAATTGGGGACTGATTCATCACTGATTGTACTGTGGCAGTTGTACTTGGCAGGCGAGTAGCTAACCATGATGTTGGAAAATGAGATATTTACATGGCTCCTTCAGGCCACTTAAGCTGAAGGACAGCAGTTCTCGCAGGCGATGGTGGCTTCCTGGGTAGCTGCTGAGTCACCTGGAGTATGCAGCCTAGGAGCTGGGCGTCCTACCTGCTCGTGGCGCTTCTTCATGAGGATGAGCTCTTTCCGCATCCCTTCAATCTCCTGCTCCAGGTCTGTTGTGACAATGGTCAGATCGTCCAGGGTCCTTCGGAGACCCTCAACTTCAACTTCCAAGTCTTTTTTGAAGGAGTGTTCATTTTCATACCTTTGGTTACAAGGGAGGGGAAAGCAATCTGGTGTTGGAAGGTCACAGGTTGTGTGAGGACTCACCTTAGTTCAGAGGCGAATGTTCTTACTTTTTGGGTTCAGTGGGAGCAAATGAAGGCGTGTTGTGTTGGGCATCCTTTGTGCGTCTGTTTCGGGCAGGTTTTTCTATGATGGTGACTCAATGTTATTTTTTTAATTAGAGAGAATAAAGTAATAAACAGCCACATGCCCAAGGCTGAGACTTAACAAGTGATAACTTTTTGCCATATGTGTTTCCTCTATATCCTATTTTGTTTAAAGTAAATTACAAACATTATGACATTTCACCCTTAGCCACTTCATGATGTATCTTTTCAGAAAAAGATAGTTTCCTGCCTAATCGTAACATCATCACACCTGAAAACAATAATGACTCTTGACTATCATCTAATTTTGTTCATACTGAAGTTTCTCCACACCACTGTATTTTATATCTGGTTTTTAAAAACACATGCCCCGCCAAATATTTATTCCCATTATGCCTTGAAGTTTTATTTTTGTAAGACTTTGCATGTGAGTAAGGGTGAGATAAGCTTTCCTTTTGCAAAACAAAAGCGAGAGCAACTCCCCAAAGCAAACCAAACCAAACTGCCAAACAGAACCCACGCAGCCCTGGGAAGAAGGCCCTTACTTGAGGCTGAAGTCATCCACTGCCATCCTGGCGTTGTCAATGAGCAGGACGATGTGGGCATTGGTCTGCTTACCGTCCACGATCTGGAAATGCGCAGCAAGTGTCAGTGGGGTCAGACACACACACAGTAGGTGTGTTTCTTTCTCTGGTCTCCCGGGTGTAGTATTTGGTCTCCTAGATGACTTTTGCTTTTGGCAGTGGACCAACGGACTATCAAACTAATAAATATTTACTGAGCACTTACTAGGTACACTGTAGAGAGTACATTTTAGTAAAGCTAGGGTCTGCAGCCAGCTTCGCTGTCTTTTTTACGCTAGGTTGGACAGTCTAGAGTTCAACTGCAGAAAGGACAACGTAGGAAGGGGAAGGAGAACCAAGTATTCAAAATGCCTCTCACTTTGTAGGACAGCAGACAGGTCTGTGTTTTGTTTAAGTTCACCCACATCTGATGATGTTAAAAGAAGTAGGTTTTGCCACTTATGTGAATACTAGTTCGACTGTCCTAACGTGCAAAGGTTACTTTAGATGGACCTCAGTCTTTGTTGTGACAGCGTTTATCTCTCCGTGATGCTAAGCAAAATCTCACTGCTACTAGCTTGTCCAACTAATTTCAAATGATTTGGATAGTTTCTTTATGCTAATTTTAAATGTTTTTTACACTAGTTCTCACATACCATAATTGTTATTTTTTTGGCCTAAAGTGTCTATCACCATGCACGTAACTCATACGTATGTGCACAGGTTCTTAACTGATTCAATGATGAGAACACTCCAGTTGAAGCTATTAAAATATTAGCTGAAATAATCTTAACCATCTTAGGAAGCAGCTTAATAAACTTTGTGTGAAAGTCTCCAGATGTTTATGTACTGGGCTTTCTTTTTACTTTAAAAACAAAAGTATTGTGGGCCTCCCTGGTGGCGCAGTGGGTTAAGCAACACACTATGAAGCAAACAGCAGCCACTGCAGGGATCACGAGTTCGATCCCTGCCTCCAGACAGGGAGGGGACCCACATGGCAGGGCAGACCTCTCCTGCTGTGCCCGCTGCTCCCCTCAGCAGTGTACTTCTGTTGATCTGCCTGTTCTGCTCCCCACTCTGTCTCTGGTGAGTCCTCTCACATCTCTGGCCTGTACCCCAGCTCTTATATGCATAAATAAATCTTAAAAAAAAAAAGAAAACAAAAAAACCAAAAGTATTGTTAAAAATTTTTACCCAAGCAATTTGTATACACCTAGGATTCTATATAAATACATTTAAGTAGCTGTAATCAGAAATAGTGAGAATTTGATATACGTGGTTGTCTTCAGGCAAAGTGGGTGGAAAGAGTCTCAGTGTCAAAAATAAAATACTAATTCTGTGCCAAGTGTTGTGCTGAACCAGAACTAGGCGGTTTCTGATTATTCCTGTTAATGATCACCAGTGTGACCCTGGGCTTGTCCCTCCTGGTAAGTAAGAAGTTTGTATTAGAAGCAAGGAGCCTTCAAGATCCTAGCTCTAAACTGCTGTAATTTAGATGGGGCCAGGGAATACTGTGATGTCCCCGTGGTATTCATACAGATAATTCCTTTATTTGGAAAAGATTTTCTTTGGCCACATTGTACTTCAATACAAAGGCACCCTTTAAAAATCCTGTCCTACTCAAAGGCCTGGTGATTTCATGGAATTTGGTATTATGAATACACAATAGGAGGACTCAGAGGTGGTGATAACACCGGGCCTGGAACTCAAGGAGCAGGGTCTGGTTCAGCACGTGTGAGCTGAGCGAGCTTGGTCGAGTCTCAGTTTCTTCATCCATAGAATGGCAGTAATAATGGTAATAGTGAGGACAATTAGATCAGAAGAGATGAGATAAAACAATGTTGTAAAATACTTGGCTTAGTCTTGGCATACTTGCAGACATGCTGAGAAATTAGTCAAACATAAGTTAGTTAAAAAAATGTAAGTTGTTCAGTTTTTTTTTTTTTAAAATGTAGCACTTCTGTTATGAGGCCTATTGGACAAATTGCAGATTTTCTATGTTGCGATGCGGCCTCAAATTCTGCTGTCTGTGGAGGGAGATAGCCCCTCGCTGCCCTGCTCAGCTTCTTGTTTCCCCATGTGGGTTCCAAATGGTCTTTGAAGAAGAGGCTTCTGTAGTTGTTCCTGCCCTGCTCCGTGGCACTGCTTAGGGGCCTTCCCCCATGCTTTTGCCTACAGGCTCCTCACTCTGCAGCAGTTGAGCTCATGGGAAATGAAAAGTAGCTCCTGGAAACTCTGGGGTCAGCCCAAGCGGTGCTCAGAGGTATTGACTGACCCAGAAAAGTGGTACTTGGATATTTAGAAAATGCAAATCGCCACCTGCAGGCCCACGGGGCTTCTCTGAGTTAAGGGGTCGCCTATCTGCTGCAAAGCCCATGTCAGGGGCTGACTCCCCAGCCAGAATCCATGTCGCATGTGAACAGTGAGCTCTGAAATGCAGCGTGACACTGCCACGCTCTCTGAGGTGTCCTTCATGTGAGCAATGGAAGAGGCTAGATTGAGAAATACCCTGTGAGGCACGGGCTTTGTATTGCATGTCATAATTAATCACCTGGGTTCTCCCCAAGGCTCTGAGTTCGTGCTTGGAAAAGAATCATGTTGGTCTATTAGTGCAGCATCATTGTTCCAGGGTGTGTGATTTCCTACCAGGGAGAGGGAGATACAACGTCTGCTGCAAACCAAAATGACAGATATTCTGGTATTTGACTGTCCCTGCCACTGTGCTCAATTCTTCAATTCTGTGTTTCAGAAGGATGGGATTAACTTTTGAACTTAATTTCTCATAGGCCATCTGAGTGACATCTTTTTGAATGACATTTAATATCCCTGAAGTGGGGGTTGGGCAGTGCTCTACCTACGTGAGGGGTTCTTTGGGGTCTGGGAAGGAGTGAGACCCAGGAGGAGCTATGGATTCTCTTTGGCTTCTGTTTTCTCACCTATAAAAGAGAGATCTGGATAGACAATACCAACTTCAGAGAAGTGCCTTCCTCAGCTACAGAGGAGACATAGCAACTGAGGGAAGAAATCCAGAAGAGTAGAACTTTAAGTCCAAAGAACTTCCTATTTAATGTCAGAACGCAGACTCCGGGGTGTGGAGTGGGGACATTCTGCTCCTGCCTGGTCATTGTCCCGACCCTTTCTTCTTAATTCTGCTTAAGGATTTGGGTGACCCCTGGGTCTCATCTATAAAGTGGGGATAAAACTATCTGCTTTCCATAATGAGATAATGTGCATAAAATATGTGCTGTATGTACATATTATGTACATAATCAAATGTGTGTAATTCATTTGATTAAAAAACATTGTCATTTTTTGCATGAGGTCAGCTAGTTGGCACCATGCTGTGTGGAAACTATAAGGCCACTGGAAACAGACCCAGGTTAGAATCCCACCTCTGCCTCTTGCCGGTGGCTGTGGATGGCGATCTCACTTTTCTGAACTTCAGTTTCTTAACAGGGTTGTTGTGAGAATTCAATCAGACGATATAGAAGGTTTTCGTCATTGGGAATGACATGCTGGACAACACTGGCAGGTGTCTCAAGTGCCTGCAGTGATGGCTGGCATGCTGTAGGTGCTCGATAAATGCTCCCTACCCTCCTTCTTCCCTCCTTCTCTCTGATGTTAGTTTACAAATTATTTGACCAGCTCTAATCTCAGAATTGGGAGTTACACTCTCAGGTTAGCATTGGTATAAACCTTTTCTCCATTCTAAGACAAAAGCAACTTTATTCATGAAAACAATATGGTGAGGTTTGTTGAGTCACCTTGTTTACTTTGTAAAGACAACCATGTACTATATAGTTAAAGTAATTACACAGTCAGTTATTAGGTCGATTATTCAATAATTAGGGTTCATTATGAGGACAGATTTATATTATCTTGATTGGTCCTTCTACAGTCAAGCAAGGATGACTGCCTGGTGAAAAATAATATCAGAAAAGTATTGGAAATCTGAGATACCCTTTCTAGGACATGATTTTACCGGGAGTTTCCTGGGACTGCTTGATAGCCCAGGAAAGTTACAGAGCTTTAAAAAATAAACCAACAGGATGATTGTATTTCCTTTCCTTCTAGTGAGTGTTATGCCTCAGAAGGTAGAAGCTCAGCTTTAAAAAAAAATTTGGTTGAAAGTTATTTCATTTTTGAAGACGTCGTCATAACTCATCCTAACCCTGAGATTCCAAAAGTCACATTTCTTTTTTTATTTCCTAGCAATCTGCCACTCTGGATCTGCATGTAACCGGCATGCAGACCTGCTAGCAGTGCCTGGGAGGGAACATGTCTGTGGAGTGAGGCTGAGACCGTGCAACTCAGCTCAGCTGAGAACCACATGTTGCCAGCGCTCTGGGTGGGACAGAACTGATGCAACAGAAGGCCGTGCTCTCCACGCCTCGTGCGTGGCGTTCGTGGGCTGACAGCAGCCCTGCCACCACCCTCACAGCGCTGCAGTCTGCGTGTTCTGGGCAGGTCCCTGAACCTGAATTTTTAAGATTTTTTCCTTGGTGAGTGAAAAATCAGGTAGCTTCATTTTAAAAAGCCCATGGTCTATCTGTACTATTTGCTGCCTTCATTTCCAGAGAGTTTATCTATGGAAGATTAAATATAAATGACAGACCTCCCAAAGCTCATTTAAGGTATAATAAGAAAATGCCCTCAAATACCATTGGGCACAATTACTTTGCACTCTTTGCCGATTTCCCAGAATTTGTCTCTGGTTCCGACGTCACCTCTCCCCACCTCCCCTGGACTTCCAGGGTCGCCTGAATCTTACCTGCTCCTGCAGGCGGCTGATATTTTCCTCATAGTGGGAGTAATCTTGCTTATTGCCCGTTTCTCTCTGCTGATGCCACTTCAGAATGTGATTTTCAAGCTTAACGTTGGCCTCCTCCAGGGCACGCACCTTGTCCAGGTAGGAGGCCAGGCGGTCGTTGAGGTTCTGCATGGTCTCTTTCCCATTTCCACCGAGGAGGGAGCTGCCTCTTCCAGACCCCCAAGGCACTCCAGGGGGCGGGCAGCTTGGCTTGGTGAAGGACAGGGAGACGCGGACACCCCCTGCACCGCCATGCATGCTGGGGGCCCGGGGGAAGCTCCCCATCCGGCCCCAGCCGCCTCCCGTGCCTGGCAGGGAGCCCGAGGGGGTCTGGCTGAAGCTGCGGCTGGAGTTCATGGTCCCATCTGTGTCTGGGCCAGGACTGGGCTCTGCTCCGCGCGGCCTGGCATGCAGAACTGAGCCGCCCCAGACTGCCCGGGATGGTTTTATGCCCTTTGCTGTGGGAGTTCCCTGCTCTGACAACTGTACCAACAAGATCGTATCGTTGTGCAACACGTGTTTCCTCTTGGTCAATCCCGAAGTGCCTCTGGGCGTCACACACGTTGTTGTTCAGAGCCACATCGGTACACAGGTTTGCTTTTCCTCCCAGATGGGACCTGGAGGTGTGGCGGGAGCGAGGCGGGGTAGTCTCAGGTCTCTTTCTAATCTTTGTGGGAGTTTATCTGAAAAGGGTCAGGTTAAAGGCCACCAAAAAGTTAGCTGGAATAGTGTAGGTTTCCTTGTAAAAGGCAGACATTAAACACACATGCCCTCCCACCACTCCCCGCTCCCCAGTAAACAAACCCCAACTCTAAAGCAAGGGCCAGAAGAGACTCACAGGGGAGAGCCAGATCAGAGCAAAATCTCAGGTCCTGGAATGAAAACACTGGCGTTGAGGAAATGGAGAATGTTCCAAATATCTGGCTATCTGATACCTTTGTGGCAGTCACTGCTTGGTAGAAAGTAATTTCAAAGGACTCATTCTTAAGAACAAACCCTCAATTATAATTAATTAATGAATGACTGAGCCTTCCATTTCCAGGATGCCTTTCATCCCCAGCACACCTGAAATCCAAACAATTGAGCTAGTGCTCAGGCCTTTCTTGGCCCCTGGGATCAGGCAGCCTGGTTACCTGGCCAGCTGCCCTGGCCCCTGCTGAGCAGAGAGGCTGGCTTCTGCTGCTTGTGGCCTGCAGAGGGGCCAGGAGCACAGGGAATGTGCCTTGGGTTGTCTGACATGCTGACGGATCTGCTGCTTCCACTGCCAAGGTAAAGTTAGGGACGGACACGGGAGTACTCGGGCTGGGGAGCCACGGGCTGCTTACTCGAAACTACACTTAAGGGAAGTTTGAAAATTAACTGTCATTATCATAAGGAACTTCAGGGTTCGTTAGTCCCAGTCACTAATTTGGGGGTGGGCAGGGGACAGAGGGTGGCTGAGTGGCCAAGTGAGGGTAGGAGTCTTTCTGCCACGTGGCGCTGTTATCGCTGGGTTGCATCTGAACATGTCATCCAGCACTTCTCATTTGTAGTGGTGATAATGACACTTCCTTGCTTACAGAGTCCTTTGATAGTCTTCATTTTATCTGCATAACACTTTTTTACATTGCAAATAAACCCTTATTATTTAGCTTACAAATGAATCTTTTGGTATTCTTTGATTAATCTGCATAGCATTTTTTTCTAATGTTGCAAAGAAATCCTTATTTATTTATTCTAGGTAAGATCAGTTTGTAACATTATATAGGCTTCAACTTACCTATCAAAATCTGTGCATACAGCATTATGTGATTTATTGAGAGTCTAGATTCCATTCCTCAGTATGCACATGACCCGCTACCTGATTTATTCCCTCTTTCCCTTTCCTTTCTGGTAACCTCTATTTTGTCGTCTTAAGAGTTTGTTTTGGGGCCTTTCTGATGGCGCAGTGGGTTGAGCACCGCACTGTGAAGCATCCACTGCACAGCAGTGCGAGTTCAATCCCCGGCCAGGGAGGGGACACACAGGGTGCAGCAGACCTCTCCTGCCTCGCCCACTGCTCCCCTCAGCAGTGTATTTCAGTCAGTCTGCCTGTTCTGCTCCCCACTCTGTCTCTGGTGAATCCTCTCACCTCCTACGTCTCTGGCCTGTACCCCTGCTCTTGTATGCATTAAAAAAAAAAAGTTTGTTTTGTTTTGCTTACTCATTTGTTTTATACATATATATTATATTTATAGATATATACAAGATATCTAGATACAAGATATATACACGATATTTAAATATATAGACTATATTTATAGAAATATATAAAAAGTGTATTATATATAGAAATATATAATATATAAATTATACAATATATAAAGTAATATATAATATCTATAAAGTATATATCATATTCTCTTTATTCATTTGTTTATCAGTGGGCATTTTGGTTGTTTCCAAATCTTGGCTATCACAATGTGTGATGAACACAGGATGCACACATCTCTTTGAATCAGAGTTTCTGTGTTCTTTGGATAAACACTCAGAAATAGAATATCTGGATCAAAGGGTGTTTCCATTCTTAGTTTTTGGAGGAATTCCCATATGCTTTTCTATAGAGACTGCACTGATCTATAACTCCACCAACAGTACATGATGGTTCTGCACAGTTCTTGATGTAGCCAGATGAGGCTTAGGGCCTCCTATTTACAGATAAAGAGCTGGTGGCCATGGGGGTGAATGATTCAGAGCAGACTGGCATGTCCAAGGCCTTTCAACACACATGTTGTTTTTGTTGCTGACCTTGTTCTGTGCACCGTTCAATGCCCAGAGTAAAACAGGGCTGCCCCCGTTTGCCCCCTATGACATGACGATGAAATTCAAGGACTACCTCCTTCAACAACTGTCTGCTGAATTCTCCTTTGTGAGTTGGGCTCTCCCTCTATGAGGAAGTGGCCTCTTCTGGATCCCAAGAGCCTCCAGAAGGGCAGACAGTTTGGCAGTCCCTGGCTAGGCCTGGCCACCTCTTGGAGCTAGTCTTTCATGCCTCACATTTTATTGCATCTCATACCTTCCTCTGGGACTGTAGTTTTCTTGCAAGCAGTGTTTAATCTCCATATTTCAAGCTCCCAAACCTGACTTCTTACAGGCAAAGCGCTGCTATCTCAATAATGAGCACTTTAGAGTCAGGATCTTAACTCAGGTCTTTTGACACCATGTCCTCCTCCCCCTTTTATGAATGTGAGTTAGAAAACCAGAGAATAGGAAGAAGCCTCTTCCAGGAATGAACTGGACAGTCAGAATGGAAGAATCATTCCTAATTACGCATAAAATCGCTAAAGCACACCAGCTTTGCTTATCAGCCCGGCCACAAAACCTTATAAAACTCCTCTGCCCTTTTCTCGTCTCACTGTGCACAAGATGGAAAACTTCAGTCAAGACTAAAGGCAGCCGAGGGGTGCTTGAGGGAGTGTCTTTTGAGAGTGTTCTATGGTCATTTACCTCATTGAACATGAGACAGAAGAGAGACAGAGGAGAACAGAGCAAATGAAGGAACCGCAGAGACTAGTTCAGACACGTGGAAGAAGCAGTGTGGTGATGGGCGTGGATGGGCCCTGATGGTTGGTTTGATCCAAAGTCAGGGTCAGCCCTGGTTCTTGTTCACATGGATGTGAAGTCACAAGGTCATGCAAGGCCGGGCTGCACTCGGTTTCCCTAGAGCCTCTCATAATACCTACTGTGGGTTTCTTAGCTCATTTCAGGTGTGCCTGAGGGCAGTGTGTTATTAGCCCCATAAATTTGCTTGTGTGTCATTTTATACCAGTGTGCAAAAGTGTGGGCTTAGAGGGCTAACCTGGAGCAAAATGTCACTTGCATTATAGCAGGACTAGGGTAGAAGAAAATGACTGGTAAGATTTGAGAAGAGTGGGGAGAAATATCTTTTCTAGAGACATTATACCATGATTTTTCTTACAATTTCTAATGTGTGGAATTCCTTTGAATTTTGAAAGAGATGGTGTTGTGTGTGTGTGTGTATGTGTGTTTGGTAAAAATGATACATGCTTATTATAAAACAAATCCAGTAAGACATAGAAGTATAAGAAAAGAAAGATTAAGAACTTGCTCAATTCTAACACACAGACAGTGTTGGTAAAATTTGATGAAAAGTGTTTTACATACTTTCTATCCATATGTACTTGTAGTCATGTGGCTGGCTAGAGTAATTTTAGAAAAATGAGTTCATTTGGTTTATTCTATTTTAGATTATTTAAGTTAATTACAAATGTTGCTGACAAATAACTGAAGTGAACTTACTTTAGCTACATTTTCTATAAGACTGTAAAACTTTCATCACATTCTTTTAATTTTACAATTGTTAAGGGAAATAAAATAACCTGGACAGAGAATCATGGGTTTGGAAGGAAAGCCAACAATAGATCATTTATTGTAGCTTTCAGTTTTGAGGTAAATAAACTGCAAGTTGCTAGTTACTGTTAAAGATGTGAAGGGTTGAAAACTCAGCCACATTCTTCATAGGTGTCCAAATGCTCATTTGGTCAAGGGACATTTCCCCCAAGATCTGGTTTCATGATTTTTAAAAATTTATTAATGCAGACAAGGATGGGGTTGTAGGCCAGACGTGCGGAGGGGGAGGTGAGAGAATTCACCAGAGACAAAGTGGGGAGCAGAACAGGCAGATTGACTGAAATACACTGCTGAGGGGAGCAGTGGGCGAGACAGGAGAGGTCTGCTGCGCCATATGGGTCAGCTCCCTGGCTGGGCTTCGAAGTCAGGCTCTAGTGGTGATAGTGCTGAGACTTAACCCCTACACCACCAGGGAGGCCCGAAATTATTCTTCTTTGAATGACTTTCCAGATAAAAGGCTTATAATGTTCACAGTTGCTTCATCTTCCTGGTAAACTGAAATGTCATCATTATAAGGGAAAGAGTGTTTTGCATGTGAGATAGGGGGTGAGTGAATGAATGGGGGTGTATATGGGTTTATCAGGAATCAAAAGGGGGTTCTGTCCACAGCTGACATAAACTGGGGCCCAGTCTGTTGGTACCTCTTAAAGGCAATCATTCCATCACTGAAGTTCCATAGGTGAGAGACGAAATGGCCCGAACAATCCCCAACAGATTTTTATTATGTATGACGTCTCTGAACAGATGAGTGGCAGGTCTTCAGGCAAAATACTATGTCCTTATCCTATGATGTGGAGGGTTATAGCAAAAGAAGAGATATCAGTTCACTGCACATTGTATAAGCATCATGCTTTTCAAACTGGCTGCATAAAAGTACATTATTCTTATATTTTGATTTTCTGGGGAAGTGGGGCCAAAGGACAGAAGGTTTAAGCTAAGAAGTATTCATTATAGTATTTCATACTAGGAGGAGAAGGCAAGTCGACTTAAAGTTGCTTCCAACCAGTGTCTGGATATATTGACTGACATACAAGGAAAAATACAGAAAAGCACACACAGACTAGAGTTTTAAGATTACAGAAAGATGTTTTCTCAAATGGTAGGTAACTAGGTGTCAGAAATACTTCTGTATCTGATTTTTAAAATTTAATTAATCTAGTTTTAAAAGCTAGAAAGGATTAGATAAGGATGAAGTAGACAGCCTGGTTAAGTGACTACAGCAAGACATCTTTAGGGTTTTAAGAAGAAGAATTAAGAGATTTGAAGAAGAGAAGGTAGCAGAATGAAGAAAGAGACAACAGGTTTCAAGTAAATAGCCCTGTTTTGACAGAAATCTAAGTCAGCAGGTGATTATGAGAACCCTCATCTGAATTCTGAGCAGTCAGGAGCGTACAAAGAGTGTAAGATGTGTTTGCTGCAGCAGCACCTCTTTGTGAGTCACAAGGTGTCTTGTTTCCCAGCTCTCAATGTGAGGAAGCTGAAAGGCCCCGGCTGTGGCTGGCTGGTCTCTCACTCTGTGAGACTCCCAGCTTCCAGGGGCTACAGCAGGCCCTCTGCCAAAGCTGGCCTCCTTAGATCTCGGGAAGGACCTACAGTGTGAGAAGGTTGTATGGAACAGGCGAGGTGTGATAGAAATGGAAAGAATAGGAAAGCTCACCAGGACTCAGGTACATGGCAGGCGAAATGCTGCCATTTATAGCAAAATGGAAGGTGCTTGAGGGGATTATGGGTAGCAAAGCAAATGAGAATGAGACAAATATTGGGTATTTACATGGGATGATTTGACATGATATGACTAACAGACACCTAGTGGGTGATGTTTCTGAGGTTAAGGGTGGGGGTGGGAGAAGGGATCAAAGGGGCTATAGGATGCTGATGGGAATAGAAAGGGAGACGAGAGAGAGAAAGGCTTCTATCTGTGAGTTCTTATTTCAGATGAGTTTATTTTATTTTATTTTTTTTAAAGATTTATTTATTTATGCATACAAGCACTGGGGTACAGGCCAGAGGTGTGGGGGGTGAGAGGATTCACCACAGAG
>JAGFMF010011723.1:100485-114679 GCA_019455555.1 Galemys pyrenaicus | reverse complement strand
GGGTGAGAGGATTCACCACAGAGAGTGGGGAGCAGAACAGGCAGATCAACAGAAGCACACTGCTGAGGGGAGCAGTGGGCACAGCAGGAGAGGTCTGCCTCGCCATGTGGGTCCCCCCCTGGCCGGCAGCAGGGATTGAACTCGTGCTGTAGTGGCTGTGGTCTGCTTCATAGTGCGTTGCTTAACCCACTGCGCCACCAGGGAGGCCCTCAGATGAGTTTAAATTTTACTAACCTGCCTTCTTGCATTTCAACCCTAAGTCTAGAGACGTTTGTTCATTGGTATAACTAAGAATACACAAAACCAAACTCACACAGTTTCCATCATCAGAATTGTCAGTGGTCTCTCAAAAAGTTCTAGAAAGCTCTCTGAGATGTAGTTATTTAGCCCAAGAACCAATCAAAACAGTCACCTAGACTCTGGTATCCATCTTGAAGCGAAAACAAAAAACAGTAGTTGAAAATATATAGCTCAAAAGTTAAAACAGATATACTCTCCAACGAAGTGTGTACTTAGAGGACATTTGTGGTTGGGAAGGAGCAAGAGATGTCAGGTAACAGTCAAAGAAAGGCCAGAAAGGAAGGACAAATCCTGCAGAGTTTCTCAAATTCTGGACTGTGCATTTCTGTGATTCTGCTGATTCGCTAGTGGTTGGATCTAGAGGTTTTAATAGATTCAGGCTTGACATTTTGGGCAAGAATCCCTTCCAGGGAGTGCTGAGTGACGATGGCAGCTTAAGTTCTTGAAGTTTCTGACCCACTGGGAAAATTCCCCATCTGAAAAAAAAAAAAAAAAAAAAAAAAGGACAGTGAAACTGAGGTTTTCACCTTACAGTTCAATGGCTAGAATTCAGGAATTTAGTGAAATCTCTAAAACTGGTTGCACATTTTCTCTGCACCTTTTACTCTTCTGAGGGAGAGGTTGCACAAAGTTTTCATTAACTTTTTAAAGGAGCATATAAATAGAACATGTTCAGATTCAATGATGTAAACGTTAGAGATTCTTATTGCCTCTAGTTATCAATAAGATGCTTAGGATTTTCATGTTTTACAGGAACATAATATTGGATTTTGAAATGAATGATAATTATCACCTGTCTCATACCCATCACTTTACAGATGAGAAGCAGAAGAAGGGAAGTGCTTCTGACATGGCCTAAGCCAGCCACTGGCAGGGTTAGGACTGCCAGTAGGATTTTGCCATTCGATTTCTGCAGAGTTCCCTATTCTCTCTATTTTGCTATTATTATTTTTTAAAGAATTTATTTTTATTTATTTATGCACACAACTGGAGTGTAGGCCAGAGTGTAGGCCAGAACTGGCTGGTAGGGTTAAGAGGATTTACCAGAGACAGAGTGGGGAGCAGAACAGGCAGATCTACTGAAACGCACTGCTGAGGGGAGCAGCGGGTGAGGTCTGCTGCACCATGTGGGTCAGCTGCTGGCCTGGGGTCTAACTCATGTTGTATGGGCTGTGGATAGATTAATAGTGCTGAGACTTTAATCCCTGTGCCACCAGGAATGCCCTGTTAATATTTTTTTTAAGTCATAGAGAGGTTGCTTTAGTTCCCTAAAATTTCTGCAGTTGTGGGATGTTGGTTCAAGTGAAAATCATCAGCTATGTTAAAAATATCTCCACTGTTTTTTCTCCTACCTCGAAGTATGCGTTTTATCTCTGATTCCACTGTTAAAGTCCATAGTCACATTAGGGTTAACCTCCTCTAATTTAATTCACTTATTTATTTTATTGGGAGTTTTCTTTAGAGGAGCTCTGATTCCGTGACCAGGGAGATTAATAAGACCCAGGTCCTGCCTTTGAGGATCTTTTGGTCTTTGGATGGGGAGATGTCATTCTGCTTAGCTTCTTAAAAATTGATACTTGTTCTGTGTCAAATGACTTGCTATGTGAGGGTCTGTCCTCGGGTGCTTAGGAACTGTTGCTGCTCTTCATCCATTTATTCCTGGTATTCAGAGCTGCCAGTTCTCAGGCTTTCTCATCAACAGAGAAAGTTGCATTTCCTGGGTGTCAGGAGCTTTTCAGCTGGTGGCAATGACATCATCATGGTTGGAGGGATCCATTTGTTACTTCATACCTTAGGCTTGGCCTCGCCCCTGACATTGGCAGTTGAGTCTCACATCCCCTTCAAAAAGGGAGAACTTTCTCCTCCCTTTTCTAGCTTCCTCTTCCAGTTGACACTAGACCTTTCTAAGAAGGTAAGAGATGTTCCAGCCACATCCTTCCTTTGAAAGGAGTGCCAGGACAAACTAACTTAAGCCTAGTCTTAGACAGATTCTTAAGTCCTTCGACATTGCCTTCGGCATGCCACCAGCTCACGTAGGGTGACTTTGTTCATCTAGGGCTGTAGAAGAAAAACACATCCCACTGGTGGGTGTGGAGAGCTACCGCGAGACAGAAATGATTTCATTCTTTTTTTTAAGATGATCCCCTGTGATCATCTTAATCCCATGAACCTGATAGGTAATCAAATAAATCCCTTACGCAAAGGCTGTTGTCACTTATAATCCTCCAATTAACCTGTACATTAGCTTTGGTGCTCCCTGGGCGTCACTGTGCTCAAAGGAGACATTTTGAGTAACTGTGGTGTGACTTTGCCGAGACGTCATTGCACACAGTTTGCTGAGGTCCCAGCCAGATAGGTTTTCCCTGTGGCCAGGATGGGCCATGTGGCAGGGTCACTATGTGAAGGGCTGTGGGAAGGCCTGGGTACCCCAGGAGTCCTCCTCACTTGACAGTTGCTGGTGCTTGAAATGCCTCCCTTTGCTCAGCTGGTGTCCTGTTTTTTGGAGAATGATTTAGTGAAGTATTTGGGGATATTAGAGGAGTAGCAGAGTGTCGATCAGTTTTGTGCCTTTAAAAAAGGCATTGTAATAAAATTCAACTTACTATTGATTCTTATGGTGCGCACATTATGTATGTGTTTTGTTCACCTATTTAAGAATTATTAATCACCAGTGTTTGTTTTGCTCTCTTTAAATGGTACATGTTTACAGCCTGCAGTACAGACCTTGGAGTGCTCTTAGACAGGATGTAGAGTCATCAAATATTTTGCTAAAGTGTTCTTTTGCTCCAGGCTCTTTTTTTATGGGCAAATGACTACAGTGATGGAGTTGTGCGTAAATGAAAGAAAATCGGTGAGGGGACAGTGACTGATCTGAGGTTGTCCAGTGACAAGGGCAGAGGTGCCATGGAGCCCGGCCCCCGAGTCTGCTGGCTTCTGGTTCGTCAGGTGTCCTAGCTGCTCCGATTGCAGCATCTTCAGACTCACTTCTAGGCTTCTCCAGCCCTTGTTTGAGGGTCGTGACCTCCCTACCCATCTTCCTGCTTCGTAATTACAAGTCATGATTTGACTTTTAGTTTGGGGAAATTAGATTCATTCTTTTCCCTCTTCTTCTTTCTTTTGGTTAGGAATGATTTTCTCTTTCTCTTTTCCTCTGTTTCCAGTTTCAAAGAACCCCTACCCCTTTCTTAGGGGTCATGTCAACGATGCTGTGCCTTTTGAGGTCCTTTTGGTCCTACAGTGTGGATCGGTGGGAAGAACTTTGGGTTGGGGGTTACAGTTCCTGCTCTGCTATTAACCTACTGGAGAATTTAACTTCTTTGGCCTCGGTTTCTGCTTATTAAAATGGGGCTAATACCAACCTCCCCTGTAACTAGTAGGGCTTTTGTGGGAAGGAAATGAGTTTCTGTATACACACGAGTTATGTGATCTGTGTGCAGTGTACACACGTGAGCTATGTGATAGGTGTATAATGCACACAGATGAGCCGTGTAATAATAGCATGCAGTGCACATATGTGAGTCCTCTGACTGGTGTATGTGTAGTGCACATAAACGTCATCACCTATAGCCTGTGGGGTGCAGGTGAGGGCAGAGGATGGCAGTGACTGTAAACACCCCTTGGCCACCCGTGGCCTTGACTTCACAGTCTGGAGAAAGAGAAGACCAGTGAAGTTGTCAGGAGTTCACAAAGGCTAGATAAAATCCTAACTTAAAAGGCATCCTTCTGTCTCCAAGATGAATTAACGATAACCAGTAACTACAAGAGTTCACATTTTATAAACAGTTCTTGTAAAGGTCAGTGTAAATTTAAGCAATGAATGTTCTGGTTACTAGCGCTAAGATTATGATTCTGCCAAACCCCTCAGGCCTCAGTTTCTACAAGTGTCAACTGAGATGAATATTCACCCCTGATTGATGGGGTTCTTGTAGGGATTAAATAAAATAATCCATGTATTGTACATAAACATGCTCAGTGGTGCTATTATTAAAATATGTGCATATTAGAATATTCTATATTGTTCAGAAAATTAAGCCTATGTCATTCTATGTTCTGGCTTAGATACAGTTGGTTGGGAAGTTACTTTTTTTTTTTAATAGACTGCTCTAAAGTTGTAGCATTTATTATAGTAATGTCACTGACATTCTCACCTTTTTAATATAGCTCATATCCAAATGTGATTGTAGTCTTTGTTTAAAATTAAAACTGGGTTCTGGAAGGCACTCCTCCCTTGCCCCAACCACTGGCAATATTTCCTGTGCCAAACAACCCCCTATCAGCCCCATCAACACCCGGACCCCCTGCAGAGAACAGGTTGTTCTCAGCACTTGGTAAAGAAACCACAGGGCAGAGCAAACCCAAGTAAAAAAGTATATTCCAGCTCCTGTCACTTGCAGACAGCCAGAGACTTCTGCAGTGTCTGCCTGACTCTTGTCCTTTCCTTCCTTGAAAAGTTCTTTCAACAAACTTTGCTTGACCTCTGAGCTCTCAGTCTTTGGGTTCTTCCACACCGGTGCCAGGCTCACCTACACCCCTGCCTACCACCTTGTTTGATATATTCTTAATCCAATGATATTATGAGTTTAAAACGACTTACCTTTTAGGATGGACACTACTCTCAGCCTGAGGAAGTAACCAGAATGTTCTGCACGTTACAGTGAGCACATCTTACTGTCCTTCCCTGGGTAGGCTTGGACTTCCCCTGTTAGCAGGTGGCAGACCCTCCCCAGCCACTCCATCAGATCCCACTCTTTCCTTTCCAACTCTGCCCTCTCCATTTCTCCCATGGACCATGACTCTTTCTTTTTCTTCCCCTTTGTTCTCTCCTACCCCTTCCAGAATTGGAGGTGAGATCAAGGAGCATGGCTGGAATTGAGTGGAGTGAGAATCATTCCAGCTAGTTGCCTTTTTTCTATAGTATTGAGATCATAGCAGCCAGTTAGGAAATAAATTTTTCTAAATGTCTATGAGTGAAAAATGAGAAAAAGTGTTTTTTTTTATGATGGTGAAAAGTACTGGGTCTGGAGTGCCACAGTCCTGGGTTAGAATCCTGGTCTGACATGAGCAATCAGGGCTTATGAATTCTGAATATCTCCTGCCTTAGGTTTCTCCTCTATAAAATGAGTAGGGTGCAGAAAAGGCACAGAGAACACTGAACACTTTGACACATTGGAAATACTCAGTAGGTGCTAATTGTTATTGTTGCCATCCCCAGCATGCTATAAGGCATGTTTACATCTTCAAACTATCAGTTAAGGTTTAAATCTAAATAGTGCTACTTTTATATCAGCTGCTTTCCCTGAGGCTTGAGGTCTGACTTGGAAACCTGATTGATGGTGATTTTAAGCACTCATAACTTTGACCTGGTCGGTATGCATTCATCTCTGGTTTTGGTTTTGTTTTATAAACATTATATATGACTTTCTCTCATTTTCCTTTGGTTTAACTATAATTGAATAGGCAGCATAACAATCCCCCAAAGCACTGGCTAGAACTTGTGAATATGTCACATTGTTACAATGGCAAAAGGAGATTAAGTTTGCATATAGAAGTAAGGTTGCATATAGAAGTAAGGTTGCTTACAAACTAGAATTTAAAAAGGGGGATTATGCTGAGTTTTTCAGGCGGGGCTGATGTAATCACAAATATCTTTAAAAGAGGGTGTACAAAGTCAGTTTTGGAGAAGTGATGAGAGAAGTAGAATTAGGAGCTGAGAGTGTGACTGATGATGAAAGGGGGCACCAGGCAAGGAATGTGGATGATGGTCCCCAAAGCTGGGAGAGGTAAGGAAACATTCTCCCCAGGACTTCCAAAAACAAATTATCTGATCAATACTTCAGTTTTAGCCCAGTGAAACCCACGACAGAGCTCTGAAATATAGAATGAAAGATCATACATTTGTGTTTTGTGTCTTCAGCCACAAAGATTGTGCTAGTTTGTTACAGTGGCCATCGAAAATTAACAAAGCCAGTTTGCCTTGGTGACATTCAAATAGGAACTCCAGTGACTCACATTTGCTGACTTTAATGAATATTTCATTAAATGGAGGTGAATAGATGATTTTTCCATGTCATTTACAAAACATTTTCAATATGCATACTTAATAGGAATTTTAATTATCAGCATAGCAGCAATGATGAATGTTGTGACTATTTCACAAACATCACATTAATCAAATCCAGGCAGATTTTTAAATTTGGAGGATAAATTCTATTTGGAAATCTAATATACCACACAAAGCTATAGAATGTAGGTCACATAAAATAAATATTTTTATAGAAATGTACACAGTTATGTGATTTCAAGGCTTTTCTGAAGATCAGGGCACTTGGGCGTCATAATTTGGGTAGATTTGAATATTGTCTTTATTTATAACCCAAGCCTATCCCCTTGCTACCCTCATGCTTAGTCCACAGCTTTCGAGCTCCTCCATGGACCTTCTCGGATAGAGCTACCCCAACCATAGTTTCTCCATCACTAATTGCTGTTTACTACCCGGCTTCATATCATTAGCAGGAAGGGCTGTGCTGTAACTGGGACACAGGTCACGGCACCTGCAATCTTGTCCTTGTGGACACTCTGCTCTGCTTGGGTGAGCGCCAAATGGGCTCTTGGCTTATTCACTTGTGGCCACAAATCATGTCTGTTTTCTTCCTTTTTTGTTTCTTCTCCAGTCTCCCCTGTGTTTGCAAACATAGCATCTTCTAAAGCGAATACATTTGATTTCACTTTTGATTACTGCAATTTGGATCCCTTGATCAAAAGGGATCCTGGAGGGTGGACTTTTGATATCTGATCCTATCACCCTTTATCTCGTTTATCTTAACATGGATCAAAACCAGAAAGTCCCCTGCAGCTTCAGCAACCCATGCTTACTGATAAAGCCGCAAATCACCTGCTGCAAACAGACATCTGACAGCCATTTTTTTAAAACCCCGTGCTCATCATAAAGATGAACAGGCTTAAGAATGAGATCTATGCTTTCCTGATGCTTCTCCAAGGAAGACCTCTTGGTTTTATGTCTGGTGGAGCTGAGCTACCTTGTGTCAATCTTCAAACAATAAACTTAACAAAACTCACAGTGTCACAACCACCATGGATTTGCTGAGATGAGATGACCGTCCTGTCTAGCTTCCTCGTCTGATCTCTCAGGCAGTTCCATGGGGCGAGACTCCTCTGGGCAGTCACAATGGTTCATGTATGTTTCCAGGCTGGTTTGGAAGTAGTTCTATCAGAGAATCCAAAGGGATTCTCAGGAGCTGACTCACTATAACCTAACGCCTAAGAGCTGGGTGAGTGAGCCAGAATGCATACATTAATTTAACGCAGCGAGACGGTCCATTCTGTGACCGTAGAGTTCTCATCTGCAAGTTGGAATTTTAAAAAAACTTGAGTCAGAGAAGCCAATTTGTGGTAGACATTGTTTGGCAAAAATGAAACTGGAAGAGAGACGTGGGGTCTGAAGGAATGAGGCCCCAGAAACTTCCTGACCTGTACCTGTGAGAATGTGATTGTGTTTAGTGTCCTCTCTGCCTGGATGAACTGGATATCAACACTACTGAGCTGTTTTTAGTTCTCTTCCTTTTCAGCTCTCCATGACAAAAACCTTTAGTTATTTATGCCTTTGATTGAGCTATAGATATTATAGTGTTAAACTTGAGTAATTAAGACCAGCACATTTGGAGTATAGAAGACAGGAATTTCTTTAAAGTTTAACATCATCATTTCCTAACTGTGTGATGCTGAGAAAGATAATTAAGTTTGGGAAGCCTTGCTTCACTTGTTAGTGAGACAGGCATAACAATGCATAGGTTGGTCATGAGAATTGAGGTTAATAATTCACTAAAAACATAGCACAGTATCTGTGGCCCTGGGACACCGTGTTGTCTGTACACATCTGCTACATTTTGTGCTGGCTCTGCTACTGGGACTCACCAAGCTTCACAGGAGCCTCCTGCTGCTTTCTGAGGCATAACCTCTTTCCAGGGAATACCTGGGCCACAAGAGACAAAGGCAAAGGGTAAAGGGCCTCCAATCTTATCTGCACTGCCCTGTCATTTTCCTTCTACATAAAAGTGACCCTATTTGCAGGGTTGTTCTCCTCCTCCTTTGGGATCATCTTCTTCTTCTTGTCCAGCAAAGAGTGTGAAGACATATTGTGGGGAGGTCTTTCCAACGGCGTTCTTTTACATTCTGGAAAATGAAAGAATCAGATCTACATGTCATAACCATATATTTCACCATATACATCAAATCACCTCCAATATATACATTTTTTATTTAAAATAACATTTAAAAATTCCATTTTAACCCAGTGCTTTCATTAGTTATAAGGATGGCTTTGCATGACCATGTCATTGTCAGCTTGAGTTTAATATATCATTAGCTCTCATGAGATTGTTTTGTGTTGGAGGTAAGCGTCTCAAAGCAGCACAATGAAGTCACACTCACAGCTTTACTGGGTACCAGGCATGCCCCAAGAGCTTTGCATGCATTAAATATGTTGTCATCTCAACCCTATGAAGTAGATGCTATTAATAGCCCCATTTTAAAGATGAGGAAGTGGAAACACAGAGGTTAAGTAATTTGCCCAAGATTTCACAGTAGGTGGCCTGGTTGGGAATCAGACCCAGCTGGTCTATATTCAAGTTTCTGTTCTTAATCAGCGTGTGATTCTGCTTCTTGATCAGAGATGGTTGAACTTGTCTTTGGGCTTTTTCTAATGCCCAAACTGTCAGGAACACTTGTTCTGAATTTTCACCCTAATTTCCTTTTCTCCCTCAAGTTAGAGTCCTCTTATATGGGTTATATTTTTCCTTTACTTCCCATTGTGAGAATTCTATGTACACCCATAGGGTATAGAGTGTGTCATAGGGGGTGTGAAGGGGTGGTGTCCCGGGCAGTGGCAGTGAGGGAGGAGGGCATGGCTATTTTTTCTGATGGGTTAGTAGAAAACAAGCTGATAAACACTTATTCCCACTGAGGTGCAGAGAGGAGACCTTTCTACTCTTATGTACAAGATGGGGAAAGCTGTTCTCTGAAACTAGTTATATGAATTTGGAGAAATTTAGTCCAAAGTGTGGTCTCCTGGGTGTATAGAGTTAAGTTGCTTCTCCAAGTGTCACAGATATCAGGTGGGGGAGTCCATTTCTGTCCAAGGTAAGCCTCAGACACCTGCTGGGTCCTCTGGTCAACCTAAGGAGATGTGATAACAGAGATTTTGGCTCTGATTTGGGAGAAAAGCCTTCTTGATATTTTTTTTATTCTTTAGAGAAGGATACAGAGAAGGGAGACCCAACCCTTCTGTCCTCCTAAGGAGTAGTCAGAGGAACTATAGCCTCCAGGAGTGACCAGTATGTCCTTCTTAATTGTGTGTGTGTGTGTGTGTGAGAGAGAGAGAGAGATGGAGAGATGGAGAGAGAGTTGGAGACAGAAAAGAAGAAGGAAGAGAAGAATATGAAGAAGAGCATGAGGACAAAAACAATAACAATAAGAACAAGAAGAAAAGGAGGAGGAGGAAAAGGAAGGAGGTGAAGGAGGAGTAAGAAGAGAACAGAAAAGCAAACAAAAGCATGGAAATTCCAAGAAAACATACTCAGAAACCTTGCTGTTGGCAATGCCTTATTTGGAGTCTCTAGAAAACAATAGCATGTTATCCATTTTCTTATGTGTGTTGTGATTGATGGCCTATGGCTCCAAATCACCTAAGCCAACCCTCCAAATATAATGTTCAACCTGATCATTTCCTTACATAAATCTTTTCAATGTTGTCGGATAGGGCTGTTCCCATTTGAACTCAGTGCGTGGGCTGTTCCCATGAAGCTTGTGAATCATACGTGAACGCAATGGCCAGACACTTCCAGCCAGTCAAAAAACCAAAGGACTCACTTCCTATAAAAGACGTTTGATTACAGTGTCTAAACAACACATTCCAAGCTTGCTGGCTCTGAGGCTAACCCAGGCACAGGGCCTGGGATGCTGGCAGCCTCAGCCTCAATGCTCTTCCTGGAGTGGATAGAGCTCTCCCCTCCCCTCCCCTCCCCTCCCCTCCCCCTTTTCTCTTCATCTCTCCTCATTTAGAGAGGGCCCTTGCTTTTTATAATCAAATCTTTAATTTTAAATCAAAATGGACAGGGTAAGGACAAGTTTACTTAGGCCATGAATAAGGTACATTTCTCCATTATTTGGTAAAAGGAAATTATGGGAATTAACGACAACATATGGTCATTAACTTCTAATGAACTTAAAACTTATTGATAGTATCTGGTTGCCTTTAAAAAGCACCAGAGAGAGAGGAAATCAGAGGATGTTATTTCTAGTGTCATTGCCTACTTAGACACAATCAGGTAACCTTAGTGATTTTAAGGGAAACAAAAAATAGTAAGATCAAAAATATCCCCACTGAGTACCCTAGATCTGAACACAGAGACATTAAATGATGCTCCTAAGAACTGGAACCTAAGGTCACTGCCTCATGGCCTAGGGCCTGACCTCCACAGGTGTGGTGGGAGACAAGACATCGAAGAAAGCCCCTCTCTAAGGAATAAAAGTATTCACGATTTAATCATATTGTGTGACATTGGATGAATCATTTTTCTCTGTTACTTTCCTTATCTATTACATAGGAATTTCATAGTAGTTGCTTCAGATAGTGTTGTTAGGATGAAATGAATTGGTTATTAGATGGATTATTTATTAACTTATTAAACTCCCTTTATAGAAAGATTAATAGGTTTAAGGGAAAGCAATTCTCTATAAATATAGCTATCTGTCAAGCCAATGTCAGATCCTAAAAGAGAGGCTCAAAGAGGCATCAAGTCATCAGAGCATTAAACCAAAGGCATTTATCAGTTAGAAAGCAGCGACGCTTTAAAATTGAAGTAACCATTGGTTTATCACATATAGATTTCAGCTGTACTGGCTAATATAGCAAAATCTGTATGTACTACATTACTGTTTATCAAAGTCTAACTTCCATCCGTGACCATACAATGGACCCCTTTTACCCAATTTATCCACCTTACTTCCGCTTCCCTCTGGCCTCCACTACTTTGATCTGATAGTCCAAGAGTTTGGTTTGTTTTTCATTGGTTATATTTCTTTATCTCATTGGAGTGTAATCATAGTATTTACCTTTTTCCATTTGATGTCTTTTACTTAGCATAACACTTTCTATATGCATCCATGTTGTTGCAAGTAGCAGAATTTTGTCTTTCTTTTTTTTATAAACTGACCATTCCATTTTATACACACACACACATCCACACACACACACACACATGAGGTTTTTGACAACTCTTGGCTATTGTAAATAATACTGCAGTGAACATGAAGTATACATATCTCTTCAAATTAGTATTTTCATATTCTTTATATTATATTTATATTATATTCATAAATACCCAGCAGTGGGATAGCTGCGTCATATGGTACCTCTATTCTTCATGTTTTGAGGACTCTCTGTATTATTTCCCTTCAGGGCTGTACCAATTTATATTCCCACCAACAGTGTCCAGGTTCCCTTTTCTCTGCATCCTCAGCAACACTTGTTGCTTGTCTTTTTGTCAATAGCCATTTGAACAGGTGTGAGGTGATGTCCCATTGTGGTTTCCCTGATGAAAGGTGACCACGAGCATCTTCTCATGTGCCTGTAGCCTTTAGGGAGTCTTCTTTGGAGAAGTGTGTGTTAGGTTCTGCCCGTTTTTTTTTTTTTTTAAAGACTTATTTATTTATTTATGCATACAAGAGTTGGGGTACAGGCCAGAGATGCAGGGGGTGAGAGGATTCACCAGAGACAGAGTAGGGAACAGAACAGGCAGATATACTGAAATACACTGCTGAGGGCAGCAGCGGGCGAGGCAGGAGAGGTCTGCTGTGCCATATGGGTCCCCTCCCTGGCCGGCAGCAGGGATCGAACTCATGCTGTGGTTTGCTTCATAGTGTGTTGCTTAACCCACTGTGCCACCAGGGAGGCCTGGTTCTGCCCGTTTTTAAATCAACTATTAGCTTTTGTTGTTGAATTTAATTTCTTTATAAATTTTGGATTTTGCCCCTTGTATGCATATGACTTCCAAACCACCTCTGTTTAAAAATGACCTTTCCCCTCTGATAGGGGTTCCCAAGTCTTCTTGCTCTGGAGACAGCGCTCCCCATGGCTAGGTCTTTCTTGGATCTATGAGCTTTTGGAGAAAGGACACTGGTGTGGCAACTGCCTTGCAGGATGGAAACTCAGAGACTCTGGGTTTTGAGGATCTATAATTCAGCCCAGTGGTTAAGAGTGTGAGTTTGGGGACAGAGGAATCCTGGATCTGCCACTTCGTAGTTCTGGGGCAGTCACTTACTGTCTCTGAGATTTATTTTCATCTCATGGAGAGAGAAGTAGCACAAGCTGCCTAGCAGGGCTGTGCCAAGAGTCTGGGCTGAGCTGGGCAAGGCAGAGCACACTGCAGTGTCATGATCACGGTCGTTACAGTTGTTATTGATTGTTATATGTATATTAGTACATGTATTAGCACAGCACTGTCTCCCTAGGAGGCCCACATGGTGCTACCTTCATGGTAATAAGGACAAAATTGCTAAGAACAACATTTATTGAATAGGTGCTTTCCCCTAGATACTCCTCTAAGTATTTTTCATGCTTTTGTTGATTTAATTTTCACTGTGGCACAGAGAGGGTAAAGTGAGGTTCAGAAAGGTTTGCTAACCAGCTGGTAGTCTCATAGTAAAACAGAGGTGGGCTTTGAAGTCAGACTCTGGAGACCATGCTGTTGATTCGTGGTTGTTTTTGAGCTAAGATTATGCTCCTTTCGAATCCACCCTTTCCCTCTGCAACAGCCCCTTTGCTACTCTAGCTATTGGCCTTTGCTGAACCATGTAAGACTGAACACAACTCCCTCCTGTGGCTGCATGGGATGCTGATTAGCCTCCTGGTATTTATGATGGCCATTAAAAGGTCTGACCCCTCATGGACAGGATGGTTTCACTTTTCCTAATACAGAAGAACAAATCCCAGATGGTGTCACTTTCATGTGTCCTCTAGAGAAGCAAAATCAAGGATCAGACAGAACCAAACTAATCACAAACCCCAGAAGTCTGACTGTAGAATTGAGACCCCCAGAGAGTAGAACAGTTGGATAGGAGGGTGGGGGCCTGATGGATGATGATGGGGGATGCTGGGGGCCTCAGGGTGGATGTGGCACGGTAACATATGGCTAAAGAGGTGTGATCCCAACAGACAAGGGTCTGATCACAAAGATATAAAAAGAACTCATAAGACTCAAGAAAAATAAAGAAACCCAATCAAAAAATGGACAGAAGAACTTAAAAGACACTTCTCCAAAGAGGACATACACATGGCCAACAGGCACATGAGAAAATGCTCAGCATCCCTCATAATCAGGGAAGTGCAAATCAAGACCACAACAAGGTACCACCTTACACTGATAAGAATGGCATACATCAAAAAAACCAACAACAACAAATGCTGGCGAGGATGTGGAGAAAAAGGAGCCCTAGTACACAGCTGGTGGGAATGCAAGCTAATCCAACCATTATGGAAGACCATATGGAGGTTCCTCAGTCTACTAGAAATGGAAATACCATATGATCCGGCAATCCCACTCCTAGGGAGCTACCCAAAGGACACAAAAACACTGATCCAAAGAGCACTTGTACTCCTATGTTTATTGCAGCACTATTTATAATTGGTAAGACCTGGAAACAACCCAGATGCCCAAAAGTAGATGACTGGATCAAGAGGATGTGGTACATATACACAATGGAATATTATTCAGCAATCAAAATGAGAAACTAGGGACATTTATAGAAACATGGATGGAACTAGAAGGAATTATACTCAGTGAAACAAGTCAGAAGGCAAGAGAAAATATCGGATGGC
>JAGFMF010011723.1:67786-100435 GCA_019455555.1 Galemys pyrenaicus | reverse complement strand
TGAGGGCAGAAAGAGCACAAGGGACTGAGGTGATGGTGCATGGGTGGAATGGTGGTGGGTACTCCCTGGGGAATACAAATGATGTCAAATATAATTAATGAAATTAAAAAAAAAAAGAGGTGTGATCCAATACGTTCAATCATAGACAATGTTGTGAATCAATGTTACCTTAATTAAAAGAGAATAAAGAGAATTAAAAATGACTCCTATGCCTTTGAGAGATTAAACACCCTCTTTACCACGCAGTTTATAAGAACTCATTTTGATCATTAAAATAAATTACTTTTCTCTGAGAGGAAGAGGTCCTACTGCTGGGGTAAGCTGACTGCAGCATTGCTGCATCTCCCTGGGTTGGAGTCCTGAATCTTGTGAGAATCAAGGCTCAAAGGGACTAACCAACAGCTCTGGCACCTCACCAGTTGCTTTCCCAGCTCATGTGGACTGGTCCATGTGGGATGACTGGAGGCCACCACCGGAGCATATGGGTTCACATATGGGTTTCCATATGTGAACTAAAGCTGCCTCTGCACAGCACTTTACAGTTTACAAGACCCCTTCCCCATCATCACCCCTTTTAAACCTCCCAGCTGCTGTTGTCATGTCCCTTTTACTCAAGGTCACCCACACCAGTTGGCTTGTGATTCTGTCCCAGGGCACCAAAGTCCAAGCCTCTGTGTTCTTTCCATGTGCCAGTCTTCTGAGAAGGATTTATACAAGGGAGCTTAATGCCATTTGGTGTCGGTGGGTGGTAATCGGGGTCTTCAGATGAGAGAAATGGTTGATGGAAGGAATCACTGGGAGTTCCGCATTCCGCTCACTCGGTGTAAGTTGCTACTGTGTGGAGGAGGTGGATGACTGAGCTGTGAGTTCAACAAGGCTTTGTCTTTGATGTGGGCATCAACATTAACCGATACCTGATACACCCCCAAGACTTCAGAAATGCTTTATTGGGTAGGGCTGTGGGCTTGATCACAGGAGGTCTTGTTCCATTCTCTAGTCCTCAGCCCCACCCCCAAAAGGAAAACACTATTAAAATTCCAAAATCCTGACTGGGTAAGTACATTCATGAAGAAAAAATTTTAACATGAGATAATAATGACACAATTAGGTCTAGATTATAGCTAAAAGCCAAACTTATATAAAAGCAACATGTGTAGTTCTTTCCAGCATGCGAGTGGCATGAATACACGATGTCTCTAAATCTTCACAAGTGTGTCAAGTAGGTACGACCCTCACTTAAAGGAAATTAATTTGATGAAAACTAAATGTTTTGTTTAGGGTCACAGTCAGATAGGAAGGGACAAGTTTAGGATTTTCAGGCTTTTTGGCTTCTATTTTGTGCCTGCTTTGGAACTACTTATGACAACTTGGAAATAGCCAGTAAATTTTGTAGGGAATGACTGAAGCACATTAACCCTGCTAATGACTAGGATGTAAAGGATGCCTTCTCACACAGGGACTGCCTCATGCTTGCAAGCAGCAATTATTGTAAAGTTTGTGGATGTTAAGACTATTTATGGACAGATTGAAGCAGGAATTTAAATTAATGTTTTCATGGTAACCCATCATAGGGACAGAGGGAAACAGGGTTATGTTTTGAGAATTCCAGCAACAGGTCCCTTGTGAAACAGAGCCAGCTCCCATTCCCTAAAGGATAGAAAGAGAAACAGCACACATTTAGTAAAGGACCCAAGCCATTCCTTCGAAATGCTCTGCGTTCACTCCCCACAACTATTCCTCATTCTCCAGGAAAGTATTTGGTGAGCCTAGTGGCTTATCAAGTATTGGAAGATGTGTACATCAAAGGGACAAAACTAGGCCAAAATAAACCCTAGAAATTGGACTGCAGAACTGGGGCTACCAGAGGGGGAGCTTGGGGAAGGAGTCAAGGGGTAGGGGACCCAGTAGGCTGGGGTAGACAGTGGTGGAGGATCATGGTAGGTGTGGAGTGGTAACATACATTTGAAGAGGTATGAACCTAAAATACATAGTGTATACAAACCAATGCTCTATCCAGAAAATCAATCATGAAAAAACATATTAATTTTTAAAATAACTTTTCTTAATTTTAAAAAAGTATCTTGGGGAAGGTGAAGTATGTTTGTCTAGATAAATCAGTGGAGATAGCAGAGTTCAGCAAGATTCAACTGTGACTGACTACTCAATGAAATGAAATGTTGCAGATATTTTTTTCTTTATTATCCTGTTCCCTTCCAGGCTTCTTTCTATATCCAAAGAAGTTTAGAAGGGAAGGTTGTAGCTTTTTACCTTGATGTGCCATGGCCAAAAACAATCCCCAAACTAGTCTGACCGGCTCTAATAAGGAACTAAGTAAACGAGACTTGAGTAAACAAAAGAGAAACCTGCCCATCACCTGTGGAGCCAGGTAATGTAGGTCACCTTCCTGGTGCCTGTCCCTGATAAGTGCCATATGAGCTTCCAGAGAAATGACTTTCATCATCACACTGGCAGCAGCGACTTAGGGAAAGAGCAGAATGAAAGATACTCTGTCTAGCATTGGAGACGCGCTGTAGTAGTAAGAAACTAAGTACCTTAAGGGACTGGGGAGTTCTTAAATCTTTTTGGCAGGAGCAAGTATTGGCCTCTCTTTCATGAATGAGAGTCATTTTCATCACCTTGGGATGTTAGACTTTGGCGAGTCTGGTGATGAAGCAAGGTTGCACGTGTTCGTAAGAAGAGATGACTTTCCCATCCTGGAACTCCTCCGTGAGGGTGCAGATTTTAACCAGTAACCGGGACAAGGCTCTGTAGGGATTGCAGGGCTCATGTCTTCCGTGGGGGGCTGTGCGCTCCATGACTTTGGTCTTGCTGGGTGTGCAAATAGAAGACTCATGGTTGGTAGCACATGGGTTACAGGGAAGCCTAGAAAAAACCAGAATTTCCTTGTGATTGAAGGAAGGCAAGCATGGCTAAGGAGAAAAATGGTGGTCGTCAAATTTTCACATGACTGACTCAAAGACAAGTACCTCCAATGCTTGCTCATTTTGTATTGTCACTAGTGGAAGAAAATGAATCAGACCAGATCCATGAGAAAGTCAAATCGTAGGTATGGAAACATTACATTACATTATGTAAGCACCACACCAGCAAAGAATAGGTGGAGCCCATTTACCTTCTAATGGCCTCAGGTAAGTCAGGTAACTTCCTAAGCTTTAGTTTTTCAGTATATCCAGAGTGGGTATAATTGATAAAGCAGAATCAACAGTGATAAGGAACAAGTTGAGGAAAGGAAGCTAGTTAGATAGTTGCTTTATCAATGAGTTAGTCAGCATACTACTGGTAGCTCTAGAGGAGTGTCCTTAATGGTTTTATTGGGAAGCTTCAAAGTACCTTCAGGGCTCTCCAAGTGAAAAATCCTTAGAGAATTGGAGTTAGAAACAGGGCATAGTGGGAACTTGTTTTGGGACACATTATCTTTCTTTGATAATTCAAAGCACTTGGTATACTGTAGCCCCTTGGAGAGATATGTCAGTTAACCTGACACTGGTATTACATGGACATGTCAATTAAGAAAAAAAAATAACTATAGAATTCACTGATTCTTCTGAGGAGAGAATGCTGCTTAGCAATTGTAACTAAGCCTACATTTGGAGTGTTAGTTTGGAAACTGAGTCATTTCAAAGAGCTTGGACCAAGGTCAGAGCCTTATAGGTTGGTTAATCATTTACCATTTAAAAACATTACAGCTTCTATTAATAAAAGAGGCTGAAATCCACATATATTCACTCTGGTTTAAGTGGCCAGGAATATTCATCTTTGAAGACACTGTTTTTTCCCCAGTAATTTGTAAAACTCTAAGAAGCTAAACAACCTAAAAGATATTGGTTCTTCAAAATCAGTTCAGTCAACACCTCAGCTCTGGACTAAGTCACCACTGTAGGTCACCCAATGCCACACAGTTTGAGAGTGTGGAGGGACCCTTCCATCTCAAGCCCCCATCACTGGCAAGAAGATCAAAACACATTCTTCCCTTTGCCTGTGGCAGCACCTAGCGTGTGAGCACCTTTCTCACAAACGACTGTTTGTATGTTACATACTTGCTGTCAGAGCTCTCCAGAAGGCTGCGGTATGTGGCAATCTCACACTCCAGCCGGCTCTTGATGTCCAGTAGAACCTCATATTCTTGACTCTGCCTTTCTAGAGCACACCGGATCTCTGCCAGCTGAGCCTCCAGATTATCGATCAGACACTGGATCTGGGCCAGCAGGGTCGTGTAGCGGGCCTCCGTCTCTGTCAGCATGCACTCCTGGGAGTCTCTCTACCATGGAGGCGGAAAGTAGCATTTATGATGCTGATTCCATCAAGCTCAGGTCACTTGAGATTTGCAGCATTTGGAACAATGGTGTCTTGTAACAGATACCAGTGAGGCTCCAAGTCCTCTTATTACCTCCAAATGGAATATATCCAAAGCCAAAATGATCAACTCTACTAAGACTCACTTCCCTTTAGCTCTTCCCCCCACCCCCTTTAAGTTTTCACTTCTCTTCCTCTTTTTTAATCACTTGGTAGTCTCCTATCACATTCACCTACCTATGAGAGAAAAAAAAATCCAGTTTATTTTTTATACCCAGATATTAATAACATATCACCATGTCACCTCATTCTAGGAGTGTTTGTAGCTTAAAAATGAAAGGTGCAAGATTTAGCTAACAATTCCTCACTGGATCAATTTCTTTAGGATAAAATAAGAGAGCTGAAATACTGGTGATTAAAGTTCCTTCCTGCTCTATCATTCTATAAGCTTATGGATAATGGATCATTTGTAAGATTATTATGACTTTTATAGATGAAGAAACTGATGCTGAAAAGGTTAAGTGAGTCACCCACAGTCATGTCACTAGCTGGTGACAAAAATCAACTTTCGGACAAGGTCTTCCTAACAACTTTTTTGATCAGAGCAAGGTATTACAAAGACAGAGTAGGGAACTCTATACTCAGAACCTGAATTCTGGCTCAGAGTCATTTCTTTTGTGAGGTTTGACAAGTGACTTAATGCTCTGGGATCTCATCAAACAGATGAGATAAAACTTATCTTGGATTTGACTTTGGAAAATCACCTTCACTCTCTGTGCTACATCTGTAAAATAGGCTTAAAATTATCCCACCTCCTTTATAAGATAATTTTATAAGTCTATACCATAATAGTTTGTAAAAGAATTCTTGCACTTCATAAAATGCTCTCTCAGTGTTTCCCAAAGTGTAGTCCATGGCTCATTATTGTCATCAAATAAGTTTTGGAATGCTGAATACCATGTACCCCTGCTCAGAGAGTCACAGCACACGTCAGCTTATTGATGGCCTGCAGGAAGGCACATGGTGTAGCCTTTGTTTAATCCAGCATTTCCCAGGCTTATTTGACCCTAATGTCCTCTTTCTGGCTACAGAAAATTTAATAAACACAGGAACTGCTGCCCTGAGGGACACAGTCTGGGAAACATGCAACACATAGAGGTCAGGAGCCATGGCCACCCCTGCTGAGCCGGGTACCATTCGGTGCTGGGCCTGTAGTTCAATCTCCAGTGTGTTCTTGGCACGTCTCAGTTTGATGATCTCTGTCTGGCAGCACTGCTGTTGTTGAGAACTGGTCATCACTTGCTGCTTCAGCTCCTCCATCTGAATTGAAACACAGTCAAGGACCATGGCTGTTAGGAAGGCAGGCATGATTTTGACTCTGGAAATGCAACATCAGCTTATTTTTTGTGACTGTGTTCCACCCCACCTGCATGTTGAACCATTGTTCCACATCTTTGCGATTTGTGTCCATGATAGCCTCATACTGACATCTCATTTCTTGTAGAACCTGCTGTAGGTCAACAGAAGGGGCAGTGGTCACTTCAATGTTGAGTCTGTGCCCAAGTTGGCTCTGCAGGGTGTTGATTTCCTATGGGAAGAGAGAGAATGCAAAGTCACTTGGTGAACAGATGACTCCCATGCGTCTTTGCTTCAGTCTTACAGCAATGATTTAACTGTATCCAACATCAGTATTACAATAAAGGGATGCAGGATTTATAGGTGCCATTGAGATATTATTAAAATGACTTAAAACTTTCAGATGTAACCAAATGTATTCAATGAAGCGCAAAAATAAAAACAATTGACCAGCAAGATAGGGTGTTAAGGCATTGAGATCATTTCCAGAGAAGCCACGGAGGTGGAATTCACAGTGGAGACCACCATCTCTATGGCGCCAATCCTGACTTGCACGAGTAGTGCTGAGTCTGTATAGGGACACCTACAAAAAGATGGGCAATCTGTGGCGACATAAAAGTTAGGTTGTTTCTTTCTCCCAAAAAAGGGATGATGGGGACTTCAGATGTTGTGGATTTGAAACACTCTGAACAGCATGTACCCCAGAGCCCAAGCACAGAGTAGTAGTACGTGGGGACATCTACCGTCAAGTTCATCTCAAAGGAGTTAATGTTATTTATAGGGATTTAGCTGGTATTGATGCTCTCAGCCTTTCTCTAACCTTTCCGTGGTTGTTTTTGAGACAAAGGAGTTCCTCTTCCAGAGACTGGACTCGCGCCTCCAGGTCAGCTTTGCCCAGGGTCAGGGTGTTCAGGATCTGCTTCAGACTGTTGGTATCTGCCTCTACCAGCTGGCGCAGGGACACCTCATTTTCATACCTTTAAAAATGAGACATGGAAAAAAAGACTTTAAAAGGTAGAGATGGTGTAAGTCAAGTCACATGGAATTCCTTAATTCCTTTCTGATTTTTCCTCTGGACCTCTTGTTTACTGTCCTTCAATTATGGGTTTGTTGTCTTCTGAGGTGAAACCACTTGATAAACATCACCTTTTAATTACTTTTCCTAAATTAGTCAGAGTGATGCTATGTTGCTTTTCTTTGAGATGAAGGAATTTATCTTCCTTCCTCTGCCCTAAGAGGCAATGCACCCTAAGCAGAAAGCACTAGGTTAGAGAGCTTGTGTCCAAGTTTTGTCTTGTATGAGCTTTGAATGAGTCATGGAATCCCATTAAACCAGTTTTCTCACCTTAAATGGGCAAACAATGTATTAGCCCTGTCTATTCTACTGACTTCTTGTGTAGGTAGGAATCTAGAAGGACTCATGTGTGAGAAGCTACCTGTGAGGCATAAGTGGGAGTGGGAGAGGGTTAGTAGATTTGGGATCATCTTATTGGGGGTGTTTAGTTTCAGAAGCAAGGGGAATTCTGTCCTGGATGACAGTGTTGGTGGGCTTACTTGGTTCTCAAGTCATCAGCGGTCAGTTTGGTGTTGTCGATTTGTGAGACCAGTCTAGAATTCTCAGCCTTGGTACACAAGATCTAGAATTAAGAAATTGTATACACAAATGAGACAGACACCAACATCTCTGTCCTTATAAACCAAGGGACCCGAGCATGTTTCAGTGAACAAGGAAAAGCTGGGTAGGCTTTTCATAGTTATTCTGAGGAAATCTGGGGCATTTTGGAAGAGCAGAGTTTTTATTACTTTCCTAAAAGGTCTGTAAAAATCATTTCAATAATGTTTGTTTCCATTTTACTGTTAAAATGTAAGATCCAGCCTAAATTTGCATAACATGCCTAGATCTTCTAGAATAGAAATACTATATGGGCGGGGACTTTTTAGTTTACCAGTATATACCCAGAGCCTAAAATAATGCATTTGTTGGCATTCAGTAAATATTTACTGACCAACCAAAAGTGAATAAATCCAGTATGTGTAGCTACACATCCCTCTGAATAGAAAGATTAGTTTGCTATGGGAAAAAAATTAAGTATTTTGGAGATGATGAAATGAGCATGAAAGGAAAAATTGGTGGTAATGGTGGAAATAATGAAATGAATACAAACTCTTTAGGAACACATTACAACCAAATCCATTTTCTGATCCCTGTTAACTTATTTTTGTGAAAGAAATGGCAGCAGTACACTTTGGCCCTAAGTTGTCTAGTTGTGATGACAGTGCATCTTGAGAAAGTGATAAAATCTTTAACACTGTCTGAAGATGACAATTTCATTCAAGAGACGTTCTTATTCTACAAGATATCTTTCAGCAGAAAAGCAACTAAAATATCAAAGTTGAATGAATGGCCAGTGCCTCGAGACTGCCAACCCACGACCTGAAAATTTGGTTTCTAAGAATCTTACCTTCTGCTGGAGCGCCTCAATGGTAGTATAGTAGGACAGGTAATCAGGACAGATGGCAGGGAGCTCCTTGTTACACTCTGCCTGGATCTTACACTCCAGTCTGGCGTTCTCTTGTTCCAGCATTCGTACCTTTTCCAGGTAGTTAGCAAGGCGTTTGTTCAAGGTCTGCAGGCTCTCTTTCTCATTACTGTTGATGCCTTCACCACAACAGCTGCAGTCATCCAGAGGCAGGAGGGCATGGAAACTTCTTATTAAGCAGGTGGGTGTGAGGCAGAAACAAGGCATAGGTTGGCAGCTCTGGGACTGGGGAGTTCTTAGAACATGGCCAGCAGGTTGGCAGGTGTTGACTTCAACATTACCATGCTGGCAGCTGGTGTTGGAAGAGATGGTCCTAATATTTGTAATCCTAGAACAGTCTTGGCACGGCATTGAAGACATACTTGTGCAGCCCTTGGTGTCCATAGCGTGTACCCAGCTTTCCTTTATTTCAGTCTGTGGTCCTCCAGATCTGAATGAAAGCTCAAGCTACTGGGCTGAGTCTAAATTCTAAGCCTTTTGGCATTTCCTCTTTGAAGTGTTTATATAGCCTTTCCTCAAGGTGGTGTCACAGCAGGAAGGATGTTTCCTTTCTAATGTTTATATCAAATCCATAGGAACATCTCATTAGCCTGCTTTTTATTTGTCTGAGAAGAGCATTAAAATGTCTCATAAAAATGTGTATTTAGGCAGTTACTAAGTTATTACCCATCACAGCTACTACTTGTCATTGGGTCCAGAGCTTCACATTACGTCTTCAAAAGGATCTGTCGTCACAGTTGTAACAGCATCCATTATTAAGCAGGTTTGAGTAGATTAAGTTCATTAAGTCCTTGTTGACCTTCCTTCCCACTCGGCAATGAGCTTGACCAGGAACCAGTCCATCCTTCTCTCCCTTTCTTCTCTGGAAAAGGGAAACTACTAATATCTAATAATTATTGGTGACTGTAGAAATCAGTATTTTATTTTGGTCTGCCCACCGGATTCTCCCATTTTCTTTTTCTTTATTTATATATATTTGACATCAGTTGTGGTCCCCACCACCATTTCACCTGGGCACCATTGCCTCAGTCCCTTGTGTTCTTTCTGCCCTCATCCTGGGCAGAAACACACAAAGTGCCCACCAATACACAAAGTGCTTCCGATTTGTCCTTGTCTTTTTGTTTTTGTTGTGTTGTGTTTGATTCTCCCATTTGTTGGTATGTGAATGTGAATAGAAATGTTGTTCTTAAATAAGGCTCTTTTAAAAGTGATTGCTAGATTTCTGTTTTAGCTTTCCAGGTAGGGTTGGATTGCCAATAAGCAGTTTCTTGGAAGATTGGTTATCTTCTGGTTTTTCAAAGTCCACATTTTATGATATTTTTAGCATTCAGTGTTTGCCTATGTCATTACACTAAGAATTTATTGTGATGTTGGTTTCTATTTGTTGTTTAAATATGATCTGTTGAAAGGTATGTGTGTTCTTTCTGAGGAATACTTACTCAGACACTAACACACTCAAAGGATCCATGGATAAGATATGATCATCTTTGGGTGCCTATTATTTGCACAATGGAAGGAAGAATGAATTAACAAATATACAATATGCAAGAATAAATTAAATTAGGATGATACATGACCTACTTGAATAAAATATTAAACTATACAGGAGGGCAGACAACTAGAATAAATGGAGTGATGTATCATGTTCTTGGACTGAAATATCACACCATTATAAAAGTATCAATTATCTCTACACTGATTTAATTTAGATCCCAATAAAGTTATTGAGATACTCCCAAAATATCACCTTTTATTTTTTTAAAGATTTATTTAGTTATGCATATAAGAGCTGGGGTACAGGCCAGAGTTGTGGGGGGTGAGAGGATTCACCAGAGATAGAGCCAGGAACAGAACAGGCAGATCAACAGAAATACACTGCCAAGGGAAGCAGCGGGCAAAGCAGGGGAGGTCTGCTTTGCCATGTAGGTCACCTCCCCAGCTGGCAGCAGGGTCGAACTTGTGCTGCAGTGGCTGCGGTCTGCTTCATTGTGTGTTGCTTAACCCACTGCGCCACCAGGGAGGCCCCAAAATATCACCTTTTAAAATTTCAATTCCACAAGATGGTTCTGAAATTTTATGAGAGAAACAAGAATTGCCAGGAAAATGCTAACAAAGAAAGGTTATAGGAAGATTCATCCTCTCAGATATGAAAATGTATTTAAAGCCTCAGTAATTAAATGTCTATTGATATATGTTGTCAGAGAGTTCAAATAGATAGAATAAGAAGTCTAGAAATAGACTTGAAAATAGATTGGGATTTATTCTATGAAAAACGTAACATTTAAAATCAAAGGGGAAAAACCTGCCGTCATACGTAGTTGGGGACAATTCTGTATCACTTGTGGGGTTTAGGGTCGGGGATGTTGGAATCATGTCTTATTAAGGCAAATTGCAGATTGGTCAATGATCCAATTGTGAAAAAATGAATTATAAGTGTGCTAAAAGAAGACATGGTGGAATTCTTTCCCAATCTTGTCGTGAGAAGGCCTTTCTAATAATGACTCAGTGTTAAGAAGGCAACAGAGCCTGTCTACTTGTTCTCTTCCTGCCAGGGTCTCACCCCTTCCCTCCTGGATGCCTCAGCTCTTGGGTTAGCTTTCCAGGGTGGGTTTTAATGTCTGTCTTTGTGGCTGGGAGATTTTGAGTACAACGAATGAACATTAGTTCCAAGCCGGTCACAAAAGAACTTTATGCTCATGACTTCTCATGCTCTGTGGCCTTGAACTACAAATGACCGTCCAGGTTTATCCTGGGGGCCAGAGAGTGGCGATGGCAGCGTGATGCCGGACAGAGGCTGGAGAAGCAGAGTCGTCCCAACTTTACCTCCGATATCTCCATTTATATTTTTGTGAACTGAGAAATAAGTATTTACTGTTAAATAATTGTGCATGAGTAAAAAGCACAGCCTATAAAATCAGAAGACAGATGACACACTGGAAAAGAACATTTGCAATTATAACAAAAAGAATGACCAGAAAGGCAATATAAAAGGCACTAAAAATAAGAAAAAAATGTTCACTGTCACTCATAAAAAGATTTATTTAAACTACAATGAGATCATTTTATTTTTCCACCTATCAGATTAAAAATTCAGTTTGATAACAAGTACCTTATACTGCATACTCTCATTTCTTGCTGATGGAAGTAAAGTGATTTGGTCAAATTACTATAATCAGGATAATTCAGTAGTGTGATATTGGCAAGACAATCAGTGAAAAAGAATAATATAGTGTTTAGAAATATATTTTTGGTCAACTAATTTTGGACAAACTTTCCAAAACAAGTCAATGAGAAAAAAAAAAGCCTTTTCAATAATGTTGCTAAATTAACTAGAAAATTATAAAAAATCTTCATTTCTACCCCACACTATGTATAAAAATAGATTCAAAAGTATTTTTTTTAAAAGATTTATTTATTTATACATATAAGAACTGGGGTACAGGCCAGAGTCCAGGGCGGTGAGAGGATTCACCAGAGACAGAGCGGGGAGCAGAACAGGCAGACTGACTGAAACACACTGCTGAGGGGAGCAGCGGGCGAGGCAGGAGAGGTCTGCTGCACCATATGGGTCCCCTCCCTGGCCGGCAGCAGGGATCAAACTTGTGCTGCAGTAGTTGCAGTTTGCTTCCTAGTGCGTTGCTTAACCCACTGTGCCACCAGGGAGGCCCCAAAAGTATTTTTTTAACTTAAGTGTGAAGACTACATTTGTAAATTTTAGAAGAAGCTATGGAAGAATATCTTCATGATCTTGTGCTAAGAGATTTCTAGTATGTGAGAACACTATTCATAAAACATAGATTAGACTTCATGGAAATTAAAATATGATCAAAATATACCACTAAGAAAGTGAAAAGGCAAGCCCCATTCAGGTAAAAAAAAAAAAAGCATTATTTTTTATCTATTTTTCTCTCTATCTGTCCACCTACCCACCTACCCATCTATCTGTCTGTCCATCCATCTCCATCCATCCATCCATCCATCCATCCATCCATCCATCCATCCATCCATCTCTTTCTCTCAAAGGATCTCCCTAACACCAGCAATTTCACATGCAGGTGTGTGCCTCCAAGAAATGAAGGCATACATACATACACAAAGAGACTTGCATGAGAGAACTTATTGTGCTTTACTTTTAATAATAACACCGAAATGCAAACAACTGAACTGCTTATCGCTGGGAGAATGGACCCACAGGCTGTGCATACACTATTTAGTGGAATATTATTCAACCACAGGAAAACAGAGAAGAGCCTCAAAACCATGTCGAACTGAGGAAGTCAGACACAAAGAGTACACATGTACTAACTTCAAGAATAGGCAAAACTTATCTACCAGGTTAGATGCCTCCTTGAGGGGGCGGTGAGCTGACAGGGAAGGAGCATGGAGGAACTTTCAGGTTGATACTCTACATCTTGATCTGAGGGGTGATTACAGGCGTGTGTATGTTTTTAAAACTTTATAGGGCTGCATACTTTCAGTGGCTACATTTTATTATGTCAAATTATAACTCAACAAAGTGTGGCTAACATAAAGATTACCATTTGCTACGGCTGTGGCAAATACTAATCCACTGGTATTTGGGGAGTTTAAGGTGTTTTCAGTTTGGGTTTATACAAAATCAAATTGTTGGCATAGATTTAGACAATTATCTTGGCCTCAGATGGTTATTACAGCAACAAATGACCCACAAAGGCTATGCCTTACTTGGGTATTAGCAAGAAAGCTCCAAGACTCCTAGAATATCTGAATAAGCAGGGAAGAGAGTAAGTGATAAAGCAGAAAGATATTGGGGATGCTTAGGGGGCAATATTAGGGCATGAAAGGCTTCTTGAGTTAGTTTCAAGGCTGATGTCCCACAGTAGAGCCTCATCTCCTTCCAGGTCACCGCAGGCTGTGATTCCCCCTCTGCCGTGGTCTTTTACCCCTCACGGGCAGCAGTTTTCAACTGTGCAAAGTACATATTCCGTGCAGGCCTCACAAGTGTTGCCAGGTGTGCTTGTAGCAGCGCAGGGGTTACAGGGAAGCCTACGGGAAGGCCATTTTGAAACCAACCATAAGAAGGGAAACCTGGATGAAATATCAACTCAAAAAAAAAAGAAAAGTTGAAATTTGCCTATAAACCTTGTTCTGAAAAAGCACTCTTTGCAAGATAACTTTTGACTTAAACCTATTTTGTCCCTGGAGCCAAAATTGCCATTTCATGTTCACTGAAGCTATAGCAGTTGAATAAAATTCTATATATTTTCTTCACTTTGCACATGCTACCTGCTATACCCTTTAATGGAAAACAGGAGCAAAGAGAGAGCCCTCATGGAACGTTGTACAAAAATTCAGAATATTTTTGAACATTTCTATTGTCAAATGATTAACCTCAGCCACTTTTTATCACTCTTTTAAGAAGCTCCTTTTTAATGCATCAGAGAGGCCTGAACTTGGCCAGATCTTGGCGAAACAGAATTCTCCTTAGTGAGCTTTTTTGTGATTCTGCGGGATTTTTAGGGTAACTTGCACACTTGCCTGCAGTCCTCGCTCTCCAGGAGGCCCCGGTACGTGCTGATCTCGCACTCCAGCCGGGCCTTGACGTCCAGCAGCACCTCGTACTCCTGGTTCTGCCGCTCCAGGTCACAGCGGATCTCGGCCAGCTGCGTCTCCACATTATCGATCAGACACTGCATCTGGGCCAGCTGCGTGCTGTACTGTGCCTCGGTTTCTGCCACTGTGCACTCCAGGGACTCTGTCTGTGCAGGAGAGCACGGGAAAAGGACTGTGCTGCTGTTTCCAGGGCCAGTGGTTTGTTTTCAAATACTTATTTTCACATATTCCAGTTGTGACTTTGGGAAAGCTACTGAGCTTCTCTGAGCATCAGTTTTGCTTTATAAAAAGTGGAGAATGCACAATGCCTGCTTCCCTGGATGGCAGCGAGGCCGAAATGAGCCCTGGCTCATTCTCACAAGATGAATGCTCAGCTATTCCTCACCTGGAAGCTCTCTGCAGGGCCCATGGTGGCACACACTGGGGTGAGTGACAGCTTAGTGTAACTTGCCTGCATGGTACTCTTGGTGCTTGGGTGAGTCGAGTGGGTGCAGTGTAGGGTCAGCTTGAGGTGTGATCCCTGGAGACTTTAGGAGCATGGTAGAATGCAAGTTTGAAGATTGCTTTTGTCTCAGATGTGATGGTGAACTTGGAAAACTGGCCTGAATCAAGAGTGAAAATCCAGTGGAATGCTGGGGTGTCCTTGGCTGAGGGGTCCCTCTCTCATTCTACTCCTTCTCTCTCCTACATTCCCCGTGTCTGGAGGAGCCACAGGGTCATGGTCATTCCAGGAGAGGTTAGAGCACCCTAGTGGACAATACCAGCTACTGACCTCTCACTCCTGCTTCTAGCTGGCTAACAGCAATACCTGGAAAAGGCCAGGAAATGAAATCCCTGCAAATCAGAAATTCAGAACTTTGGGTCTAGCCTTTGGCTTAAGGGCTTGGGGTGGGTGGGATGGGATGGGGTGGGGTGTCCCATCACAGGGCCCGAGTCTCAGTGACAAGGCAGAGCCGCCTTCCCCTTACACACCAGGTTCTGCTGTGCTTGGAGCTCTATCTCCAGAGCATTGGCTGAGCGCTTCAGCTCCAAGATCTCCGTCTGACAGCCCTCTAGCTGCTCTGCGCTGGACAGCTGCTGCTGATTCAGCTCCTCTGTCTGAAACGCATGCAAGGTTAGAGAATGCAAAAAGGCAGAATTCTGGAAGCCTGTCATTTTCTGGCCCAGGTGCCAACCTGAACAGCGAACCACTCCTCGGCGTCCCTGCGGTTGCTGGCGAGCACCGATTCATACTGGCAGCGCATCTCGTCCAGGACTCTGCTGAGGTCCACGGTGGGCGCCGTGTTCAACTCCACACTGAGCCGGTCGCCCAGCTGTTCCCGAAGCACGTTGACCTCCTGCAAGTGGAAGCAGGACAGGCCTGTCACCTCGTGGTGGTGGTCGGAATCACTGTAACATCCCCATGATGTCCCAGTTCTGTCTTGTTTGAAAAGTATGGGATTTAGACTCAGATTGCCTGGGTTGAATTTCTTTTTACTATTCAACTCCCTGTGAAATGGGCATAATAATTTCCTCTTTTCCAGAGAGTTCTTATAAATACTCCAGGCACATGGAGAGGTCTTGAGATTTCAAGTATTATCAGCAAATATCCAAAAGGTAAATACTTTGTCACATCACACATCATACAGCTTTTGTTCCTCAATTTCATCAACATGAGACAAGCTTATACTTTTCATTTTATAATTTAAAAAGATTTACATAGGCAGAACTAAAAAAACTTATCAGCGCAAACATCGCCTGAATCTTTATTCCCGGTTGGAAATGGCTCACGCAGTTTCACAGCCTGATTTTCAGACCCTCTGGACTAGAGACAGGAAGGGCATGGAGCCTTCAAGGAGAGCATTTGTGGAGCTCCGTCTTGCACAAAAGCAGTGCAGTGAAGACACCGGCCCAGCGCGAGCAGCAGCCTTAAGCAATTTTGTTCCAGCTTCAGCAACAGCTGCCCAAGAGTACGCTATCTCCACAACGTGAAAGCCGTCCTCTCAGCCTTGTCACTCTCACACCCCGTCAGCGGCTCTGCCACCTTTCTCACCATTTCGTGGTTCTTCTTGAGACACAGCAGCTCCTCCTTCAGGGACTCCACGTGGGCCTCCAGGTCGGCCTTGCAGGTGGTCAGTTCGCCCAGGATCCCACGCAGACCGCTGATGTCGGCCTCCACCAGCTGGCGCAGAGACAGCTCAGACTCATACCTTTCACAGCAAAAGAGACAGAGCAGGGCTTACTTTGCTGGATGCTGTGCACGGAGCTGGGGGGTCCTGATGACTCAGGACTCAAGGAAGCCGCGTGCCCAAATGCCTTTCCATCCCCATTAGGGACAAAACTTGGGCTCTGCAAGCATTCCTGGCTAACAAAGATGTATCTTTTGGATAAAGACCCAGAAATGGGCAGGTGCACTAAACAAAACAGAAGCAAACTTGTAGACTGTAAGACCAGTTGGTGGTGAACTAGAAGGGAAGGGAAAAGATGAAAGGGGTAAACCTGGTGAAAGGGGTCTACTTTAGGATGAAGGACAGAACTGAACTTTTAGTGGTGGAATTTTATGCAAAATTGTTGCAATTTATGCAAAATCAACAAAAATGTTGATCCTTAAGAATGCAAATGTAAAACATAGAAGGTTATGATACAATGCAATTTCAGCATTAAATAATAAAATTTTAAAATTCTTTATAGAGAATTTTACCGATGGTGTGTATGTGTGCTTTGGCAGGGTGGGAGGAGGCATAAATTATTTTCAATTTCAAATTCACCTTACCTTGACTGAAAGTCATCAGCAGCCAGTTTGCAATTGTCAAGTTGTACAGCAAGTCTGCAGTTTTCTGCCTTTGTGCACAAGATCTGGGAAATAAGTTGTTAAGTAATAAATGGCTCTTTGAAAGAAAACTAAATATCTCTTCATTTAACATCTCTGCCATTGTTTATATTTTAAAAGTCTTTATGAGAAAGTATAAAATAGATTTCAACCTCCTTTTCTCATTAGCCATGTCACTTCATAAAGAAAAAGCAGTGCCAATTTATTTCCCAAACAAATCGAAAAATAAAAAGGACCTAAGTACCTTTTGACATTAAGGACATTTTACAATATCACTTGGCAGTACAACTCAGTTAAATTTTTGCCATAATAGTTTGTATTAAGATTAGGGCAATCCATGAAATAAAAAATTATCAATAAAGAAAATAGGTTTTAGGTGAAATTATACGATTACAAAGATAACATTTTAATACCAATGTAAAAATGATGTCAAGGTGCCATGTTGCATTAAATGGAACATGGTTTTCCCTCATTTTATAGATAACCAGCGATAGCCTTGAGGCCAGTGCTGCTAATCCTTCACTTTCGGTCCAGTGCCCTGACCCCTGCACCGCATTCCCTCTTGGAACTCCCCTTTTCCAGGTTTCCCTGCACAGAACAGCCTCTTCTAGTATAAAGGTAATGCAAATCACAGATTGGCAAAGTGGAGCATGAGGGCCATGGGACACCAGACCTTTTGTTGGAGATCTTCAATTGTGTCGAAAAAGCACTGATAATCAGGGCACACCAACGGAACGTCGTCTTCACACTGCTCTTGGATCCTGCATTCCAGCTCTGCATTCATCTCTTCCAGGGCACGCACCTTCTCCAGATAGTTGGCAAGTCTGTCATTCAGGAACTGCATTGTCTCCTTCTCATTGCTGTTGAACATGCCATCCTCACACCAAGCACAGTTCCCCAGCACACACGGAATATTACAGCTCCCGGCAAAGTAGCATGGTGCCAGATAACCAGTTGTCAAGCAAGACCTGGATAGGAAGCTAGGGGTCTGGCATCTGGGTGTAGCACAGGTGCTGGGGGCACATGTGGTTTCCATGCAACCGGTTGAAACAGAGGAACAATCAGAAGCCCTGATGCAGGAGTCAGAAGGGCAGCCCGTGGTGGGACTGTCAGAAGTCATCCTATTCAAAGCTAATAACAAAGGCCAGCTGCAAAGCACCAGGTGCCTGACTCCAAAAGTCTGCTGTGCTCCTGAGACTTTTATATAGCCCCCCAAATGGGTATTTACAGATTATACCGGATGTTTTCTTTCTTATTGTTGTGCCAGTTTCTATGTAAACATTTCATTACTGTTGTTTATTTGTTGAAGAGGAGTTCCATGCCTCATAAAAGAGACATAACTTCAGGTTACTAAATAAGGACACCATTTCCATGTACTTGCAGGAGAAAATACATGATCCAGAGAATCCTCATAGGAAGAAGCATTATCTTTTTGACAGAATAAGGAAAGAAGGAGAGAATTTGACCCATCAGTAATTACAGCTACAACCCATTGGAAGAAAGACAATAGTCCCAGAGATTTTGATTCTATGCAAGGAAAATTATTGATGTCTCCTTTTGAGATTAATATTGTTACTTGTTAACTACCATTTATTGTGCAACGCCATAAAAATGCTCTGTTTGATTAATCATTCTTTGCAGTGTTTTTTGTGGTCCTGCTATGCTCACACGGTAGAGGAACAAGGTATGTACTGGGTTTAAAGGGTGTGTGTGTGTGCATGCACCATATCTGCATATATGCAAATTGAAAATTCTCTTTATATAACTGAGAGGCATAGTTTATCCTCCATGCCAACATTTAATGGTTATCAAGACCTGGAACTGTGATCTTTGATTTCCTGAAACACAAGACTTCTTCACATTTCCCTCTTGTCATTTTTACATGAGGAATACTGTTTTTCACCTGTATCTCTAATAAGAATGAACTATAAAGTCTAAGTTACAATCATTTGCTTACTTGGGCAACTCTCTGGTTATACTGCAGAATAGAGGCAGGGAAGCTACCAAAAGCTTTTCTTCTGAGATATGAATCTGTTTTCTTGTGTGTTTGCACATGTATATATCCAATTCATGAACTGTAAAATACTGCAATAGGAGAGTACAATTTTGTATTATGGGTTCCAGACCAGAAATTCCACTGAATGTCATCTCTGTTGAAGTGCTGGGGGACAGGGACTTGGAGATGTGCTCTTTTTGGATCCTCCCTTGAATTACATCTTCATTAGGAAGCATAATATATTCACTTCTCTTGACTTTAGTTGTGGTATTTGTTTTCATTTTCAAATGTGTGCAGAGCAAACTGCCTCCAGAATATACAGGTTTATTATAAGAGAAAACCCCATTACTTTGATAAACTTTTTTGATCCAGAATGAACTCGTTTTTCCACCTCTGAGCACCACTTCCTAGGTACTGAAAATAGAAAGATGAGAAAAACAAAAAACTAAAACCAAACCAGATCTTAAATGGATGGGTTAAAACTATCTCAGTATTTTGTTACTCATTGGGATGCGTTGGGTTTGATTTTAGTGATTTTCTTTATATTTATACTAAAAATTCTTTTTCTTACCTTTCTAGAATTCCAATTTCATGATGTTGGGCTACTTGACACTCCGTTTCATATGCTGCTTGGATTTTACTCATTTTCTTCAATGTTTTGTTTCTTTCTCTGTTTTAGTTTTGATAAAATTGATGTCTCAAGATTATTTTAAGGTACTTCAATTTATTGATCTCACCCCAAATTGACAATGTCCAGTCTGTTATTTGTTGAGTTCTTTTTTTTTTTTTAAGATTTATTTATTTATGCATACAAGCACTGGGGTACAGGCCAGAGGTGTAGGGGGGTTGAGAGGATTCACCACAGAGAGCGGGGAGCAGAACAGGCAGATCAACAGAAGTACACTGCTGAGGGGAGCAGCGGGCGAGGCAGGAGAGGTCTGCCACACCATGTGGGTCCCCNCCCTGGCCGGCAGCAGGGATCGAACTCGTGCTGCAGTGGCTGCGATTTGCTTCGTAGTGCGTTGCTTAACCCACTGCGCCACCAGGGGAGGCCCTGTTGAGTTCTTTATTTCAGATTGCGCTCTTTAGTTCTAGAGTTCTCATTGCTTCTTATTTAACTCAAACAAATTAAAATATTTGTTATTTAATTACTATAAAATGTGAAATTTTGGGCCTCCCCAGTGGCGCAGCAGGTTGAGCGCCGCACTGTGAGGCATCCGTGGTACTGCAGCATGAGTTCGATCTCTGGCCAGGGAGGGGCCCACATGGCATTGCAGACCTCCCCTGCCTCGCCCGCTGCTCCCCTCAGCAGTGGATTTCAGTCTACCTGCCTGTTCTGCTTCCTATTCTGTCTCTGGTAACTCTGGCCTGTACCCCAGCTTTTGTATGCATAAACAAATCTTAAAAAAAAATGTGAAATTTTACTTTTCTGATGAGATTCCTCATCCTGTCCAGTTTTTTCCTTTTATGCCTTATTCATCTTTCCAGTTAAATCTATGGAAATTTAATAACAATTTCAAAATCCTTGTTTGCTAATTCTAATAGCCACATATCTAAAGACCTATTTTTGTTAGCTGCTTTTCTCTTGATTAGGCATGATATTTTCCTGCTTCATCACATGTCTTGAGAATTTTAATTAACTGTTGTTCATTCTGTATGGTATACTTTAGGAAGTTTTGATTATGTTGCAGGGTTTTAAATGATGAGCTTTGGTCTGACAGGATGCTTAGTCACTGGAAGTTCCTCTTGAACTGGGTTTAGATGATTTGGTATTTTCTTTTAAAGATTTTAGGTATTTATTTTTGTGTAGAAAAACTGGGGCATCTAATAAAAAATAAATAAATGAGAAAGCTTTCAATTTAAAAATGTTTATTCTACTTAAAAATACTAAGTGGCTAACTCCTTATAGTTCAAATTTTGTCTGTATTTGCAAGTTTTCAAGCTGTGTGTTGCATGTTCTACAGTAAAAATAAATAAGGCTGTTGTTTAAGAAAAAAACCAAAAACTTGGAGTATAGGCCAGAGGTGTGGGGTGGTGAGAAGACTTACCAAAGACGGAGTGGGGAGCAGAACAGGTAGACCCACTGAAATACACTGCTGAGGGGAGCAGCGGGTGAGACAGGAGAGGTCTGCCGTGCCATGTGGGTCAGCTCCCAGGCCAGGGATGGAACTCAGGCCATCGAGGTGATAGCACTGAGACAACCCCTAGGCCACTAGGGAGGGTCCTGGTTTGGTATGTTCTTTACTCAAGGTTTGCTGCCCCCTGCAGCCTTATGGAATTTCATCCTGTGTACATGCAATCCAGCCCTTTGCATTTACTTGATAAAAATGTTTTCATAAATTCCTGCACCTTCCCTTACACATCTTCTTTCTCTCTAGAACATTAGTGTGCAAAATTCCAGTTGCCTAAGTTGATTTAGATATCTCCACTGTGTCTCAAACTTGACAGCCTGGAGCACACCGTACTTCCTATTCAAAGACCTCCTCCTAATAAGAACAACAACAACAACAACAATAATAACAATAAAGACACAAAACCAAAAATGAAAAGACAAGGACAAATTGGGGACACTTGGTGGGGAGGGAAGAGGGGAAGGGTTGAGGGCAGACGGGAGCACGGGGTACTGAGGTGATGGTGCACTGGTGATATGGTGATGGGGAATACATGGGGATTACAACTGATGTCAAGTGTATATAAATAAAAAAATGTTAATTAAAAAAAAAAGACCTCCTCCTTCTCTGTTCCCCTGCTCAGTGGGTGGCAGAACTCTGCTCCTTAGGCTCTCTTGGACAGCTGAACTCATCTCTTTGACGCCCAGCTCTCATCAACTTGTACTTGTCTACGTTTTCTCCTTTATCACCGTTGCATTGTTGCAATCTCAATTTTTAAATTGTTCTCAGTTTTATGGAACCACAACACTTCACTGGCAGAATACCTATATTTTTTATTATAACATAAGCCTAACATTCCATGAACAGATGTTATTGGATGAAGGAATGATTGGGTAGCATGCATGTATCTGCTAGATTTGCCGGCTCATGGCGAGCAAAGACAATAAATTACAGGACACATAAATAGGTATTTCGTAGATGTCCATTGAGTGAATAACAATATTACTATGTTATTAATTTTTCTTCATCCATATAATCAGGTCATCTGGATTAGTTGATATGTCATATGTCTTCAGATCACATTCAGTTTTCCCAACCTACTTTAAACCTGTTTATTAGAGCACAAGTCAGGGAAATTCTACATCCAGATATGCTATGCTGGCCCATCTTACATGCAAGACCATTCAGTTTTCTTAAAATAGCATGAGCAATTATCAATAAATACTTGTCTATATGCCATCATCTTCAGTTTTGCAGATTTCCTTCATTTTTCTTAAAATGCTGATTTTGGGGTTAAGAAATACATTTAATGAATTAACAGAAATAAATAAAAGTAACTGTAGACTTTGGTGCTATGCCAGAGATGTGAAATTTATTAAGAAGATCATGAAGAAGCTCCTCAATTACCAGAAAGACACCACCCGAGACTGGAAACAGAATTCCCAAAGCACCCAAAGAAAGATACATCTTTTCGTATGAAGGAGTTGAAAACTCTGGGGAGCCACAGACATCCATCCACCTGTTCAGACCGCACTGGGTTACTGGTATCCCCTACATGATCATCGAAAGTCTCTCGCTGTCTTTTTCTTGTGGGCGGAGGGATTGTTGGCGCCATCTTGTTTCAGCTTTGAGAGCAGGATCAGTTATGCAGGTACGGAGGCAGGTGAATATGGAGGCTTCTGGGTAGACTCTTTAAGTGTCAGGCAGCATCGAAGCAGCCACCGCTCAGCAGCAGCTGGGAGTGCAGGGGTCACCACTGCAGGGCTGGACATAGGTGGTGAGGTTGAGGGTCTCCAGGCCTGGGGTGGGCTGGGCGGAGTTGAGCAGGAAGCAGGTGGGCACACAGGGCTGAGGGATGTGGCAGGGTGGGGGGCTGTTGTCACAGAAGGTGGGCTCCAGCAGCCAGGTGGTGTGGGGGCAGGTGCTGGGCAGGCAGACCCCGCAGCGGCAGCACTTGTCAGAGGAGCAGATGGTGGTGGCGGGGCCGGTGGGGACGCTGCAGCAGCAGCGGGGCAGACAGCAGCAAGACATGGCCGGGGGACTCTGTGGTGTTTTATTTGTTGGGTTCAAAGGAAGAGGAGGCTTCTGAGATGTGAATGTCTCTCCCTGAGCTGGGACTCTTATATACCTTCCCCAGTGGGTGTTGGCCCAACCAGAAGGCTTCTTTCCTGGTTCTTGTTTATATTAGTGGGCCCATTATCCTTTGATTGGTTTGACATTTAGATGCTTGTAAAGAGTCTCTGTTCTCCTAATTGCATTTTATTTGAGTTCTTTGCTAAATCGGCAGTGATTACTCTTGCTATTTGTCACTGGAACACATGCTTTATGAGATCTTACCACAGGCTTCAGTGATTATAATTCCAACTCCTGCCCTGGTGGGGAAAACTGGAGGTGTGTGTGGGTTTTTTCTCTGGTGCTGTTCTGTTCTATTCTTTTACCTTCACCTGAAGAATTATTTTTAAGCTGAACTTAATTTTAGTCACTTTCTTTTAGCTCTGGGGCTTTCAAAGATGAAAATTACTTTGAGGAATATGAGCAGACTTTAGAAAGATTTCTATCGTTAAGTTTCTGACAGTAAAATGTTACGTATTCATGTTAGAACTTTGAACAATATAGAAAAGCATAAAGAAAATGCATCTGTAATTTTATCACCAAGAGAAATTATCAATTCATATTTGTATATGTCTCTCTGGTCATTTTTCTATACACTTATCATTTTATTACATTATTAGAGTCATAGTGTATCTATAATTCTATAACTTACTTTTGTGCTTAAACACATATGCTTTTATTATCTTGCATTCTTAAGCATATTTGATAATGTTATTTTTAGTGTTGTCTTACATCTATGATATAACTATAACTTGCATCTATGATATAACTTGCATCTATGATATAATTCTAAGCTATTAAGAATTTCATATTATTAATCATTTAGGTTATTGTCAGTATTTCTCTATGGTAACTGTGGCAATGGAGAACCAGTATGTATACAGATCTTTATGCACATGTATTATTGTTTTAGAAACAAATAATTACTGGGTAGAATTATTGGAGCAAAGTTAATTAACAATATTTTAAGGTCTATGATATTCATTGCTATTCTGTCCTCTGTTACCTTTTAAAATTCTTATTTATTTTAATTCTATTTACGTAATTTTATTTATGTAGTCCCACTAGCTGTGTTTGGGAATTCCTAATTCTCCACACTTGGTGGGCACTTAAAAGTTCTTTCCAATTTGGTGGGTGAAAGATGAAATTTCATTATTGTTATTCTTGTATTTATTTCATAACCAGTTGGAAACCGTTCTTTCCTATGTGCATTGGCTATTTGTCTTTACATTGAAAACATTCAGCTTTTATTTCCATGACTGTGCATGAGCTTCTCAAGCCAAACACAGTGTGGAAAAAAGCCTGCTCTCTAGTTCCAGTGCAGCATTCGGGCTTCGGGCTGCGTTCAGTAGCAGAGGGGCGTGGGGGAGGCAGCCCAGGGCCATCCTGGGGCTCACCCCATTTCCCATCCAACCTTGAACGCTCATCCTTCCAGCCAAGGCTTGCTCACTTTCCTTCCACCTCTTCTTGAAGGACACCTGCATACGGTGCACAGTGCACGGTGGTGGGCAGCTAGCCGTGTGGCTGTTTGTGGCTTTTTTGGAATCGGAGGGCTCTTTGATTTCTCAAGTTTTGCTCGTTGCCTTTCTTGTATGGCAAGTGCTTCACACTGGGGGGCCTCGTTTTTCTCCTCTGCAAACTAAGGAAAATAATACCTTCTTGTACTCAGAGATTGTGAGTTTCACTTGGGACAAAATGTGCTAATGTCCATCAAAAACCACAAAACGCTATGCAGCAATAGTTTACTTTTATCTAAGTGCATTGCAGGTCAAATGCAGGTAAAGGAAAGGGGACAGAAACATTGAACAAGAAAAAGCAGATAAGCAAAAGGGTAACTGTATAGGATGTAGCAAAAATTGATCTAAAAGGTCACATCTACAATTAGAGAAAATTACTGTCAAATAAATGAATATATTTCAGGTTTAAAAAAGTTTATATAGTTCTGCTTGGAAGAAAACAAATGATGATTATCCTAGGTGTCCCTGGACTCCCCCACAGTTACCTTGGAGTGAATAATTGTTGAATTTCTCATCCTTTTACTTAGGACTGATTAATATTTTCTTTAGAATTAAAAAAATAACAAAGAGGGGAAGGAACACAATGGTCTATCGTGGTAGAAGATGGGTGAGTTGGTGGTGGGTGCACCCTGGTGGTAATACTAAATGGGTTACCCCAATACTGCCTCAGTTAAACCTAAATAAATTTAAAAAAAACCCAATAGACATTATCGAACAATCGCCATGTGCCAGGAACTCTGATAAATGTTGCCCATATGGCGGTGAACAAAATAAACATCATTCCTACTCCCTTGGGACTTTGGGTCTGGTGGAAACTTTATCACACACAGTATATTATTATAAATGACTATTATTATACATGATGGGAGAAAGGAAAAGAGATTGAGATCTAAGGCCAAAAAAAAAAAATAAGCAGAAGAAAAATTATTTTGACCTTTTAAGAAAAACACAACCAAGGAGTTGCAGGCTCCAGCAAGTAGAATTCACAGAATTTCATCTGAAAGATGACAGCCTTGGGTAGAATGCACGGCCACTTCGAATCTCCTCGATAAGGAGAAAGGAATCGTTACTGTTCTGTGTGGAATATTACACACCCATGATCATAAATAAGACAACCTTATGAATTAGAAATTCATATAAAATAGTGAGTTCATGGCAATAAACTCATTTCTTTTATTGACAAGACTTGTGGAACTTTATTAAAATGTATTTTCTCTGTGATGGTCTAGGAGACCTGGGAATTACTCTCCTTTGTTTATAAATTAGGGTAGTGAGCCTTAGAGAGGTGAGATCATTTGCCTTAAATGGCCTGGGGACTGCTTGTTAACAAGTAAATATAGTAGCTGTTGGGGTGAGCTACCTTTTATGTGGTTGAAAATGTCCGTGTGAAGGGTGAGTCAGGGGAACTAAACATTTTATTCGTGGAAACAAAGAAAATACAGGAAAAATGTGGTATTCTTGATTAAGTGGTAGATTTTCAAAGTGAACACACAAACACACACACACCCAAGCCCAGTGCCCATGACCCTGTGCTGTCTGTATTGAGGGGGCTCTCTCTATAGTGGAGACGTAAGATTGGTAGTAAAGATAAATACTTGGAAGCAAAGTGGGGTTATGTCAGTCTCTTGCTTCAAACCCATCTAAGCTCCTTGGGGAGCCCCACTTCACATGTCTGCATTTCTGTCTCCCTGCTCATCCTCTCTCTGTCTCTACCACATCCCGGAGTTAGCAAACTGCATTAGGCCTGGTGTGGCCTCTCCCACACCTTCTGCCGTGTCATCCTTTAACGCTTAGCCTGGGTGGCTCAGAGTCTTCCAGAACCATCCCTTGTCCTGAGGCTGAATCACCAAATCCAGGTCACAGTTACTCTTTCTAGCCTAGCTTGCCGCTCCCACCTTGGTCACAGCAGAAATCACCTTGTGTTATAACTACATCCAGATAAAGTATAGAAGAAACATGTATTGGGGTTTGTAATAGCTTGTATGTTTCCTTCACTAGATTTGAGAGAAATGTGCACACACTTAGGTAATAATATTTCCTTTATTTTTCTACTCCCAGCACAGATACAGTGCCTGGCCCAGGAGGCATTCGTGGCAGATGAGTGAGCAAAGGGGCTTGACCCCTTGTTCATGGTGTCCTGGGTTGTGCACCAGCTAACCTATGGCTTCTCAGTTCTGTTCAAAGTTGAGCTACTAGTAAGTCTGCAGGGTCCACCACAGTGACAGGTACACTGAAGATATTTAAAAACACGTTTATTTAAGGACATTTGCTTCTCCCATCCTCACCCCACCTCTTACTTTTTCATATGCATTCTTTTGGTCTTGTCTCAATGCACTTTTAGATTTTGACTTGTGTGTTTACACATGGTCTCTATATACTACGTGTGTCATTATGTATAGGTGTTGCATAGATACACAATCTCTCTAAGGTTGGGAGAAGGAAAATGTACTCAAGATAAAACCAAGTAGGTTGGTAAAGACAAATAAATTTAAATAGTAGATTAAATCATGTTTTTGTGTTTACTCAAAGTTTTAGCTTTAGCTCCCAACTTGTCATTCTATTATTTTTGGGGCAGAGCTTCTGTGTGGAGAATAGCCGCAGGTAGGAATATGTCTTTTTGGCCTATTACTAGAATTCACTAATTTAAGTCTCCCTGAGGGAAAATGAAGTCAAAATTGGTAGACCCACTAAAGGACCCATAAGAATTGTAAGCCCCTCTTAATCCACAAGCCAACATGTCTTTTTTTTCTGTTACTCTTGGATGTGCTGATTTGGATAAAGGCTCTTATGCTTTCTATTTCTTTGCATATTTCAAGCTGATGTCATACTGTGTGCATTAAGCTTCTGGCTTCATTAGTAGAGAGGTTCAGTGATATGGCTTGTTGACAACATTGTGTATGACGTAGGGGTAGAGGTTCACCCCTTTTCAGATGTATGTCACCACACCACACCCACTGACAAAGCACCCATGATGCTTCCCCACAGTCCATGGGGCCCCAACCTCACCCTCCACCTTTGTAGCCTCTATGCTAGAGTTACAGTGTGATGGAAGTGGGAGGGATGATGCTAAGTGAAATAAATCAGAAGGAGAATGACAAATACTGCATGATTTCACTCTTATATGGGTAGGGAGAAACAAAACAAAGGAATAGACAAAACTAAGCCAAAATAAATCCAAGAATTGAGTTTTAAAGGCAAGTGTCCTAAGATCTGAATTCTAGTTTCCTTAGTAACTAGTTTTATGACTGGAAAATGTTGCATAACTCTCAAGGCTTCATCTTATCATTTAATGCTGGATCAGGTGAATGAATACATATGGCTCACCTAGTTCTGTGATAGCAATAAAGGTTGTCTCACCCTAAAGTTGTATTTGCCTGAGGAAGAGGAACGAGGAGGTGCTGAACTTAAAGGATAAACAGTTAAAACACACACTGTGTTAGTGAGCAACTTCTTGTCACTTCTCCAACAGATTCTCTTTTAAAAATAAAATATCATCTTATGTTTAATTTTTTTAAGTGGGAGAAATAATGAAGGAACCAAAGAGCTCTAACATAAACAAAGACACATTTAGCCAGAAAAATAATTTATTGGAAAACCCATCAAGAAGTTATTTTTCCTTTATGAAAACATCTAATCCAAGAAGCACCATAACCAAGAAGATACAGTCAGAGGCCTGAAAGATTTCAAGAGTTTCTTGATAGTAGATGGTGTTCACCTTCCCAAATGAACCAAATGGTTATTCAGCCAATAGCCATAAACAAACTCTTGATTCTCTTTTCATTAAAACAAGTGGTAGATTTCCTCTGTCTGGGTCAGCCAGTCCGCCTCAACTTCTGACAAACTGTGGAGGCAAGTGACGACGGAACAGACACTTCTGGCTTCTTCATGGTCAGGCAGCCACCGCTCAGCAGCAGCTGGGAGTGCAGGGGTCACCACTGCAGGGCTGGACATAGGTGGTGAGGTTGAGGGTCTCCAGGCCTGGGGTGGGCTGGGCGGAGTTGAGCAGGAAGCAGGTGGGCACACAGGGCTGAGGGATGTGGCAGGGTGGGGGGCTGTTGTCACAGAAGGTGGGCTCCAGCAGCCAGGTGGTGTGGGGGCAGGTGCTGGGCAGGCAGACCCCGCAGCGGCAGCACTTGTCAGAGGAGCAGATGGTGGTGGCGGGGCCGGTGGGGACGCTGCAGCAGCAGCGGGGCAGACAGCAGCAAGACATGGCTGGGGGACTCTGGTTGGTTTTTAGTTTCTTGGGGAGAAAGGTGAGGCTTTCTAGATGCAAATGTCTCCTTTTGTTCTGGGGCTCTTATATACTCACCCAACTGGTGTTGGCCCAACCAGAAGGCTCCATTTCCTAATGTTTGTTTATGATGCTCTTTCACTAAGATTCACAATCTGTTTGGTATTTACTCACCCACCAAGGGCCCCTGCCCTTAGTAAAGCAATCATATTTTGACTCACCAATCTGTTATATTTTGTCATGAGATGGGCATATTTTGTCTTCACAGGGTCCTGGCATGCTAGAACTCATTATGGATCATCAGCTGTAATTTCAGAGGCTAAATTCTTTTCCTTGTTTTCCTCCCAATTTTAAATGCTATGCATAACATGATGTCATTTGGAATTACTAATTTTAGAACATGCCACTCATGATTAATTGGATTACTTTGTTCTCAATAAAGTCAACAAGGGCATAGTTACTCAAAGATGAAGGTTGCATCTCACTAGATGTGTTTCAGACATACTTGTCTTTTTTACTGGTGTTAGTATTCAAGTTCTTTTTTTTTTTTTTTTAATTTATGCACACAAGAGCTGGGGTACAGGCCAGAGTCGTGGAAGGTGAGAGGAGTCACCAGAGACAGAGCGGGGAGCAGAACAGGCAGACTGACCAAGCAGGCAAGGCAGGAGAGGTCTGCTGTACCATGTGGGTCCCCTCCCTGGCTGGGGATTGAACTAGTGCCGCTGTGTAGCAGATGCTTCACAGTGCGGTGCTCAAGGTGCTGCGCCACCAGGCAGGCCCACTATTCAAATTCTATTTAGCAAAACAAGGTGACACAAAAATAATAAGATGAAACACCTATTCATTATTGATAGTGGAGCTATACTCAGTTTCCAAAGGTTGTATTATTCTATGTTTTTTTTTTTTTTAAAGATAACTTTTTTCCAGTCATGATGATCTTTCTGTGATTCTGATGTACTGGAAGGAAAGATCCACCAGGTCGCTATCTTTTGCTAATTTGCCTTTAGAAGAAGGTCACCTTATCTTCATTCATTTTCAAATAAATAATGTACTTAATTTCAAATGAGATGAGACAGGAACTGAAAGGAGACACTATAGAATTTATAGATTGACAATGGGTTGGGGAGGGGTTCTGATCAGATTTAGTGATTTGGAACTGTGGCAGTCATAGAGATCATTTTTCTTCACTGACTTACTCTTTACTCAATGTGTGTGTTTTATTACTCTGGGTCTTGATGGGGTTGTAAATTCCTTTGCAGAATGCCTTCTGCAGTATTCTTCACCTCACTTGGCTTTGATTTACCTTTCTGTAGTTGGCAAAGAGGAAGTTGGACTGAAAAATCCTTAATGTGCAATAGTCTTGATTCCAACATCTTCGCATACTTCCTCATGATCAGCACAAAACTATTCAGAGAGCAGAGTCTAAATTACATAATTTGTTGGGTGGCAGATGGTTGGTGTAAAAACACAAGGACAACTCGATGGGTTGTTTCTGAGGGGATGTTATCAACAACCGACATGGCCTGTTTTAAAGAGAAGACAGTTGTTTAAAACATGTCAGTGGAAAACACTTAATGTCATTGGCAAGTGAGTCTTACATATTTTATGAGAAGAAGAACTTGTTAGTGAAGTTACTTTGAATTTTGCTTACATACTGATAATTATCATAAAGCATATCTAATAAAATGAAGCTTAGAATCTCTTCGGTTCTTTACGCCAATGTGACTGCCATATTATTGTTTGTGAAAATGTTCTTGCCCCGTTCTTTATTTCTGAAATCCTACTTGTCCCTCAAGCATCAGTTCAAATATCTCCCTCCTAAAGAAACTTTAGATGGTTCTTCTAGATTCTTTCATTCTTCTCTTGGCCCTCACCAAGTGCTATCTTTCTTTTCATTTAGACCTCATTTCATTCTGCTACATATTATAATTTATAATTTGTTTTTCTTACTCCAGTGCAAGTTCTTTGAAAGTGGGAATCATATCTTACTCTTTGTCTGTGTCAAACCCCTAGGACAATGCCTGATATATGGTAGGCATTTGATAGTTTACTGAATTGGATTAAATGAAAAATTGAATAATAAATATAAATGATATATAATGAAATAAAAATATTTCAATTTTAGAATAGTCCCTGATAATACAATAATAATAATAACAATACAATAATAATTAAGCAGAGTGATTAATTTCTTTTGTGAAATATTTGGGGTGCTGCATTTGGGGTACTAGAATCTCTCTGAAAAAGAATTTAATAGAGTGTCCATTCAGTGGCACACTGTAAATTTATTTTAAAAAAGACATTTGTATAGACACAAATGGGCAGGTTTTTTTGTTTTTTTTTTTTTAGATTTTTAAAAATGTACTTATACATAAGAAAACTGGTGTAAAGCCCAGGGGTATAGAGGGTAAGAGGATTTACCAGAGACTGAGTGGGGAGCAGAACAGGTGGATTGACTGAAATACACTGTTGAGGGGAGCAGTCATCAAATTTTTCTACTCTAAGTTTCCATCAAACCGCCCCAACCACATCCAGCCTGAAATCATTGGGGAATTGATCTTGGTCTTCCATAACTACTTCAGACTGGAGTGAAGTTTAGAGCTGTCCCCACCTAAGGGGTCTGGGATGTGGTTTCTCTAACATTAGCCACTGAACTGGCTGGTCGTTGGTCGTTACTGTGGGTTCCGAGAAGGTGTGGGCAGAGTCCAAGGGTGGGGTATTTGGAACTACTGTTGTCCCTCTTGGAAAAGTAGTCGAAGTAGAAATTGTCTCTAAATGAGAGGAGACAGATTTAACAATGAGACTGAGTATGCAAGTTCCAAAGAGGAGAATGAGAAATACAGCTGCAAAGGACTCCAGAAAAGGCCGTATCCATGGGCGATTCCCACTGCAGTTCCCCTGAACCCCCACACCCCTTGGGGAGAGACTTTTCTCTGAGTCTGGTGGCTTGTTCCTGAGGTTTTCTTGTGTTGGAATCACCTGTCCACATGGTTAACATAACAACAACATTCCTCCTCTAGATAAAGGCAGCAGTAAGTAGGTAACTATTAGGTAGAGTTTCATGGTAGAATTTGTCAAGGGATCTATTAGCAGAGAAGGGGAAAAGAATAGCTAGAAATTAAGGAAGGTAGAAGAATTGTTGTGGCAGTCCAGTTTAGGGTCACGTATTTTCTGGGCAACCATCCCTTGGGCTGTGGTCACTAGTTCTCTTTCATTGTCTTTTGAAGAGATACTTTAGGCAGCAAAACAACTGAGTCACAACATCCCTGTTGCCAAGTGAGATGAGGGAAGGTCTTTTGTTACTGTTGCAAAGTAGAGGGGATCCTACTTCAGAATGTTTTACAGTTGTCAAAAGTTTATAAAGTTTCACATTCAAGGCTTCACTTAATTGGACAGTGAAAAAATGTGGCTCAGTTTAATGTTTGGGGTCTAGTCTGTATCTAAGTTGATCTCTAATTGCCAGCTCTTCCAACTTCTTTAAGGACATATGAGTTACTTAAAGAGATTGGGACAAGATAAAATTTAAAAGTAGGTGCTGACCTTGGAATTGAAGGTGATTCGAAACCTAGAGCTTAGTATATTTTATGATACAGGCAATTTTCTTCAGATATTTACATATCCCTGGGAGATCTTTTGGGTATGAGCTTTATACCTATGCCGCCAGAAAGTTTAATCCTGCCGGACGTATTTATGGGTTCCTGATGCATGCGTGTGTCAGCAGTCACCAGGCAATTATAACATTAAGCGTGCAGACAGTAGATGGTTTGGGAAGCAGTAGTGTTTATTTAAAGTAAGAAGGTCTATGGCAGCAGGTCTTCCGCTTCTCATTTGAAATCGTTGTTCAAAATGTAGAACACCTGCAAAACTGAAGACCTCAGGTCAGAACATTTTCTTCCAGAGCTTCGAATTAAAACATTGTCTGGGGCCTCCCTGGTGGCGCAGTGGGTTAAGCAACACACTATGAAGCAAATAGCAGCCACTGCAGCATGAGTTCGATCCCTGCCGCCGGCCAGGGAGGGGACCCACATGGTGCGGCAGACCTCTCCTGCTGTGCCCGCTGCTCCCCTCAGC
>JAGFMF010011723.1:44690-67736 GCA_019455555.1 Galemys pyrenaicus | reverse complement strand
ATCTGCCTGTTCTGCTCCCTGCTCTCTGTGGTGAATCCTCTCACCCCCCACACCTCTGGCCTGTACCCCAGTGCTTGTATGCATAAATAAATAAGTCTTTTTTTTTTTTTATAAATAAATCTTAAAAAAAAAAAAAAAAACATTGTCTGAGCAGCATTAACGACGATTGCCATCCCCTAGAGCAACGTGGGCAAGTTCTCTGAAACACCTTCGGCTAGCAGCGAGGTGCCTTGCAGGGCTGGGTGGAGGTTTTGACTGAGATCCCGCTCAGGTTTGGGCTTGGGTGGCAGCTGTTGAGCAGCCGACGCCACGTAGGAGTCAGGTATGCAGCAGGGCGGGGGGGGCAGGTATCACAGCAGGTGGGCTGAAGGAGGCTGATCTCGTGAAGGCAGGTGCTGGGCAGGCAGACTCTGCACTGAGGACACACTTCAGAGGAGCAGAGGGTGGTGGCTGGTCCAGTGGGGACGCCGCGGCTTCCTTGCAGACAAAACTCACAGCAAGACATGGTGACAGTGGGTCAGGTAGATGGATGTTGCAAAGGAAGGTTCTCTCACAACGTTGTCCTCTGTGGATCTTTTATAGCCACCTGTTCGGGGATGAGGCTTCTGTGCATCTGGATGTTCCTGTTGTTGTTTGTTTAATCCCATACAACATACCAATAAACCACCAAGTTCTTGTTTGTCAGTCATGGCAAGTTCCCCTTCAGTTTTATTTGGTTGTGTTACTGCACTCAAACTTGCTTCCTGTTGCAGCTTCGAGAGGGTGTCTGGGTAGGTCTTCCACTCACTCAGTCACAGGTAAATCCATCAGCATCTACTCAGACTTTCCTCTCGCTTACCAGCCAGAATATACTCTCACAAGTGTTCACTGCTGAGTACAAAGACTCAAGTGTGAGTTCCCTGCAAAGCAGGAAATTATCTTTCTTAAACTGTGTGCCCCAGATATATTTGGGAAGTCAAAACCTGTGTGACTTTTCTCTATCAGATTTACCCTGATCTATTTTCATAGATTTGAGGGAATAAGCACATGTTGAAGCTAGGTGAAATGACTTGATTAGGGTTCAGCACCCAGCTGATTTCTTATGCTGACCTACCATATTTCCACAAGTCTGTCATTGGACTGAAAAATGAGCTTGTGTCTGTTTGCAAAATAACATGAAGAGTTCATTCTTTTTAGAAAATACCACACTGCCCACTGGATTATGCCATTTTTCAGAATCACTGCTGAAGAGGATAATCACCTCTACTCAGACAGGAAGTCTTTTTTTTTTTTAAGGTTTATTTATTATGCATATAAGCACTGGGATACAGGCCAGAGGTGTGGGCGGTGAGAGACAGAGTGGGGAACAGAACAGGCAGATTGACTGAAGTACACTGCTGAGGGGAGCAGGGGGCAAGGCAGGAGAGGCGGTGAGAGACAGAGTGGGGAACAGAACAGGCAGATTGACTGAAGTACACTGCTGAGGGGAGCAGGGGGCAAGGCAGGAGATGCCATGTGGGTCATCTCCCTGGTCAGTGGCAGGGATCGAACTCTTGCTGCAGTGGCTGACGTTTGCTTCATAGTGTGTTGCTTAACCCATTGTGCCACCAGGGAGGCCCCAGACAGGTAGTCTTAAAAATTCCTGCCATGGTCCTCCCTGGTGGCCTAGGCATTAAGTCTGAGTTCAATCCCCAGTCACGGAGCTGACCCACATGGCGCAGCAGACCTCTCCTATTTTGCCTGCTGCTCCCCTCAGTAGTGTATTTCAGTAGATCTTCCTGTTCTGCTCCCCACTCTGGCTCTGATGAATCATCTCACCCTTGTACCTCTGGCCTGTACCCCAGCTCTTATACATACACACACACACACACACACGAGTAAAAATCCTTGGCACTTTGTTGTAGTGTTAATATGTCATCACTAAAATTAATGTGTAACTACAGTGAAGGAGGCTGATCAGCAAATCCATTCATTATAAGTCAGGTGTTCACTGTGTCTCTCATATATTCTGAAGAGTGTAGTAGAGACAGAAAAAAAGAGGACATGGCCCCATCCTCTAGAGTACGTGTTCTGATGGAAGGGGCCAGCAATCCCTTTGCTCCAATTCAGCTGGGATAGATTTAAGAGTCGGATGGGTAATGGAAGGAGTTTCAGAACCAGGCTTGAATATAGACTATGACTGACACATTGTGTGACCTCTCAATAGGTCAAGTTATTTAACTCCTTTGAGCTTTAATTTTTTTCATGTACAAATTAGGTGAAATAATACTCACTATAGTCTCACTGCAAGAGTGAAATAAGGATTAAGTGAGATTTACTTATGCAAATCATTCATCATTGTGTGTGGCATAGTAGATACTCATAAGCAATAGTTTCTCCTGGGGGTATTGTGAGAATTTCCACAAGGGGAAATACGATGAAAGAGAATTCCTTCATGGAAATTAGATTCAATCATTTTGGTTGGAAAAGCTTAGAAGAGAGATAAATGCATTTCACAAAAGGGAAACTAGGAGTTTCTCTATGACACTCTCCTGGCGCTGCTCTCTGCCTCTAGTAGGGCTGGTCATGGCCTCCTCTGGATCTCCATTCACCCCATATCCACCCACCAAACTGCTGTCGTTTTAATTCATGTTGGTTCTCTCTTCTAGAATATAATCTCTTTCAAAGCAGGGACCATGCCTTATTCTTGATGTCACCAGCTCCGAGTGTACAGCCTGGATATGGGGTAGAGTCGGGGGCTGAATTGCCTGGAATCCATAGTTAAGGAAGGAAGGCTAGAAAATATGAATTTATGGGATGGTCTGTGCTAAGTTTAGCCAGGAAAGCAAGAAGATCCTCACACAGGTATTAGAACAGAGAGACTACTACTGTAGGGTGTTGGTTAAATAGGCAGTGGAGGTCTGAGAAAACAAAAAGGAGAACTGAGGTTACAAACCCAGCAAGCAACGCCTAGCCTTAGGGTGGGACCCTAGAGGAGAGGTAGGCAGCTAGAACTTTGGAGCACTGGGGGCCGGGCTGCTGGGCAGAGCTCAGGCCGCTGGTGCTGCCCACTGGCGCTCTCAGCTCAGTGCAGAGGAGCATGTCCAGGGTCGGGGTTTGGACCTTTGCAGGAGCAGGGGTTGTTTCTGTGCTCCTGCTGGTGTTTCTCAGGCGATATGAGGACCCTGTTTTTAGGCTTGTGGAACGAAGCTGGAGACTAGAGCCTGATGCTGCTATCTTGTGCAGCTCTCCTGCTGGGCAAGACCCTTCTTTCTTTCTTTTTTAAAAAAATATTTGTTTATTTATGCACACAAGAACTGGGGTACAGGCCAGAGTTGCGGGAGGTGAGAGGATTCACCAGAGACAGAGTGGGGAGCAGAACAGGCATATTGACTGAAGTACACTGCTGAGGGGAGCAGCGGGTGAGGTAGGAGGGGTCTGACGTGCCATGTGGGTTCTCTCCCTGGCCAGGGATTGAACTTGCGCTGCTGTGCCATGGATGCTTCACAGTACGGCGCTCAACCCGCTGCACCACCAGGGAGGCCCAAGAACCTTCTTTCTTCCTCAGGCCTTATATACGGTCTCTTTGTAGGACCCTTTATGAGTAGAAAATGATCCAAAGGACAATTGTTACCCCAGGTCACAAAGTATAAAAAAGGTGGAGTTAGAGTCTGACAATCAGCACACACAGCTCTCCCATTCTAAGAGCTGAACATGCTTTAATGAATTTCATCTTTATTATAGACTTAGTTTGGTTTTTTATAATTTCTTTTAATTACCTTTTATTTTTGAATAATTTTAGGTTTACAGAATGGTTACAAAAATAGTAGAGCACCCATGCCTTCTCATTCTGTTTTCCCTAATGACAGTAGCTTATAGCACCACTGTACAGTTGTCAAAATTAAGAAGTCAACATTGGTCCATGACTGTTAATTAAATTGCAGAGTTTGTTCAGCTGTTACCAGGTGTCCCACTGTTCCATGCTGGACCCGCACGACCTTTACTCACCGCATCTGATCGTCCAGGCTCGATGACAATTTTTTAGTCTTTAAGTTTTTAGACAAAACCTGGACACTTTTGCGGTATGTTCATCAGGAGTCTTGTAAGGCGCATACTATTTTTAATCTTATTTAACAGTCGACGAACCTGAGGCACAGAGAAGTTAAATCCAAGGTACATAACCAGGAAGCGATAGGGCGTGATTCGAAGCAGGAGTGTGGTGGTCACTGATGGGGATGTGGCTCTGGTGGGTTGTCCCAGAGTTAGCGACCGGGAAGGCTTGGGGGGGTCAGAGACCGTTCTGGGCTGTGGGTGTCATGAGAACCACACCGAGGAGGTCAGCCTTGACTCAGTAAAAACAAGAATCTGAACTCATTCTAGAGCTCTGAGCAATTCAATCTAACTGACTTTTACAGACCTCTGTCTGGTCTGATAGACGTGCAGTTTGTACAGAGGGAGAGGCCAGGAATTCTTGACTCTGGACTGATGAGAGATTGTGACTGTCTTGGGGAGGTGGTAATCAGCTTCTAGAATGGTGAGATGAAAATGCACTGGATCCCAGGAACAATTTTAAAACAAAAGGAAATGGCTTGACTTTCTATTTTGTTATTAAGGATAAGCAATTATTAACTTTAGGAGTAGTTTTTTTAAACCTTGAACTATGTTATTGAAACTCATCTGAAAGCTAAAAATGTATTTTGGTTGCCAAGCATTCTACATTTCAATACAAAGTGAATGACCCAGCCATTATTTTTCCTGTTGTGACATTAATAATCTGTACTTGAAGTCTGTGTTTAAAAAAAGAGATGTTTACAACAGTGAAGATATGGAAAAAATGTAAGTGCCTATCAATGGATGCATAGATGGGCATGTGGTATACACTTGTAATGGAATATTATTTAGCCGTAAAAAGGAAAGCAACAATCTGGATGAACTTTGAGGCTGTTGTGCTAAGAGAAACCAATCAGAGAGAAAAAGGCAAATACTGTATCATCTCACTTACCAAACTCATAGGAACAGAGAGCAGAGCAGGCTGGTGGTTGTCAGAGGCAGAGAGTAAAGAATGTGGGGAAATGGGTGACAGTGGTTAAAAAGTACAGATTTCTAGCTGCAAGATCAATAATTCATGGGGATATAATGTACATCAAGGTTAACAGTACTCTAGTTAACAGTACTACATTATATCTTAAAAATTCCCATCACAAGAAAAATATTTGTGTCTATTTGAGGCACTCCACTCATTTTATAATATATAATACAGAAAACCACTATTTTATATACCTTAAACTAGCACAATGTCCTATTTAGGTTATATCTCAATAAAATTGGCGGGGTGAAGAAAGAAAAAACTCAAGGCGCAGGGAAAGTGCATTTGGAAGGGACAGATGAGATGAACTCGGAAGGCAGGACTTACCACTAGGCATTTGGACCCATCACCATGAGCTTGGGCACCACATTTCTAGATTTAAGACAGGTAATTGCAAAACTCTTACTCTCAGAGTTTGCTAAGATTGACTTAGGGATCAGGAGACTTTGAGTCTGAAGGGTTGAAGGTTAAATGTGACTACTGTTAATGGGTCTGTGGTTGACGGCTACATTAAGAAAAAATAATGGTTGGGTTGGTTCTATTTGTTTTGATGGAGAACAGATGATTTATTTACCTTAGAAATATAAACAGTTTTGCTAGTGAGAATGTAAACTGGAACAGCCACACATGGAAAACAATATGGAGGTACTCAAAAAATTTAGAACAAGAATATCATATGACTGAGCTATTTCCCTTCTGGGTATTTGTCAGAATAATGTTAAAATGATAAATTGAAAAGATATGTGTCTCTATGTTTATTACAGCATGATTTTCAATAGTCAAGATTTGGAAACAATTTAACTTCCCATGAATGGATGAATTGATAAGGAATATACATATATACATGTACACACATACAATACATATATATACACAAACACACATATACAACATACATTATATACACATGTACACATACACAGTGGCATACTAATCAGTCATAAAAAAGGAGAAATCTTGCATTTATGATATTATGGATAGACTTTAATAGTATAATGCTAGGTAGAATAAACCAGAGAGAGAAAGACAAATACTGTATGGTATCTTTCATATGTGGAAGATAAGGAGAGAAAAGAAACAACAAACAAATTCAAGCAAAATGTTAGGTCATCAGAACAAAATGGTGGTTGCCAGAGGGAAGGGAGAGAGCTAGTGGATAAATTGAGTGAAAGGAGCCAGTTTTGAGGTGGTAGACAGAAAATAGATTTTTGGAGGTGTACATGACAGAGTATACATAGATAGCAAGTTATAATGCTATACATTGAAAACCTATGTCATGTTAAAGACTAACGTTACTGCAATAAAATTAAAAAAACAAATACAAATAGTTTTTCCTAGATGCATTGTACCAACTCACTTTGTCTTAAACTATAATCACTGCAGAGAAAGCTGAGTTACTATAGACACCAATACAGAATTTGGAGGATGGTAGGGAACATTGTCATGTGACATCCACTGTCCCCTGGATGAGGAGAGCCGTGGGTAAGCACGTCTCTCTGTGTATTGCTGTGTGCATTGGGGGAAAGTGCTTTTATGTAGTGGAAGGAGGGAATTTGGATTCAGGTAGTTCTTAGGTTTAAGCCCAGGGGCTTCCCTGGCAGAGCCAGGATTAGAATATTAAAAAAATAATAATGGATAAAAAGAATCTTGAATGCCGACAGTTGTAGTAAGAGAACACTTAGAATTATTTTCAGTATTAAAAATAAAATCTGGGCCTCCCTGGTGGCGCAGTGGATTAAGCAGCACACTATGAAGCAAACTGCAGCCACTGCAGCATGAGTTCGATTCCTGCCGCCAGCCAGGGAGGGGACCCACATGGCATAGCAGACCTCTCCTGCCTCGCCCACTGCTGCCCTTGGCAGTGTGTTTCAGTCAGTCTGCCTGTTCTGCTCCCCACTCTGTCTCTGGTGAATCCTCTTACCTCCCTGGACTCTGGCCTATACCCCAGCTCTTGTATGCATAAATAAATAAATCTTTAAAAAATAAAAATAAAATCTAATTGTCTTCCCTTACAAGCATGTATGAAGACATGAAATTGCTTTGGACTGAGAGAAGTTGAATCAGCAAGCATGGTTATCTTATATTGATCCTCAAATCTCACTGATATATGTCCATATATTTGTGAACAGAATGAAGGAGTAAACCATTTTTTTAAAAAAGTCATTTGGGAAAACATACGTTTTTCCAGAAGGGGTGAGAAAACCGGGAGCCAGTGTGTGGCACCAATGGTCTCCCACGTCTGCTTCTGGGGACACTTTAGGCCACTTCGTCCTCGCAAAGATCCGGAGATGGACGCAGGGCAGGTGGTATTATTTCTACTCTCATAACCAGGAAAGCGGGACCAAGAGGGAAAGGCCGCAGTCCCAGAGCAGCAGGAAAACATACACAACCAGACACTTCCTGGGCACTTTCTGCAGATACCTGGATTTTTCCAAGACAAACAGGGAAGTGAGTTAATGAGCATCATGAAAGTTTTGTTCTAAGAGCAGCTGTGTGTTTTGCTTCCCCAATGTGTGGCTATTTCTGGTGTCCAGAGTATGCTACACAGCAGTCTCATATTGTCAGTCTTTTTCAATGACATGTCATAGTTATGATTCGCGTAAGTCAAACCTCACTTGAAGGAGCATAGAATGCTTAATACATGCTAACATTCATTTAAAATGGACTTTTCTGGGCCTCCCTGGTAGCACAGGGGTTAAAGTCTCAGCACTGTCAAGCTATCACCAGCCACTGCAATGTGAGTTTGATCCCCATCCAGGTTACTAGATGGGAACCCCATATGGCACAGCAGACCTCTCCTGTCTCACCCGCTGCTCCCTTCAGCAGTGCATTTCAGTAGATCTGCCTGTTCTGCTCCCCACTCTCTCTCTGGTGAATCTGCTCACCCCTGCACCTCTGGGCTGTACCCCAGTTCTTCTATGCAAGAAATAAATAAAACTGACTTTCCTGGAAGGTAATGATGATCAAGAAATAAGTTTTATATGTATAATTATAAATAAAATTATAAATATGCATATATACACATGTAAGTAAGTGTATATATATATGTCTGTGTATACACATACACACACTTGCCAAAATTGCACTGCATTTTGCTCTTGAAATTCCACTGGTGACTATGAATGACAAAGGGAATCAGGATTATTTCTACACCCCACCAAAATGATCACTAGGTTTTGTCAATGAACAAAGAAGGAGAAATCAGTTTTAGGGGAACAGACATTAAAATAAGTAAGACATTTTTAGAAATCATTATATTAATCTCTAGACTCTAGCATAGTGCTTGGCATTGTGGGTGTCTTCAAAAAAATACCCATTGAATAAAGAAGCCTACAAAATGGCCTACTGAATTTTTCACTTCTTAACCCAGAGCCAGGCTCTACTTTTCTGCTGCGGCCAGGAGAGCTCTTGTCCTGCGGGGCGCACCTCGGGCAGTGTACGATGTGCTGTTCAGGGTTAGGTAGGCACCCCCTTCCCCTAAGAGGACACAGGAATGAGGAATCACAGGCTGTATTTGCTAAGCCAGGATGAAGTTTATTAACGAATAGTCAGAATGGCTATTTGTCAAAGAGCACTGACAGCCTGAAAGATAGAAAGACGGTCTCCAACTCCACCCACAGTAGGAAAGAATGAAAAGGTTGGCCCCGGTCCTGGAAACATGGCCCTGGGGACCGGGATCGATTTAGTGGAAGGAGGCAGCGGTGCACAGAAGGCTGGAGTGCCCTGAGGGCCCAGGCGACACCTCACTCAGCTTCTGTGGAGATGGGGGCTTAACAGCAGGGCTCACAGGGGCTCCGGCAGCCGGGCTGGACGTAGGTGGTGAGGTTGATGCCACTCATTCCGGGGGTGGGGTGGGAAGAGTTGAGCAGCCAGCAGCTGGCCACGTAGGTGTCAGGCTCACAGCAGGGTGGGGGGCAGTTGTCACAGCAGGTGGGCTGCAGCAGGCTGATCTCGTGGGGGCAGGTGCTGGGCAGGCAGACCCCGCAGCGGCAGCACTTGTCAGAGGAACAGATGGTGGTGGCGGGGCCGGTGGGGACACTGCAGCAGCAGCGGGGCAGACAGCAGCAAGACATGGCGTTAGGAGTTGGGTGTTTGTTGGGTTGAGGAGAGAAGGTTCTCAGTGTGTCTGTGCTTCTCTCTTCTGCTCTGGCGCTTATATACCCACCTCCCAGGGCGTCAGCCTATTACCAAGTATTTCCCCCATGTTTCAGTTTATAACTATCTCCATAAAACCCATCTAATTACTTAAGTGTTTATTACCTAAGACACACTCCTCACCTCATAAAAAGGGTTCAGGTTTCTTTGTTGTCAAATTGGGACTCATCATGTCGGCTATTTGTCACTGCGGAGAGCTTCCTTTCCGTCTTCAAAGGCCCTGAGTGATTATCGTCCGATCATTATGCATCATTCACCTGGGCTGGTATTCGCGGTATCTGCAAATGTCTTCATGCTTGTTGTACTCTCCAGGTGAAGAGACGAGTAGGCTTGCAACTGGCTGCTCTACCAGGAACCAAAGAATCTCTGTGATAATTCAGACTTTCTGGTTGTGAGAGTGATACAATTTTTAGTTTGAGTCTCTGTAGTTCCAAGAGAATGAATTAAGATGAATGGAAGGAGGGGCCTCACCGGTGTCCGGGTGGGTTAAGCAATGCACTATGAAGCAAACCACAGCCACTGCAGCAAGAGTTCGATCCCCCGGGGGGTGACCCACATGGCACAGCAGACCTCTCCTGCCTCGCCCACTGCTCCCCTCAGCAGTGTGTTTCGGTCAGTCTGCTTGTTCTGCTCCCCACTCTGTCTCTGGTGGATCCTCTTACACACCCCCACCCCCTCCATCAGCCTACCCCCATCCTGTACCTCTGGCCTGTACCCCAGTTCTTGTATGTATAAATAAAATAAATCTTTAAAAAAAAAGATGAATAGATGGAATCTCTAGAGAGAGATTTTGGTTTTGTATAAAGAAGCATTTTCTTATAGAACCATAATAAGTCATTTCTTCTCTACTCCATTCTTGCTTTGGACCATAATTTGTGGAGGGGCCTAGAGGCAGGAATTAAGACCTGCTTGGACAACAGCAACAGATGCTCTTAAAACTGTCCAACTACACCCTGAATTACAATTTTTTCAGATTCTCTGTATTGGAACATTTAGAGACTGAAGGATATAGTAGTTCCCCAAATGAGTTCCATGAACACTTGTTCCAGAAATATTAGAGAGTTCTCTGGTAAGTAAGTCTGGGAAATACTGAGTTCTTCATTGGTACAGCCCTTAGAACTTTTAATAAACTCGAGTGCTCCATGACTTCACAACGAAGAGGTAGGACATATATTGTCCTCTACCCTTACTTGACCATGGAATCATTTTTGTTAGTTTTCATAAATCACTATTCTGCGAATGTTTTCACACTGCATCTAAATGCTAATAATAAAATTAATTAAATATTTAAAGGCACAAAATATATTTTGTGTGAGATGTATTTATGTATTATGTATGAAAATATTAAACTAGTAAACTTTAGAAATATATTATTTTAAAGTCTTTGAAAAATGTGTATATTTGCTTGACTCATCTTTACCAATAATGACTCAGGCTCTAAAAATAAGCAGAAAATTGCACAAATAGAGGAACTAGAAGCCAAAAGAGATGCCCATCAACAAGATAATGAATCCAAAAGATGCTTAAGGTTAGAACTGCTCTTGCTGTGGCCATCTCACTACTATGATTTTTGCAGTCTTGGATCCCTCGGCTAGAATTTGCTTGTTAGATGCCAACAATACAGCCCAATACTTTTGGGTGGGGCACCTGCTATCAGGCACTAAGTAAAGGGGGAGAAAATTGGGTCCTGTCCTTGAAGAAGTCACAGAGAAGTAAACCGAGAGATGATAACCCAGGGTTGTCCACTCAGGTTTTCTAGATATAAGAGTTGAGAGGGAGGAGCCACAGACTTTCCCTGAAGGATTAGGGGAGCACTTCATGAAACGTTGGATCTTGAATGATGAACAGGAGCTTAGGATGGGACTTAGGAGCTTAGATGGGACTAAGAAGGGAAGCAAGCTAAGCTCAGAACAAAATGGCGAGGTGTACCCACAGGATGGAAGAAAATAGCGATTGGTTAAAGAAGCAAAGATTTTGGGTTTCCTGTAGGGAGGCTTGGGAGGACAGTGACCAGAGATGAAGTTGGAAAGGTAGGTTACTGCCACAGTAGGAAAAATGTGTATGGCGCTTACGATCCTATATTGAGAATTGAAATTCCTTTTAAACTTCATCTTGTTGGCAATGGACAAGGATTAAATGGTTTCCAATAGGTATGTGACATGATTGGATTTGTGTTTTAGAAAGATGACTATAGTTTTTGAATAAAGACTAATTACCATCATCCACATTTACTAGGTATTAGGCCCGTCTTGAGTGATTTATATATATTACACAATTATCACCGTGCACTGATGATGTCTGCATATGTGACTCTCCCAGCCATTTACAGATGAGGAATCTGAGGCATAGAGAGGCTGAGGAAGTGAGTAAGGGAGGGACCTGGCATTTGAGACGAAGCAGTCTGGCTCCAGAGTTTGCACTCCTAACTACTCTGGTCTATTCCTTCAATATGAAGGTGTTGTTCTGATTAGAGTGAAATTGACCTGCTAGATTAGTTGTATGTAAGGTTGGGGGGCAAGGAAGGGAACATGCTACTGAAGGTCCATAAAGAGAGTTGATTGTAGATCTTATTTTCTTAATCGAAATAATTTGTAGAAAGAAGAGAATTTAAAGGCAGAAGAATAGCTGAGAAGCTAGTTGGGTGTTCTACTGAATTATGAGGAGGACCTGATCTCTGTCTTGCACAGTGTCATATTCATCAGGAATAGAGAAGAGGGAACATGTAGGATTTCTCATCATATCTTTCTGTTTTTTGGGGAGCCCTATCTGTACGGCATGCCATTTCCCACAGTATTTCTGTTTTGAAGATAACTAGAGCGTGGTAATCTCCTCCACTCACAGCAAGCATCTATTGAGTATATCTCATATGCCAAGCACAGTGCTAAGTGTTTTCAGTGCATATCCTTCCTTGTTTCTCACAGTCACACAATTCTACTATATGCCCATTCCTGGATGATAAAACAGAGAGCAAAGCTCTTAAATAATGATCCTAAAGGTATTAAGCTTGTGAATGTTGGCTCACAAGCAATATCTTAAACTTATTAATAAAAAGTCACATTATAATGGAAATAAATTCCAGAAAATTATACATTATGTCCATTCATTTTTTTTAATTTATTAATTTGTTCAACAAAATGCTTAGTGCTAAGCTAGGTGCAAGCATATTTCAATAACAGTTCAGATGAGGTACTGGTCGTCAAAGTGTTCATTCTACTGGTGAAGACAGACAATAAAAAAGTAAACAGAGAACTAAATAAGAACTTCAGACAGTGCCAAGTGTCTGAAAAGAGCAACTGGGAGGTGGAGTTGGGAGCATGCCTGCTATGGGTGGGTGGAGGGGGGGGGCAGGGGTAGTCTTGGCCAGGGGGATGGAGTGCATGAAAGAGTATGATGGATGAGGTCAAGGGGTAGACAGGTGCCAGGTTGTAGGATTTTGCAGCTTTTTCGAGGATCCACTGGATGACTTACAATGCGGAGTGATGCGAGCTGTGTTCTGTAGAAAGTGAAAGACAGTGAGGCTCCAGAGGAAACAGAAGAAAAGTAGGTGGTCCGGGCGGCGGAGGAGTAGGGATGCCTGTGGCTGACGAACTGGTACTGACATGCTAGATTTGGGGAGCTGCTTTTGTAGAACTGGTAGGTTGAGCTGATCAAGGTCCAGAAGATGTGAATCCAAAAGACCCCATCTGGGGCATAAGGATAGGGAGTAGATGAGGGGTTCAGTGTGGGGCTTGCACAGAGTGGGCTGCCAGGAGCTGGGACGAGGAGCAGGAGGGGAAGACTTGGGAGGCTCCAACACAAGATGAAAAATGTGCTTACTACCACATTCCTGGACTGAGATAAAAGATGGTTTTATGTGTGTTAGTCACAGACTGCTGTGAGCCTGGATGTGCTTGCCCAGGTCATCTCCCAGTGACTCCTTGGATTTCTGGGTGGCTGGTTGTCTGTGAGGAATCCCTCCCATGGCGGCACTGCCCGAGTCAGCAGAAACAGCAGTGTTGGGAGGCTGAAGACTCAGTTCTCCGTGACGACTCAATTTTCTTTAAGCCCAATGGAGCCCTTCCTCCCTTCACGAGAGCAGGACATAAGCTCCTGTGCATGGTGTCATCCTAATAAAAATGCATGTAAGTAAAAATATTTGGACTTTATTTTTATTTCCTGGATTGCATGATCTTTTCCATTTCTGATGAATTCTTTTATAATAGAGATTGGAAGAAAGAATGTCTGGCATCAGGACCGCTGTTGACATCAAGCCTCCCGGGGCAGAAAGTCCACTTTGCTCTTTGCTGAGCATGCAGTCAAGGGACTTGCATTTGGGTTAATGGTGGGCTTTGGGACTCTTTCCAGTTGCATCAGAAGAATCTTCCAGTGTGTGGTTATAGTTAAAACTTAGATAACTCTTGCCCACTCATTAGCCTGCCCTGAAGATTACTCTTAATTGGATTCCTTTCATATGGAAGTCATTTTTTTTCTTTCGCTTTAGGACAGGTGATACGGGTTATCATGTAGGTGCATGTGACATAAAGGGGCTGATTCTTCTGCCTGGTCTCATGTGGACACAGATGATCTCATGGAATGTGCCAGAGTGGATCTCATAGTGCTCAGTCCCATTCTAGAGGAAACATTTATAGGTTGTTTCCTAACTTGGCTTCTGCTGGCTGGAAGTGTTGCCTCTTTTTCTTGAGGATCCTAAAGCTTCATTTAATTCCCTTCTACGATTGTAGGCTGTAGAGCAAGCAGATAGCAACAGATAATTATACACAGTATAGTCAGGTATGAATAAAGGTGTTAACTAAAATTAACCTGCTTGGAAATGTTCCAAATGGAATGCCTAATATATGTCAGGTGCTAGGGAAATTAAATTTTCACTTGTGTATTTTGTAAATTCTAAAAGGAAATATTTAATCTTATAATTATTCTATAGTAGTCTTTGGGGTTTATTTTATGCTTGGAATTTTTGCTAGCGGTATCTTATAATTTTATTTAAATCAGAGATTTTGTCTGCCTGTTGTTCATATCTTCCCCATAACGCCATAGCCCTTGGAGTTTCCCCCCATCTCCCCAGGGAAGGCCCATTGGCCCTTGGTCTTGCTTGGGCCTTGAGAGGCTATTAGAAAGCAGTTTCTGTTTCTCCAGTGCCCTCTGTCTGCTGGCCTTTTGTGGAGGCAGTCACACAAATATAAATAACAATCTGGGATTTGTTAATAATTTGAGAAAGGTTTATTACTCCGAGAGGACTGATGCAAATCTCTAACAGCTCGAGTACTGAATTCTATTATGTTTCTCATTTATAGCTGTGATTTAAGTGATGTGTTAACATTCACATTTAAATCGAATTTGAAGTTTTAGCTAAAGAATAAGACATATTGGGGCAGCTTGCAATCATAGTAGGTCAGTGTTCCTCAGTAGAAATTTGATTTTTTGGACAGTTGGGTAGAATATGTGGAGAATAGCAAAAAAGAAGGAGCATGACACAAGGGGAAAATTACCAAAAATATTAAGAATATTTTGATTTTTTTAAAGTGAAATAAGTTGACATATAATTTACCTGATTTCAGGTGCGCGACATAATTATTTGATACTTGTATACACTGTGAAATGATCACCACATTAAGCCTAGTTCTTGTTCCAGTTCGAGATTGCCAGTAAGGAGGATAAGGAAGGCCCAACCACCAAAATGGAGCAAAACCTGACCCGGAGAGTCCTCCTTAGTTTCTCAGCTGTCTTGCCCCGCACTTGAGTATCTGGCTATTGTTATCCACCCAAGAGTGTATAAAGTTTGCAACTCCTAAAGTCATACAGCTGAGTAGAGAAGAGGTAGAAGAAGAGATAATTATTGAAAATTTACTGTGTGCCAGGAATATCATTATGGAGAAAGTTATTCGATACTCAAGAGACACTGTGACGTGCTAGAACCGTACTTTGATAGACAATGTAAACACCAGGCTTCTGAGAAATTTCAGGGTTTGTCTGCAGTCACAGTGGTAGACTGGACTTCCAACTCAGGTCTTCTGATTCTTTCTCATCCTGTGCTCTGTCCATCCTTGTACCTAAAAACATCTTTGGAGCAACCAAAGAGTAAAAACTATACTCAAAAGCAGCATAACAAGTTGTTTAGGGTAGTGTGTAATCAGGTACAAAAACATTTGGTATTACGTCCCGTCTCGGCTCCTGGTTACACTAATTTCTGTCTCCAACTTTGCATGGGCCTCTCTCATCTGTCTCTTCCGATCATTAAAACAGTGAGTGTTGGGACACAGTTTTCTGAACTCTAGCTTTTGGGTTCTATTATCTTGCCTCTCCTGGAACACCTGATAGAGACCATGAGTCCCTCCTGCTTTGAGTTCTTGACAGCTGTTATCTAAACCTCCGTCATTTTGACTCTCAGACGCTCCTCCTGTTTTCTCACTTTAGTTGCTCTGAAAACCCTGAGTTCCTTCACTTTCACCTTTTGGGTAAAGATTTAGTTTGTCTCAGTTTGTATTTGTTTTAAATAAAATGAATTGAATCTAATTTAAAAAGTAAATTATTTTAAATAAAGGTTATTAAATTTATTGAAAACGGAGAAGGCAAAAGTCCTAAAATTTTGTGTTCTAATATTAACCTGCTAAAAGTTAGGCATTTGGATTTTAGGGTTCTGTAGTACACCAATCCTGTTTCTCAGGATCTGTTTCTTGGAGAATAAAGGAATATGCTTAGAAATGATAGACTCGGTATTGACTAATACTTGATGCTTTGGATTAGTCTCTTTCAAAATAATTTCAGTCTTACAAAAACAATTTTACTTAACTCTCAAATCCGTAGTCTTAACCAAGGCTTTCACACACCAGTGGATGTGATGATTCAACATCTTCTCCCTTGAAGTTTCTCAAAATCTCTTTGAATCCTTGGACTTTTAAAACTAATTTTGCCTACTGTCAGTTAATAGAGTGAGCATGATGGAAAGCAGCCTTCTTAAGTCAGAGGTACTGGCTCTGTCAGTAATTAACAAAGGGTTGTCTGCTCTCAGGCCCCAGGCATAGCCCACTTTACATAAAAGGTTATTCTAGGAAGGTTAATTTAACTACAGAGCTCAGTGGTACAATATAACCTCCTAGTTCCTCAACAGATTCTAACAGGCATAAAATGTAGTAATTCTCTGAATGCCACCTTTAAAGCTCAGAGACTAACTTTTTCCATAATCAGCTGCTATGATTAACCCAACTGAATAAGTGAAAAGTCTGAGCAAATAGCTCACTAAATAATCTGAATTTTTAAAGGCAGTAAGATTATAACAGCTAGTCCAATCAAGAGATAAGAACCACACCCATGATTTGAATCAAATGAATTTTGGATGAATTGTGTAGGGTCTGAGAAAAGTCTCAGGCATTTCCACCCTCCCGCCACTGGTATAATGATGGACACCTGTAGTGCTGCACACATGCCTGGGTGGGCACGTGCAAGTGGGCTTATATGGGCGGCATCATGAGGTCGCTAGTACCAACAACCAACAAGCAGCGAGAGTACTGACAAGCAGCAAGAGCAGCAGCAGGAGGAACAGGACGCCAGCAGCAGAAACAGCCGAAGAACGTGAGCCGAAGAGGGTGAGATGAGCCGGGGGTTGGGAGGTCTGCCAGCCTCCTGGCCCCTGGTACCCCTGCCTGCCATGTACCTGGCCACCTCTGACAATAAAAAGTATAAAAGCCACTGAGGGCTCCAAGACTCCTTCCTTTACCACCCGTCTACTAAGAACCATCCAGAACTTGCTCTGTGCTCCCTTTCCTGCCACTACAATTGTTTTTAACGATACTTAACCATATGACTAAAAGTTAAAAAGGGGAGCTGGATGTCACAAAAGGCAAGAGTTTATCTTTTTAATAGCTGAGTAATATTCCATTTGCATCTATATACCACACCCTCCTAATCCACTTACCTAATCCACTTGGCTATTGTAAATAGTACTGCAATGAACATAGGCGCATATATCCCTTCAAATTAAGTGGAAGGGCTTATACTAAGCAAAAGAGAAAGAGAAAGAAATCTTGGAGGGTGTTACCAATATGTGGAATATAGAAAAACAAAGGGTCAGATAAAACCAGACCTAAGCAAACCCTAGAAATCTGACTAGAATTGAGGCTACCATAGAGGGACAGGGAGGGAGAGGAGCAAAGTGGGGAGGGGCTCAGCGCACTGCGTGGGGGACGTTCTGTGCCTTGGTGGTGTGGTGCAGTAACACACACCTGAAGAGCGTGATCCTTAAACCTCTAAGTCACGTACAGTGGTGTAAACCAGGGTTATCTTAGTTAAAAAAAGTGGGTGGAGGCCTGAAACATCACAAAGGCAGGGAACTTCAAGAAAGCTCTAGGACTGATGGCTTTTTTAAAGGGAACAGGGAAGGAATGAAAACTGAGCTATTTAGAGAGAGGGCTGGGTTTCTGGAGGTCTGGCTGGCTGATGCTGAGAGGAACACTTTCACTGTAAGTCTCTGTAAGGGTTGAGAAAACTACCAGTGAATTTCAGTGCTGCTGTGGACAGGATCTGCGGCTGCTGGAGTGCGAAAGTATTACTGCGGCGTTATTCCTGGAAACCACTGGGATATAGCAAGTCCCAAAGAAGCAGAAGGTAGGAAAAAGGGAAGGAACAAGTTCCTCTTCCTTCTCCAGCTTTGCAGTTTTCCTCTGTTGCCCCCTAGTGGCGGAGCCTGGCAGAGCGGTAAGGTGGCTTGCAGGCCTTGGCACAGCCTACATCACACACCTGCGTTCAGAGGGGAGCGTGTAATGCTGTGAGGCAACCACTTAGCAGCTGGCACAAAAAGGAACTCATTCTGAAGCTGAAGGCTCCCAAAATAGCCGTCTTGAAATCAGCTGAGCCTCCCCACGTACTCTTTACTTCCAGTTCCTTCATTTCATTATTTCTTCATGAATTCTGGAGTCAGAGTTGGGTTCATATTTCGATTTTTATGTCTAAGCAAGCAACTTTTATTGTCACTGGGACTTCAGAGCCTTCTCTTGCTCTTGTCCCCCCCCTCCCCCAAATTAGCAGTATTTTGGGCTACTAGTAAATGGATTAGAGTAGCACAGTCAAATATCGTGTTGGTTGACTTCAAAATCCAGTGTCCACCAAGAGATGTATTTTCCTGGCTGAAGATAGTTTAAGATGCAACGATTTTTTTTCCTGGAAAAATTGGAAAGTAGATCTTCACATGCTCTAGATAATTTCACTTAAAGAAGCCTCAGGTCCTTCATTTTTGTGGGGTTAATCTCCCATCCTGGACTTCAGATGTATTTTACTAAGACATCTAAAGCACTTGCTACTTCTTGCTCATTACAAACATTCAGCATGATGTCATCAGTGATGTCATGTGGAATGTCAAGGTGGCAAAGCTCTCTTGTGTATTATGACAGAGAACGGGAGAGTGACACAGCCCTGTGGCCATACTTGGAAAGTTATTGTTAGTCATACCAGGTAAAAGCAAACTGCTCCCGGCAATGGCTGCATATCATGTGCTGCGGGCTATGCTGTTTTGCTCTGTGGAATGTATTACATCCAGAGCGTCAATTGGGACCATTACCTTAATTAGTTTGAAATAATACACAATAATTATTCTGTTGTTCTCCAAGATTTGTCTGCTTTTTCCACAGGACAAAAGATTGAGGTAAGCAGGACATGGTAAGTATCCCCACCCTGCCTTTATTCAAGTCATTTCTGAAATGATGCTTTTGTATTACTTTTGGTTTGCTACCCATGTAGTGAGAGAAACTTCCAGGGATTCTGTTTGGCCTTTTCCTACCTTCTGAACTTTATTCCTCAGGTCAGAGTTCCAGTGCAGGGATTCTGAGAGTTATAAAGCATGATGATTCCAATGACATTGGAGTTATAGTCACAAACTGGGCAATTGATATGTGACCTTAGTGGGTCCACTGAGATTTAAACGTGAGCTAAGTCTCCAACTCCTCTCTCAGTCACCACTTTGCTGGTAGAGCAGACTGACACTTTGGGTCTCCAGGCTTTTGTGTCAACACAGCGGTAACAACCCGTCGTAGGCGGAATCTTAGCCCCCATGTCCTCTGAGCCCCATCATGTCCATGAATATGTTACGTTACATGACAGAAGGGACTCTCCAGAAGTAATTAAGCTTCCTAACCAGTTGACTTTAAAATATGGGGAATAGTCTGGAATATCTAGGTGGGGCCAATATAATCATAGGTGATCTGAATTGCAGAACATTTTCCCCAGCAGAGAGCACAGGAGCGAGCGAGAGCAGCAGAGGTGGGAGTCCGTGATTTAAAGTGTAAGGAGGACTCGATCTGTACTTGCTGACTTGAAGGTAGAGCGCGCTACCTGGAAAACATACCAAGGATGGGCTTGGAGGAGGAGCCCGAGCCTCAGATGAGGACCAGCTGTTGCCTGATTTTACTCCACTGAGACCTTACGGCGTCCCTTCAGACCCTGCGGTGCTGCTGAACTACAAAAACTGCAAAATAAACTGTGTTATAAACTGCTAAGTTTGTGGTGACTTATTACAGCATCATTGGAAAACAGCACAATTCCCAGGCCATGTAGATGAAGAGATCAAATAATATTTTAGTAGGCTCCCCCTTTATTTCATAGCAGAGCTATCATACCGCATTAACCACTGACACAGAGCTCTTGGGTCAAAGCATTCCAACTACCTCTCGCTATATCTGATATGCTTTGCAGTAAATAATCACATTTTTATTTTGGTAGCGAAATGTTACAATTTAGCCTTCAATCTTCTGGGATCCCTGTCCCCAGTCCCCTCTCTCCTGTCTCCTGTCTCCAGGAAACCAGAGTACTCTTCTCCATGGGGGATTCTTGTGTCTTCTTTCTGTCTTTTCTTCTCTATTCTATTCTCATCTCTTCCTTTTCATTATTTCCACCATCATTATTGACAATGCCCCAGGTCCAATTTTCTCCTTTCTTTTTGTTACCCACCTACCTTTACTCTGGGCAATAAAAATTCTCTATACTTTGTAATTGATGGCTTTTTGCCATCACGGAACTGTTTATGCCAAACAGTTTAGAGGAGGAGCCTCTTGGGAGTCGTATTTAGGAAGCTGCCATCTGGAGTTTGCTGCGTCTGTCTCCCAGCGTAGCCATTAGGAGTGGCTTCAATTTCTGGTATTGGAACAGCCAAAAACTATGGGCATGGGCCTGCCTGGTGGTGCAGCGGGTTGAGCTCTGAAGCATCTGCAGCAGAGCAGAGCGAGCTTGATGCCCAGCCAGGGAGGTGACCCACATGGCACAGCAAACTTCCTCGCCAGCTGCTCCCCTCAGCAGTGTATTTCCGTCGATCTGCCTGTTCTGCTCCCCACTCTGGTGAATCCTCTTAACTCCTGCGACTCTGACCTGTACCCCAGCTCTTGTATGCATAAGTAAATGAATCTTTTTTTTTTTTTTAAAACAAAAACGACTATGGGCCTGATGGAACAGCTTATTCTCCTCATAGGCAGGTGGCTCCTCGAGTTGGTTCAAATCATGTCAGGATCAAATCATGTCAAATCATGTCAGGATCTGTGTCTCTTCATTTCTTGGGGTTTTGTAGCTCCAAGATCATATCTGTGTTTAAATTATGAAGAGTCTGAGTGAAGACATGCTATTTTTATCAAGAAGGGATAACTTTCTCAGAAGCCTGTCCCTGTAACCTCTGAGGTGACTGTGCTGATGTTGTGTTGTGTGTTCGGTGACGCAGAGATGAGTCCAGCAGACAAGATGTCAGTGTGGAGATGGAGGTCTACTGCTCTCCTAGGCAAATAGCAAACCTCTCAACTTCTCTGTAGCTTTTATTGAGCAGGAGAACAAATAACAAGCTTATGTCATTTGCTACAAAAAGCACAGCCCAGAAGTATAAGGTCTTGAAGTTGTGTGCCAAGCCGGTCTGCATGTAACTAGCCTCTACTGTGATCTAACAACCTTTTGTTTTGTTTATCTTCTTCCGGAGGGTAGAAATGTATGTTTCAATCCTAAGAGCTGGGAAGCTCTTGTCAGCAGACTTGTTTGCAAGTCTGCAAGGATCTCAGTCATAGCACCTTTCACTCCTTGAGGTTGCTCACAGCTTTTGCTTTTGCAGCCTCTGGATTCCCCCAACAGAAGCTCACAGCTGGTTTCTGTTTAGATTTCATAGATCTAGCCTCAACTCTATTTCTATAGCTTAATTTAAAAAAAACATTTTGAGTTAATTTTTGTGCTATTTGTAATTGGTAAGACCTGGAAACAACCCAAATGCCCAAAAGTAGATGACTGGACCAAGAAGATGTGGTACATGTACAAATGGAATATTATTCAGCAATAAAAATGACAACCTAGTGCCATTTATAGAAACATATATGGAGCTAGAAGGAATTATATTCAGTGAAACAAGTCAGATGGCAAGAGAAAAATATCCGGTCCTTTCACTATTAGGAGGAATGTAAAGAACAACAGCTACAACAACAACAACAAACAAAAAAAGAAGAATGAGCTCAAGGAAATGGGCAATTACAACCAAAAGCAATAAAAAAAACTCAACAATACCAAAAGGTCAAAGATAAACCAAAGGGACCATGGCGGAGAGGAGGGGAAGAAGGGGAGGGAAAGACCGGGGATGAGGGCAGAAGGAGCATAAGGGTGGAATGTTGGTGGGAACTCCCTGAGGAATACAAATGATGTCAAATATAATTAAATAAATAAATTTAAATGGAAAAAAAATTCAAAACCTTGTAATTTGATGTTGGACTACAGTCGGCAGGGCACTTTGGTAACTTTTTATTGTTTCTATAGTTTTACCTTTTTCAGAATTTCCTATAGCTGGAATAACCTATGCAGCCTTCAGAAATTGGCTTCTTTCAGTAAGCAATATAGATCAAACCTCCTGCATATCTTTTTGTGGCTTGATAAATCATTTGTTTTTATCACAGAGTAGTGTTTATTTGTATAGGTTTAATGCAACTGTGAGTTTGTTTATCTGCTCCCTAATGAAGAACAACTTGGTTGCTCCCAATTTTTAGCAAGTACAGATAAAGCTGCTATAAACATTCATGTGTAGGTTTGGTGTGGACATAAGTTCTCAGTTTATTTGGGTGAATACTTAAGAGTGAAATTGCCAGATTGCAGGGCAACCCTGTGTTTAACTTGGTAGGAAATGTCCAAAGTGGTGATATTGTTCTGCTTTCACACCAGCAACCACTGACAGTTCATATTTTTCCACCAACATTTGTCCAGCATGCAATTTACCTTGTCACATCGCAGTGGCTATTTTCACGCATATATTTTTGGATGCTTTGGATGTCAGCTGCTATAAAAGGTGTGTAGGTTGGGCTCTTTTTTAACCCACTCTTCTCTTTGATTTAGAATAAACTTCAAGCTCCACTTCAAACATTCCCTTCCTGTGAAACCTCCCCTAGACCTGCCAGTTGCTCTGGAGGTGATCGCTTCCTTTTTGAAATTCTCTTTCTGATCCTTCAGTCTTCTTTGCAGTTTATCTAACTGCTGTTATCCACAGCAGGGCCATTCCCTGCCATTCTACAACTTGCTCAAGAAAGTCCTTGAGGGCCTACTTTCTGGGCTTGCCCTGCCAGGTGTGGCCCCTGGGCTCTCTCCATCTTTCCTTGAATCAGCCTGGACATGAAACCCAGTTCCTTCACCATTTTCACAGGTGTCGAAGACCAGCTACGACAGAAGGCCAGGTCCCCCAAAGGATGGAACAGCGTCGGCGAGGGAGGAGGGTCCAGGGTTACAAAACTCAAGTCGGGGTTTGGTGTGTCGCCTTGCCACTAAGTCTCAGCAGGCTTTTATTTTATATATTACAAGCAGGCAGTGGGATTACATCAATGTGTGCATAGAGCAGGAAGTTAACAAACATCACATTTTTT
>JAGFMF010011723.1:7365-43872 GCA_019455555.1 Galemys pyrenaicus | reverse complement strand
TTTACCAGTCGTAAAGGTTTGTGTTGGAGTAAATGTATTGCATCCATCTATTTCGTTTAGCAAACAGCCAAATTTACAACTGCCCCCGTGGATGATGTTCCAGCAAACACGTTTTCTATAACTTTTAAAATTTTAATTATTATATCAGCCAAAACAAAAGGTAGTCCAAGGGGGGCCAACTGTGGAACCTCTGACTTTTCAGGGCAGTTCCTCTATGATGGGCCTTTGCCTCACGTCATAGTTAGGTGGCCCCCATCACACAGGACCATGGATGCACACCTAGAATCATGCGAGTTTGCTAGCTTAGCAGGGAGGACTTGTAAAGCAATATTCACAGCTTTCTAACTACAGCTTTATTCCCAGTACCAGACTCCCTGTTGGAGTAAGGAATACTCCTCTCCTGGTCTCATGTGTAGTTCACATCTTTGTCTTAGGGCTTTGGGGTTGTGAGCATGCGTGGGGATATACCTATCTTAAGTTGGAATGTCACAGCATATTGATCACAAACACATCTATCTCCCTGATAGGAATTATTCTACCAGTTGCGAAGAGAACACAATTTATCATGTATGTAGCTATTCTCATACATATACTTTTTCTTTCTGTCTGGGCAACAAGGTCCTCAAAGCTAAGAAATAATTTTTCATTTTTCTTATCTCCATAGTCCCTATTTTAGAAGTGGTCATCCATAAATGTTTAGTGAATGAATGAATGAATTCAAGAAATAGGATTTAAGTATCTTTTAAAAGGAAACAAATGTATTTATTTTCAGTGGGCATTCTATTTTTAAAATTTAATTAACTAATTGTTTGTTTTTTAACTGAGATAACATTGGGGTACCCCATCAGGTATTACCACCATAACATACCTACCACCAACTTACCCTTACTCCACTACTCCAGGCCATTATGCCTCCCTACCTCACTGTATTGATGTCTTTATACCATTATACCTAGGCCCCCTTGATGTCTCATTACTGTAGACAGTTATCAAGAGTTAGTTTTTTAGCTTGTCTTTAATCTCATTTTTAATTTACTTTATATTCCACATATTAGTGACAACATCCATGTTTATCTTTTTCCTTCTGATTTATTTCACTTAGCATTATCCTTTCAAGCTCTAGTGATATTGATGCAAATGGTGTGAGTTTATCTTTTTTGATGGCTGAGTAGTATTCCATTATGTATCTATACCACCTTCTTGATCCACTCATCTGTTCTGGGCACTTAGGTTGCTTCCATAGTTTAGCTATAGTAATAAGTGCTACAATAAACATGGGAGTGCAAGTTTCCTTTTGAATTAGTGTTTTTAAATTTTTTTGGATAGATGTGTAGGTGTGGAACTACTGGGTTGAATGGCAGATCAGTGTTTAATGTTTTGAGATACTTCCTTACTGCTTTCCATAGGGGCTGGACCAGTCTAAATTCCCATCAGCAGTGTAAGAGGGTCCCCCTTTCTCTACATTCTCACCAGCACTTGTTGTTTCTGGTCCTTTAGATATGAGCCATTCTCACAAATGAGAGATGGCATTTCATTGTGGTCTTGATTTGTATTTCTCTAGTAACAATGATTATGAGCATTTATTTTTCATGTGGTTGTTGGCCATTCTAATGTCTCCTTAAGAGAGGTATCTGTTTAATTCTCTTGTCCATTTTTTGGTTATTTGTTTTGTTTTAGTAAACTTTTGTGAGTTCTTTGTATATCTTTGATATCAGTTCTTTGCCATATGTATGGTATGAGGATATTTCCCCCCATTCAGTAGGGTGTCTTTTCATTTTAGTTATGGTTTCTTTGGTGTACAGAGCTTTTTAGTTGATGTAGGCTTTCTTGAATTAAAAGCAATGAATCTATCAACAGTAAAGACACAGACCTTGGTATCTTTGCCCAGTATGTAAAGTTTATTAAGAAATGACAGAAGACATTGGATCACAGACAAAACTGAAGTTATCAGCAGGTAAGCTCTTGTTTCAAAAAACAAGAGCTGGAATCACATGTTGTGATATGGAAAAACATAACCTGCTTTTTAGAAGCTGAATATTGGTTGAAGAACCTCCATTCTCTCTGGTGATGTTTGAGGAATGTCACTGATTACAGTCTGGTGGTTTGCTTGTTCAGAGAATTTTTAGGTAAACAGAAGCAAAAATAGATCCCAAAGCAGGAAAATTTGATTGTTGTCAATTGTCAAGGATAAATTCTACATGTAGTAACTTGCAACTCTGCAAGAAAATAAAAAAGAGCGTATCTAAAAGCAGTTTGCTGATCAACAGGTGGATTTGCAGCATCTCTGTGTCTGCAGAGAAGAGTGAAGGTGTTCATTGCAGAATAAAGTCCACACTGTGAGGTTCATGAACTTGGTGGTCCCCACAGCAAAGAAACAAATGGGAGTCTAAGAACTGGTTACTGATTCAGAGGTGGTTGAAAAGATGAAGTGCTCAGAGACACTGGATCCTGGGCTATTGAAAAATCAGCAATCTGGCTTTCAGCAGGTGGGCTGGCAGCAGGTGATCTGGCAGCCAGTGGGCTGGCAGCAGTGGCAGCAGCAGGCTGGGCGGCAGCAGGACTGTCCACAGTAGGATGGGCGGCAGCAGGAGGCCTGGGCGTGGTGCAGCTGGCAGCAGGTTGGAGGGGTGCAGCTCGTCACACAGCAGGGGGGCAGGCAGGTGTCCTCCACGCGGCAGTCAGGGCGGCACCACCTGACGCGGCAGCTCACAGCCCCGGAGCCACCCCCCATGCCACCTCCGATGCCATAGCCAGAGCCACAGCCAGAGCCACAGCCAGAGCCACAGCAGCTGGTGGGGCAGCAGCTGGGCTGGCAGCAGCTGGTGGGGCAGCAGCTGGGCTGGGAGCAGCTGGAGCCACAGGTCCCACCAGTAGAGCAGCTGGGAAACCCACAGAAGCTAGTGGTGCAGCAGGCCATGGTGTCAGGAGCTGGGTTGAGAGTGGGGTTGCTTGGAGGAGTTTCTGAGTTTTGGTGGTGACTTCCACAGCGGGCCCTTATATATCCGAGCCAACTGATAGTTATAAAATTCTTAACATATTTTCCTTGTTTTTGTTTAAATTTGTTCTTTAGTGGTTCACTGATTGGCTTACACTGAAATACTTCTGACACATCATGAACAACCACTTAGAAATTACTTCGTTTTATAGTTTCATGTGGAGTCTTTATGTCAGTCCTTAGCTCTTTGGAATGCTTGTGGTTTCCCACGTTCAAAGAGTCCTCCCATTTTGATCCATGTCAACACCCTCATTTTGTATAGGTTGTTACTCTACTACAGGACACTCAGCCTAGCTCTGTAAGGTTAAGGTTAATTGTGTTCTTAATTTTGACTATTCTTTTTCCTCCTAGAGAGAGAGAGAACTGATTTTTCTTGAATGCAGGGCTTCAAGACATCCACTGAATGGAAAGAGATCTGTATAATTAAAAGCTTCAAACTCATTTACTTTACCATCAAACATATAATCATAGTTTCTTTTATTTCAAATAATTTTAAATATGTAAATATAATTGGTGTTTCAGGCCAAAGATCTTTTCTTTTGAACCAAATGACAGATAGGTGGATGGACAGATGGATGGATGGATAGATAGGTAGATAGATAGATAGGCAGGTAGGTGCTAAGCTTCTGGTAGAACCTTAGTAAATGTTTAATTGAATCTGATTTAAATGGGTGGAGTATAAGCATGATTCATGGGTGCCTATGCTACTTATAAATGATTAAATAGAACTTTCAAGCTGTAGTACCTCTCACGAAGGGATCCTTGTTATTGTCAAAAGAGACCGGGAAAGCTGAAAATGCCTTATCTACATTTAATAGTTAAAGAAAGACTTGGGGAAAAACAACGTGGGAGCTGGGACATTTGGAGAAGTGCACCACCGTCTGCTTTATTCTTCTCTGAAATGCATCGTCTTGTGTGTGATCTGTCACTGCTACCAGTTAAATGATAAAGGTAAGTGATGGCAGCGTGTCAATAACTTGGAAAATCTTTTTCTCTAAGTCTTCAGTATTTTGTCCTGTCATATTTTGTGTACTGAATTCAAATAGTTCATGAAGAACTGAAAAATTAAATGGTGAAATGTCCTTTGGTCTAGATTTGTGTTAAGAGAATCTTTCAGATTGGGATGTAATGGGAAAGGTAGGTAGTTGCTTTGTGTTTCTAAGGTCTGTGTCTGAAAGACAGTGATGGTGCCCCCCAGGGTAACTGAAGAGCTGCTCTGTTCTCATCTAAAGCAGAGCTATACCTCATAATATAGTAAATGGAGTGAGCATTGGAGATGGAAGCTTAGAGAGGAATTTGGGGGAGTTAGTGGGAGGACTACATTAAACCAAGACAGGAATTAAACTGACATGCTCCTGAAAAATGGACAACTATCTGCCAGATAGTATTTGGTAGCTATTTTAAAGTATTTCATTTAGATAATATGACTTCTTTAGATATTGGGCCCTCATAAGGGAGAACATGTAGAATGTTAAGTACAGGAGATTAAAAATAAATAACAGAAATACACGAGGTAGAAATCCCATAGCTTTGATGAACCTGAAAATTCTAGCTCAAGAGGATTTCTAGGGCCAGACCTAATAAGAGCAGACTAGAGCTTCTAAGTTTTGAATAACTATAAAGAATATTTAGTCCAGGGAGCACTTTATTAACTGATGGGGTGCAACATCAGATAGTCTATATTTACACTTTTTGATTTAGACTTTGTATTTATGCCTTAAGCTCATTATCAAAATGCAGATATATTCTTGAATTTCAACCAAAGGCAGATAAGCTTAAAGATAAAAGGAGGAAAATAACACAGTTTTCCTTGCTCATTTAAACAGTTTATTTGAAAAAACAAACACAGGGGTTATTCTAGGAGAAAGCAGTTCGATGTAGAGTTCAAGAAGTAGGGAGGAGACCAGAGGTGTCACTGGAAGAACAGACTACCCACCCTGGCACGCTGCTGCCGGGCAGGAGGCCACACACCTGGCGGGCTGGCGCTCGCTTCCAGTATGCTAATTCAGAGTATCCAAGAGGGTTCTGACTATGACTTTCGTTACTTCTGTGTGGCTTAGAAACATCATGATACTTAGCATCCAGGTAAAATGGAATACTTCTGCAGTAAAAAGAGCAGTTTTGCTGTGCTTCCCCTTTCAGTCAGCAACTTTGCTTTCAGCAGGTGGGCTGGCAGCAGGTGATCTGGCAGCCAGTGGGCTGGCAGCAGTGGCAGCAGCAGGCTGGGCGGCAGCAGGACTGTCCACAGTAGGATGGGCGGCAGCAGGAGGCCTGGGCGTGGTGCAGCTGGCAGCAGGTTGGAGGGGTGCAGCTCGTCACACAGCAGGGGGGCAGGCAGGTGTCCTCCACGCGGCAGTCAGGGCGGCACCACCTGACGCGGCAGCTCACAGCCCCGGAGCCACCCCCCATGCCACCTCCGATGCCATAGCCAGAGCCACAGCCAGAGCCACAGCCAGAGCCACAGCAGCTGGTGGGGCAGCAGCTGGGCTGGCAGCAGCTGGTGGGGCAGCAGCTGGGCTGGGAGCAGCTGGAGCCACAGGTCCCACCAGTAGAGCAGCTGGGAAACCCACAGAAGCTAGTGGTGCAGCAGGCCATGGTGTCAGGAGCTGGGTTGAGAGTGGGTTGTAAGAGACTTTCTGAATTTTGACTGCAGTGTGTACATGTGGCCCTTTATATAGTCCCCGGACCTGTGTATTTCCTTAACATTTAGCATCTTTCCTTGATACCTTTTGCAAAGTCTGTCTCTGATTGGCTTAGGCCTGAGTTGTTTAGAAAGTTATAAATAGCATTCAACAGCTTTGGTCATTTTCCAATTAAGCCTCATTATATTTCTTCGTTATGTTTCTTGCCCTTGGATCAAAAGTGAAGGCTCATATGGAAGCTAATCACAGCAGCTCCTCTCTGCAAGTCACATGGTTGGCTAGACGTGGGCAGCCCTGTCCAGGCTTACCCTGTCCTAGCTGTCCTTTGATAACCTTTAGGGAGAGTTACCTAAGCTCAACATTTTCTTCCTAAGTTGTCATTCAATTAAGGATCATGATTTCATGAACAATTTGTCCAGATGTGGACTGACTAAAATTACTGTCATCAAAACATAACCTGAATCACCTGACTCAACAACATGCAAGAGAAACATGCTTTTCTGTGATCAGTTTGTGACAAAATATGATCTTCAGCGCTCTAAGGAGTATTCTGTACCTTGAGCCATCAATGTGCACATCCCCAGCTGCAACCCTTAATGACTTGCTTACAAATTCTTTTCTGACTTTACTAAATTAAAAAAAATATGCTAGCAACAAGCACACATTTCAAAAAGTCAGCAATATAGTCACATAAAGAAAAGTTCATGCTTTCCCCCTAGACCAAATACCTCTATCCCTTCAAAACTAGCACTTGAGAGACAAGCTTAACAGTTTGGTGCATGTTTTGACATCCCTTCCCTTGTTTTTACAAACAAAAACCAGCGTATACGCATCTTCTAAGTAAAATCGGGGTCTCCCATCATTATTTATTTATATTTTTAAAATGTTTAATAAATTTTAATACAGTGAAATTTACACAACATAACATTTATGTCTCACCACTTGCAAGTGTATAATTTACTAGTGCTAAGCATATTCATATAATGATAGTGCAGTCCCTAGAACTATCTTTAAAACCTGAAACTTTTTATCTGTTAAATAATGACTTTCCCATTCTCCCCTTCCAAATCTCTTGGCACCCACCATTCTACTTTGTGTCTTGGTGAATATGACCACTCCGGGCGCTTCACATAAATGGATTCATACAGTATTGTCTTTGTGACTGACTTATTTCACTTAGTATAATGTCCTCAAGATTCATTCATGTTGTAGAATTTCCTTCCTTTCTTAAGGTTGAATAACATTCCATTGCATGTTTATACTATGATTTGCTTATCAATTCATTCAACAGTGGATTCCCTCCAACAAGGGTTGAATTTCTCCATGTCCTTGATAATGCTTTTTGGATTTTTTAGAGTGACCACTGCAGTGGCTTGAGGTGGTATGTCATTGTTTTTTTGCAATTTCCTATCTTAAGCATCTTTTCGTGGGCCAATAGGCTGTTTGTATATCTTCTTTGAAGAAATATTTATGTTCTATGCCTAATTTCAAATTGCTTTGTGGTTGTTCTTGTTGTTGAATTATAGGAGTTCTTTATATATTCTGGGTACTAGCCCTTTTACCAGAGATTTGGAAATAGCATCTACTATTCTGTAGCTTGCCCTTTCACTGTGTTTATTGTGTCCTTTGATGTATATAAACTTTAAATTTTGATTTAATTTGTCAAGTTTTGCTTTGGCTGCTTATGCTTTTGGTACATTGTCTAAGAAATCATTGACAAACCCAGTGTCATGAGGCATTTCCCCGATGTTTTCTCCTAAGAGCTTTGATCTATTTTGAGTTAATTTTTGTAGATATTATAAAATGAGAGTTCAATTTAATTATTTTGATGTGGATATCCAGTTTTTCCAGGAATACTTGTTGTAAATATTGTCATTTCCCATTGAATTGTCTTGGAATCCTTGTTGAAAATCATTTGTACATGTGAGGCTTATTTTTGGACTCCTGTTGGCCTATATGTCTGACCTTATAGCAGTGCCTTATTGTTTTGATTACTATAGCTTTGTAATAGTTTGAATTAAAAAAGTTTCCAATTGTTGGTTTCTCTTATACCTATTACTAATTCTTTTATATATCTATGTAATAGTCTGGTGAATGACTGTAGCACACTTTATTCAATTTTTTAAAATTTGAGTTTTAGAATTTTAAGCTGTAGAGAATTTAAATGGGTCCAACTTTAGGTGATTATGCATGGTCTTATGATGTAGGGGACTGAACTATTGATTGAAAATTCAGTTAATTTAATTAAACTAAAATGGGCTTCTCAAACTGGCTTTACCATTAAGGGACTGAGACCTCAGAATGATACTTAATCACTCTGAACATTAGTTTGTTTATATGAAAAAGGAGGTGATCTCTCAGACATCTCCATAAATAGAATTGCACAATTGCTTTCCTAGATCACTGATCCCTTATTTGATCTCCGTGTGTCTGATTCACACTGGTATCCTACATAGTGCTTTCTGCACTATCTTACATATAGACTCTCAGTAAATGCTTGTTGAAAAAATAAAATGGAGGATTAGTAGTGTATAGTAATAATGAAAAGCCCAAATAAGTACATATTATCAAAATCATTTGCTATTTTATCTATTTATTTTTTCTCAGCAAGACATATTAACTAGGTAGCAATATCTAAAAGTGAATGAAATGAAAAGAGATAAACAATCTCAAAGGGACAAGATGTCTCTAATTCTGTTTTGTTGTTCAAGAATGTTTTCTGAATTGGAATAGATTTCTTTAGATGGTATGTCAGGAAAATTCATCCTTTGCTTACTTTTAGTCTTTTATTCATCCCTTTTATATCTTGATTATCACTAACCTTGACTAGATAAAGTATTGTAATTTTAACTAATGTAATATTCTTTATAAAAAATGATACCATTTGTCTCCTCCTGTCTAAGGAAACATGAGTTAATCTTGATTCTTGTCCAAAAGTTCTTATGTATTTATAAGAACTACATTGAAACATTTATTGTACATGGATTTATATATATAATTTATATTTATACATGTTTAATAAATATGTGTGTATTTCTATTAAATGACAATTTTTAAATTAAAGTTAATATATTTATTTTAAAAATAGAACAAGATGTTTATTATCACTACTTCCAGCTCAGGAACTGGGAAAACAACTTTGCAATAAAAACCTCCTTTTAACTGAAAGACTCTGAGAGTCTTTTCCAACTTAGAGTCCTCTAGGTTTACTCTGCTAGACCACATGTAAAAGGCTGTGATTTATTAGTACTTATACCACTGTTTGAAGATTGTCTAAAGGATAATTCCCCTATAAGTCATGGAGAAATAAGTCTTAGTGTGACTGTAGATTCAGAGGTGTTGATCTCTATAACTTTCTGGCTGTAGAAGTACTGTGACAAGTGAGGCTAAGGTAAATAGAGCCTGCACTGTTTTTGAGGCTCTAGGTCATCAAATTTGCTGTATGTTTTTTAACTGGGGTCAAACTCACCGAACCTGATCAAATTTCCTACCATGGCATAAGAAGTGGAATGTAGCGTGTAACAACCAGATAAAACCATCTGTGCATGTATGGACATCATGAGCACACCGATGAAGAAAGAGAGATTTGTTTGCTGCACCACATATATATAATTTATTAGACCTTGATGTATTCTGCTTTCATAGGAAGTGCAGCTTGGAGGATAGTTGAGTAGAAGAGGTGAATGCATCTGAGGACAGGTGGTTCTTCTGCAGCCTCTACAGCACTGAGCCAGGAGGAATAAGATGGAATATTTGCTGAAGGTCAATCCTAAGACAAATTGGTTTTCCCACTTGTTGGGTCAAATTTGTATTTTGGTATCCTCAGTGGAGGGACCAAGGTCTTTCCGTTATTAAGTGGAATCAGGTACATCTGTCAGGCACCATGCCCTGGAAGTTGAAATTTCATGTTCAAAATCAGCAACATGGTTCTTAGCAAGTGGGCTCAGAACAGGTGGTCTGGGAGCAAGTGGGTTGGGAGCAAGTGGGCTGGGAGCTGGTGCGCTCAGAGCAAGTGGGCTGGGAGCAGGTGGGCTGGGAGCAAGTGGGCTGGGAGCAGGTTGGCTGGGAACAGGTAGGCTGGGAGCAGGTGGGCTGAGCACAAGTAGGCTGGGAGCAGGTGGGCTGGGTGCAGGTGGGCTGGGAGCAGGTAGGCTGGGAGCATGTGGGCTGGGAGCAGGTGGGCTGGGAGCAGGTAGACTGGGAGCAGGTGATCTGGCAGCCTGTGGGCTGGCAGCAGCAGGCTGGGCGGCAGCAGGACTGTCCACAGTAGGATGGGCGGCAGCAGGAGCCCTGGACATGGTGCAGCTGGCAGCAGGTTGGGGGGGTGCAGCTTGTCACACAGCAGGGGGGCAGGCAGGAACTTGCCACTCGGCAATCTGGGCGGCACCACCTGGTGCGACAGCATGCAGCTCCACGGCCACCCTCCTGACCACTGCCAATGCTACCACCAGTGCCACAACCAGAGCCACAGCAGCTGGTTGGGCAGCAGCTGGGCTGGCAGCAGCTGGTAGGGCAACCGCCTAGCTGGCAGCAACTGGTGGGGCAGCAGCTGGGTTGGCAGCAACTGGCGGGGCAGCAGCTGGGCTGGCAGCAGCTGGGCTGGCAGCAGCTGGGCTGGCAGCAACTGGCGGGGCAGCAGCTGGGCTGGCAGCAGCTGGGCTGGCAGCAGCTGGGCTGGCAGCAGCTGGGCTGGCAGCAACTGGCGGGGCAGCAGCTGGGCTGGCAGCAGCTGGTGGGGCAGCAGCTGGGCTGGCAGCAACTGGTGAGGCAGCAGCTGGGTTGGCAGCAGCAGCTAGATGGGCAGCAGATGATGGGGCAGCAGCTGGGCTGGCAGCAGCTGGAGCCACAGGTCCCACCAGTAGAACAAGTGGGAAATCCACAGAAGTTAGTGGTGCAGCAGGCCATGGTGTCAGGAGTCAGGTTGAGAGTGGGGTTGTTTGGGGGAATTTTTGAGTTTTGGTGGAGACTTCCACACCGGGCCTTTTATAAGTCTTGGTCAGCTGCTGTTTACATAATTTTCAAAGCCCCTTCCTTGTTTATGTTTAAATAACTCATCTCTGAATGATAATTGGCCCATCTCCAAGTTATTTGTTTATCCTCTAGAAGCCTTTACAAGTTGATTTTATTTGGTCTTCAGTGACAATTCTTTACCATGATCAATTAGTCATTGATGTTTATCAGCTCCTTGCTCTTAATCTCTTCGTTTGTTAAAATCTGTTCAGTACCCAAAAAATAATTGAGTAATGCTGCCCCTTTAAGAGAGCTCAATGTCACTCAATGTTGACCCTTACAACTGAGCATTGGCTCTCACCTGACACCTCCTGGTGGCCTCTAACATGACTGTTCTTTTCACCTTCGCTTTGACGGTGAAGCAAGGCTATGCTCAGCTTCCAGACAGGGCTGCCTCTTTCAGGGCTGGGGAATGTGGATGGGTTGCTGCTGACAACATTTTACTACCGACAGCTGATGTGCCCAGAGAGTTGGGAGACTTGACTGCATCAGTTCATTTAATTTCACAAGAACCTGTAGGAGGTACGTAGGGAGGTTGTTATTCCCATCTTCCATGAGAAGAATCTGAGCCACAAGCAGATTTAAGTAATGCACAATAACTGATAGTAGATCTGGAATTGGAACCCACACCACTGATTGCAGACTAAACTCTTTTAAGCACTCCAGTTAATGCCCTCTTTTAGATATAAACCATTGTCCTAGGCAATATAAACCAATGTCCATATGTCCATTTCTCAAAGGGAGAAAGCAGAGGAGAAAAATTCAGCCCACTTTCTTAGAGACGTTTTAGAGTAAAGGGAAGAAAAGCAGAGTTAACTTTTAAGGCTAGCGATAACACTATTAATTGTAGACTTGTCTGGAGTGTTTTGGGTGTGTGTGTGTTGTGTTTTTAAAAACCTATATAACAGGCAGACTTCAAAAAAATCTCAAGTACTAAAATAATTAACTTCCATGAAGTGCATTCACCTAATATTTGGTCTTAGACTGGGATATGGAGTTTAATGATCATAACTGCATAAAAATCACTTGTGATGGGTGAAAACTGGAAGACCAGGCACCTCTTGCTGTGTTAGATCTGCAGGACAAAGTCCATTGCAGATGTTAGAGACTAGTCCGGTTAGGTGGAAGTTTCTATAACTTGAATGAACAACTGATGAGTACTTTATTTAGGTCCCATGAAAGACAGTGGCATCCAGGAAGTGTGGTCTGCAGGACAGGAACAGCGAGTTAAAGGATCATTCACCAGCTTGAACCAGATCACCAAGTTCACCTCTCCAGCGAGGACAGCTTTGTGTCTAGCTGTAATTTCCCAAGTCAGTCCCGACATTTTCAAATCTCACATTTAATTTGAATGAAAAGGAATGATTCTGAATTTTTTGCTTCTCCTCCTTTTTATTTTATTTTTTTTTAAAGATTTATTTATTTATGCATACAAGGGCTGGGGTACAAACCAGAGTCTAGGAAGGTGAGAGGATTCACCAGAGTGGAGAGCAGAACAGGCAGACTGACAGAAACACACTGTTGAGGGCAGCAGCGGGTGAGGCAGGAGAGGTCTGCCATGCCATGTGTGTCCCCTCCCTGGTCGGCAGCAAGGATCGAACTCATGCAGTGGCTGTGGTTTGCTTCCTAGTACGTTGCTTAACCCACTGCGCTGCCAGGGAGGCCCTTCTCCTCCTTTTTAAAAAGACTTATTCATACAAGACCTGGGGTGTAGGCCAGAGGTGCAGGGGGTGAGAGGATTCACCAGAGACAGAGTGGGGAGCAGAACAGGCAGATCCACTGAAACACACTGCTGAGGGGAGCAGCAGGCAGAGACAGGAGAGCTTTGCTGCGTCATGTGGGTAGCTCCCTGGCCAGGGATTGAACTCGTGCTGCAGTGGCTGCGGATGCTTCATAGTGCTGAGACTTTAATGCCTTGCACCACCAGGGAGGCCTCAGCTTTTCCTCCTTAAGCAAATCTACATCCCAGAGTTTTAGACTAGCTATTTTTCACCTTGGATATTTGCCATATGTTTGTCATTATTACAACCTCAGGAGCAACTTAGTTCTTATCTAAATTCAGCGGACACCTTGATACTAAACCCCTCTGTCCCCTTGCACAAAGTGCAGGTGTTTGAGAAGCTGAGATTCATATTGATGGGGGCACTGAGTTTACAGCTCTGCATGTCAGAGCCCCACTTCTGTGCTTCTGTACCAGACACTGTCTCCACTTTTCCCTCCGAGTGAAGTTTAACTCAGTATTAATGTTTCAGGTATTTAGTTACCCTTAGACAGTTATTAAGGTATATAAGACAGGGTTGTCCAGAGAAATAGAACCAATAGATTTAAAATCCCCCCTCCTCAATACATTCTAGATGTACCAAGATGCACTTACATATACAAAGATTTATTATGAGGGGGTGAGGATTGGTTCTTGCAATTATGAAGACTGAGAGGTCCTTTGATTTGCTGACCAGAAGCTAAAGACCCAGGAAAGCTCAAAATTGGGGAACCAATGATGTAAATCCTAATCTGAGTCTGAAGGTCCCAGATCTGGGAGTGGAATGTCTGAGGCAGGGGCAGATGGATGTCCCAGCTGGAACGAGAGAGCAAACTTTATTTCCCCTCCACCTTTTTGTTCTATTCAAGCCTTCAGTGGATTGGGTGAGCCCTAATGGAGAGGATGATCTTCTCTACTCAATCCACATATTTAAGTGCTAATCTCTTCCAGAAATACCCCCATGGGCACATCAAGAAACAAGGCTGTACCAGCTATCTGGGCATCCCGTACCGTATCAAATTTATATATAAAATTAAGTATTACATGTGGTTTAGCACTTATTGGAAAGTTCTGTTCCTCTGCCACAGAATGAACAATAATCTGAATGTTTCCTTACCTCCCTAAATATATCAAGAAAATAAAGTGTAACCAGAATATTTCCTCTTATCACCTAATTCCATTTCTTAATAAGTTCTCATGCAATAATAGTAAGAAGTTATAATCATTTGTGATATTTTTCTGTACAGCTTTTTTAAAATTATGTTCAAATGCTGGAAAACCCTATTGGTAATCTGAGAGAAAAAATGCCAGTACCTTTACTTTAAAACTTTGCTTTTTAATTGCTGTGCTTACTGTTTTTGGTTTTCATTATTTCATTTAAGACATGTGGCCCAGACCATTTTAATATGGCAGAAAGAGAGAGAGTGTTTTCTCTTATTATTAAATACTTGCTTTCTGTTAATAGATACTAATTATATAGAGTGATTTTTCTTTAAGATGTAATAGTCCAATTTTCCAGTTTTAAATTTTGGGGGCTCTCTTAATGCCTTAAACTCCCTTTTGTCAGTTTTGTAATTCAGATGCCTCTGCCTCACTTAGATGTCTTACCTCTCAGGTCCCTAAGAGAGAAGAAGGCTAATGCATCAACCAAACGAACATACCACTCCTGCTTAGGGCTTCTGTGTTTCTGTTCTGGCTCCCTTCCTAAAGACCTGGGCTACACAACACATGAAATTCAAGACCCTGCTCTCACCTCCAACTATCTTAAGCCAAGCTAACAAGATCTTCCTTGTCGCTTCTAAAGTCAGCCTGGCTCTTTTTTGTTTTTCTGAGCTGAAGCCCTGTTAAATAAAAGGTCCATCCAATGTTCATTTCTCCGATCTGGTAGGAGCAAGGGGGTGTTCTATCCATGAGGGGGCCAGAGTGCTGACCACATTTTGCAGTGTTGTTGTGTATGAGTGTGTAGGCTGTGCCTTGGTGGGGTCTCTACCCACTTCAGGATGGAGAACTTTTCTCCATACAAAGACACTACTGTCATCTCAACAAATTGTGTATTCCTTGGCTGTGTCTGCCCAAAGATGGCGCCTTTTCTAATTCTGCAAGAGCTTTGCTATGGCGACCCTATCCCTTGGGGTTTTTGAAAAGCAGAGGTGAAGTCCATGTGCTGCTCAACAAGCTATTTTGAAGTGTACAACTGAGAGGCATTTCATACACTCACAGTGTTTTGCGACCTCCACGCCTCTCTGTAGCTTCCCAACGTTTTCATCACACCTGAAGAACACAATAATCTTTCCAGTAATCACCCCCCCCCTTCTCCCTCTACCTCTAGCTCTTGGCTAACCGCTTTGACTTTATCCGTTAGAATGGAAACTCCATTATATGTCTTTTATTTCACCCTTGCTTCCTCGTTGCACCCTCTTGGACACTGGAATATGAGCGGGGTTAATGTAGGACCATCACATTACGTTCATTTAAATTAATGCACCCAGGTAATGAACATTTATCTTCTACTTCATAATACATGAGAAAATCATGTAAGTGCTATAAAAACATCAGTTGAAATTCCCTTTCATCATTTTCTGACTGTGGAACGCAGTGTCACAGTATGTCAGCCAGTGCTAAAGGAAGAGAGGGTTCCTTGAGGGAATCAATGCAGAAGGGCTGGTTGTTGCAAAACTCTCAGTCCTGCTTTTTCTTTTACCTTTGGGGATCTGAATGGAGCAAATGTTAGTTTGTCACCTGTTTAGGAAATGAGCTGCTATCCCTTGCCTGGAAGGGGCGCACACTTTTTTGTCTCTAGTCTCTCATTTTCCAGGTTATAAATAGGTGCCTGGGCAGATAGAGTGACTTGCTCAACAATTTATGATTATTTAGTTACAAAGTGGGCACTAGAAGTCAGGACGCCTTTATTTTATGCTAATACTGCAAAATCTTTTTTACTATCTTTGCAATTATGTATTATCATTTTTAATGGTATACTGAAAAAGTATACACAGAGTCATATATGAATGAAATGAATGGATTTGATGTCCCTCAAGAGGCTAAATGACATACAATTTCTTTTTGTGAAATCTTCTTCAGGAACACCTGGTCCACCAATTAAAATGTTTGGGGGCCTTAGGGAACTGTTCCTAAATAGAGATGTATTCTTTCAAAGTGCAATATATATGTGTTTTTATTGTATGTTTAAATATTTCATATGGTATATATATGTATTTATCTTTATTATTTTATATCAATATTTAACCAATCAAACCCAAAAATGATTGTACTTCCTATAAAAATTATAGTTTCCCCAAGAATGTATTAGGTTTCCTAAGGCCCGTGAACCCCATATAGAAAAAGATACTAGACATTTCCCTTGCTACTGCATGTGAAATTCAAAAGGGAGATGGAAGCTGCAAACTGAATCCTTAATACCATATTCTGTCAAAGCTACCCAAATTTAACCATATGTTTTGGCTGCAGAATATTGAATCATTTAATGGCATAAGGGGAAACTACCTTTAAAAGATACAGTAGTAAAGAAAAACCACAATGGTACATCACATTTATTGAGGTTTTTAAAAATCCCAGTATCCCAATATCAATAACCGTTTCCAGAGAAAAGGCAGTTCCAACAATGGCTTCATCATTGAATAAAAATTTTTATTACGTCCAAAACTTAATGAGCTGCTGAAGTATTTCAGATGATATTTATGGTAGAGGATTATACATTGCCCTTGTATGTGGTAGGCATTCTATTAATATCCAGGTCTATGAAATAAACCTGGTTTTCTTCATAAATATATTTTATATTATAGGGAAATTATATAGCTTTGTGGCAAGAGGTCGTAAACTGGGTTGTCATCACTGGAGCTCAGAGGTTTGTTGGACTCAATATGGTTAGCATCGAAGTGCCATTTTTCTCAGGGTTTCCATCAGAAGGAGGCTTTCAGCAGGTGGGCTGGCAGCAGGTGATCTGGCAGCCAGTGGGCTGGCAGCAGTGGCAGCAGCAGGCTGGGCGGCAGCAGGACTGTCCACAGTAGGATGGGCGGCAGCAGGAGGCCTGGGCGTGGTGCAGCTGGCAGCAGGTTGGAGGGGTGCAGCTCGTCACACAGCAGGGGGGCAGGCAGGTGTCCTCCACGCGGCAGTCAGGGCGGCACCACCTGACGCGGCAGCTCACAGCCCCGGAGCCACCCCCCATGCCACCTCCGATGCCATAGCCAGAGCCACAGCCAGAGCCACAGCCAGAGCCACAGCAGCTGGTGGGGCAGCAGCTGGGCTGGCAGCAGCTGGTGGGGCAGCAGCTGGGCTGGGAGCAGCTGGAGCCACAGGTCCCACCAGTAGAGCAGCTGGGAAACCCACAGAAGCTAGTGGTGCAGCAGGCCATGGTGTCAGGAGCTGGGTTGAGAGTGGGGTTGCTTGGAGGAGTTTCTGAGTTAGGACTAGCTGCTTATTCTACCTCGGGCTTTTTATAGACCTTGAACAGTTCCCAGTTTTGTGACAGACTGCATTTTTGTGTTGTTACTCTTTAAAAAAGCTTTTCCAGGGATCTCTTATTATTCAAATAGTGAATTATTTTAAATGTATCTACAAATTTGTTTTTCCTTATTGCTCAGCTAATACTCACCAAATGTGTTGTACCTTGGTAGAGATAGCAATGCTTCATTTCTAAACTATGCTGTGACTTCCCTGAAATCTTGGCCTCATTTCTGCATTTTTGGTAGCATCACCTGACAGAGTGACTCTCACAGGACATGTGATATTGGAGTTATAGTCACTAAACCTTAACCCTCAAGAAGAAAATTATTGACCTGTAGCTATTCTTTAGGAAAGGTATCTTTTTTTAGATTAATAAGATTATAATCTTTACAATCAAATAGAAACTCTGATAAACCCCATATTCACAGAAATTTAGATTTTTCCAAATTGAATTTCTCCAATTTCTATGACCTCTCCTGAACTTCAGACATTTAGACTTGAAGAAACGTCTATCATTTGGAAGTATATTCAAAACAAAAATAGAACAAAACGTGTTCTATTCCAGTTTATTATTGGTAGCAGGAAATTAAAAGGACTAAAATTCATAGGTAGTAAGTAGGAAATTACAAAAAAATTTAAGTGTAATTTATGCTTCTCTATAAAAGATAAACATTGCTGCTATATAGATGATTTGGGGCAGTTTTTATTTCTCAAAAGTGGGGTTTAATTTCCATTTATGTTGTTTTACATATATACCCTGTGTCTTAAGGAGGATATTAGAATAAAAAGAACATTAGACTTTATCAAGGGGGACCAATAAAGAAAAAGCAGAAGTTAGAAAATGCTTTTGTGGATCACAGTGTTTATAGGAAAGTTAGGAAAATGACAATCAAGTATCACTCATAGGTATAAATGCAAAGGAATGAAGATAAATTGCAACAAAATATTGAAACATTGCTGCTTGCTAAAAGAGAGAATGTGATTTTTCATTGGAAGTTTAGGGCTACATGGGGGAAATGAAAAAATTGATGGCCAAAATAACATGGTATTTGTACTTGTGGTAAACTGATTCCTCCCTTCCAATCACAGATAGAAGCACGTAGTTAGCTTTTTATGGGCTGTAGGTATTAGTTTGTACAGTCATAGAATGGCATCAAAATGTGATTCATGCCAATGCCAAAAAAGATTTTCTTGTCATGTGATAACCATGACTGCAGGTATGAGGTTGAAAATTGGTTTGATGGAATCACTGAATATCAGAGATCAAAGACATAATAAATCATCTTGCCCAACCATTTAATTTTATAGGTGTAGAAACTGACATCATTCTTTTTTTTTAAATAACATGTTTATTCAGTCCTCTTATGCACAGAGGAATAAAGGCGTATACAGAAAACAAGACCCAATCTATTAGTTTCATGCTCGTTCTAGTGCATAAATCAGCAAGTACTGATACGAATGATCAGTCAGGAATCAGTCAAATATAGAACCATCTGTCTCAAACTTCTAAATTGGAATACATATGTTGTAATAGGATTATTCTTAATTTGCTAGTAGCACCACAAGATATTAGAATACTACTTAGTCTAGTAATGGCAGAATTTTGGAGCACTTAGTAAATTTATTCAGTCCATAGCCAGAAGAACTGGGTATAAAACTCATATTCCTCATTCCCATTTGATTTATTTTATTTTATACCATGCCGCTTTCCTCAATCAGAGTCACTACAACTTTTTGTCTACTCTTGTAGAAATATTTTATAATAGCTCAAGAATAGAGCTATTATCAGTGAGTAGAATATATTATAAGCAGTGATTTTGAACTCATGATAAACATAAATATTTTTAAATTCTTTCAAGTATCTTCTGACCTGAAAAGTTTCATCTAAAACTATAAAAATTAATCTTTGCTTCTTAATTGTTTCTTATTTCCCACATTTGTATTAATATGCCTTCTGGGTTTCTATGTCTGTCATACTCTTTCTGTGTGTTTTATACCATGATAATCATCAAGTTCATCATATCACTTATGCCACAGTGCCTCAGGGTTGGTCTCTGTATAATTATTTTATGACTAACCTTTGGACTTCTGTTTTTAGAACCAGCTATCATAGGGACCATCCCATACCCAATTTCTGTCATGCCATTCTCTTGCCCCAAGGTTTTCAGCAGACCTTTAGTGCTTATTGCCTTATAGGCATACTCCTTTGGCAAAGCACAGATATTTTCCAAATTTATCTGCCATTACTCTACATATAAGGAGGGCTCCCAAATTATTCACCGAATACCTCTCTCTGTAACCTATGGGCCCACCATTTCCATTGTCCAGCATGCCATTAATGTCTCCTTTCAATCTTTCTTGTTCTCCCTAATTGACAGCGACATCCACAGCGACATCTCTGTTGACACCACAGTGTGAACTTCTTTCAAGTTTTCATACTCTAGCTTTTAGTTGTGTTATTGTGATTTTGATTTATTTCCCTGGAAGTCTTTGAAGAGGGCAATATTTTATTTTGTTTTATTTATTTTAAGATTTTATTTATTTATGCATACAAGAGCTGGGGTGCAGGCCAGAGTCGCGGGAGGTGAGAGGACTCACCAGAGAGAGTGGGGAGCAGAACAGGCAGATCGAGTGAAATACACTGCTGAGGGGAGCAGTGGGTGAGGCAGGAGAGGTCTGCTGCGCCACTGGGTCCACTCCCTGGCTGGGGATCGAACTTGTGCTGCTGTGCCGCAGATCCTTAACTGTGCGGCACTCAACCCGCTGCGGCACTCAACCCGCTGCGCCACCAGGTAGGCCCAGGGCAATATTTTAAATTTGTTTTTAATCTCTACTGCAGCCCATACCACCTGATACTTGCATATGGCAGGGAATCTATTTTTATCATTTAAATTTAATGAAAAATATTAGAATGAATTAAAAAAAGCCAGAGTTGTGTTTGTTAGGTCAAAGAAGAGATGTTTATTAGAAGCAAATTTGTCATAACACTTAAGGTCTAAGATGGGAAGAGGATGCTGTGAGAACAGTTCAAGCTTAATAGATGAGTCTCAGTCACCATTCTGCTTCTGGTTGACCTGTGGTCTTGATGGGCAGCACAGGAACGTTGTCAGGTATGAGACTATGGCTTTTACAGAAGGCCGATTACTTGCTTAGGCAGATCAGTAATGACCAGTGTCATTTCCCTAAACACAAGCTATTTTGCTGTGAGCTTGGCTACAGGCGGCGCGGGTGCTCAGAGCAGGCGCTGTGCGTGCTGGGCGGCGGGGTTTCAGCAGGAGCAGCAGGGCGAGGTGACGCAGGTGGTGCGGCAGGGGGCGGGCTGGCAGCAGGGCGGGCGGCAGCAGGGCGCCTGCACCAGGATGGGCTGGCAGCAGGTGGAGGCCCAGCAGCAGGGCCGGCACACGACGGCCGTGCAGGACGAGGGGCAGCAGGTGATGGGGCGGCAGCAGCCCTCCTGCAGGCCGCAAGGGTCGCAGCAGACCGGGCGGCGGCAGGGCTCGCAGATGGGGCGCGTGCAGTGGGGCACGCAGGTCACGGGGCGGCACACGGTGGTCTGGCAGGACACGGGGCGGCAGCAGCAGGGGTCGCGGCAGCAGCAGGGCTGGCAGCAGCTTGCTCCGCAGCAGCTCTGGGCGGAGCAGGCGGAGCCACAGCAGGAGCCGGTCATGGTGGGCGTGGGGCTGGGCGGAGCGGGGCTGGTGGCACAAGTGGGAGTTTTCGGGTGTGAATGTCTCCCCTGCCTGCGGGGCCCTTTATATACCTGGGCTGGCACTGATCACCCCTCTTGTTTATCTTTTGGCCAATTAAGTAGAATTTTGTTTTGACAAATCATTGCATTGTTGGTAACATACTCATTGTCTCATTAAAGAATTCTTGTTCCATCCCAAAATGGGAACATATGTAAGCTGTTCATCATCAAAAAATAAGAACAGCCATTTGAGATAACAGTTCTTGATCTTTATTTGGAGTGGATAGTCTAACCTGATGAATCCTGGACAAATGCTCCTAAAGGAACTATATAATTTTTAAGATGTTAAAAATTGTGGTTTTTAACTTGTTCCTGTTTCCTGTTCTTGGCCCCCATAAGATCCACTGAAGATCCCACAGCGACTCAGACAGCAGTTAGCTGTATTTCCTTGCGGGTTCAATGGGAATGAATTTACATATCATGTGACCCAGTGGAATGTAGTCTATGCTTGAATAGCATGGGATACTTGCTTGGAAAAGCCACAAGTCCATTTACATGTTACATTGATGCCCTTTAAATTCTAAATTTTGTTTATAGAATGAAGATGAACATATATGATATGGCAGATGGCCAGTTCTCTGTTCAGCCACTGCTGAATACATAATAATAAAATTATTCAGTGGTGAGTTTTATTAGTAGAAATGGGATAAAATAGAAGAACGTGGAAGGAAGATAGAGAATTCCCTCTCTTTGAACAGCGTTCTCTGCAGCTGGGAGTCAGGCTATTGTAGAACCCACGAGAAGAATACATGCCAGAATTATGGTATAGACCCAAGAGAGTCCCAAGGTCCACGCAACACAGAGTGATATCTTAGAAAAATATCCTGAAGCCTTAAAACTATCTTAGACAGGTTCCTAATGGTGACAAACAACATACTCCTTTATTTCATAGTTCACTCAACAGTTACATTCTGAACAAATTTCAGCATGAAATAGGTTGTCTTGTGTGTCAGTTCTCAATTGTTCATACAGATGAAGACATACAATTCTATGTGCAATCTGAAACAACCATTTAAAAGTTTTAGTTTGGCATCTATCAAAAATGCATCTTATTTTATATAATTGAGATGACCCTAAAATATTAAAAACAGAATTAAATGTTTAATAATAAGTTGATCATATTTTAAAAGTATCAGAGAAGTCTACTATAAAAGACACAGTGGCATACTCTTCCATAGATAATAAGATTCTTTGGGAGTTCAAGCAGTTGCTGTAGAACATACTTGCTTTAAGTCCACTTATATTTTGACAGGTTGGCTTTGAGAAGCAGGACATAATCATGAGAAAGGTGTAAATATGTTTCCCGAAACTAATGTGAGTTTTAGACAGTTTATTTCCTTAAAATAAAGTATATATGCATCCAAAACATGTAATCAAGAGAAATATAAAGAAAATAAGTATTTAGTAAGTTAGATTTTGTTACATAATATTCCAGCTGTTTTTTAGCATAGACACACATAGACACCCTTTTCTCACAAAAATATTTAAGATTTTACAGCATCCTTATTTTTTTACATAAATATATGAGAGAACAATTATATAATGTTTCTTAATAGATTTATAATCTTCAACTATTTTGACTACTTTTGGTATTTCCTTTATGATTATATTATGCTTATATTATGTACTATTGGACCTTCTTCTCCCCTCATTTATACCTTTTCTCCCTAAGTAGATTATAACTTATTTGAAGCACAAGACCTCTCTCATTCTTTGATATTCCCTCAGGGTCAGCTCAGTGCCATAGTCATAGAAGATATACAATAAACAATACACATGTGGATTAATTTGCTGGAAAAATGCCACTAAAGTCCAATTCCTGAGCACAGGTGTAAGCATCCTTCGAGAGTCAATGGATTAAAATCCACAAGAATCACCCTTTTGACTGGCATTCTAAATAGCAATCAGATTCACAACACTGAAAGGGAGCATTGCCACAATAAAGCTATTGTTGGATGCAAAAGACAAACAACACCACGATTTTGGATGTCACGTAATAATAATAAGAGAAAGTGTTTGATTTAAAGGCTTCATGCCTGGGTGGGGGGGTGTGAATCCCTCTGGGTGTTTTCCGGATCTGTGATTTTAATTAGTTATATTTATATTAATAGGAAATTTATTAAATCCTTCATTGCTTGTTTCTCTTCAAAAACAGGTTACTGGTTGTTGCGGCAGGATGGAGGTGGCACTGGAGGCAGGTTCGGGATGGTTCTAGGCAGACGGGTCAAGGAAGGAGAGTCTTGGAGCCCTCGGTGGCTTTTCATACTTTATTTAGTAGAGGTGGCCAGGTACATGGCAGGCAGGGGTGCCGGGGGGCCGGGAGGCTGGCAGGCCTCCCAGCCCCCAGCGCATCTCACCCTCTCGGCTGCTTCTTCTCTTTCTGCTGCTGCTGCTGCTGTTGGTTCTCTCGGTCCGTCCTCACAGTTCTGTTGGTCCTCACAGTTCTGGCGTCCTCATGATGCCGCCCATTTAGGCCCGTGTCCAACACAGGTGCGCCCACTTGCGCATGCCCACCCTGGAGTGCTCACAGCACCTCAGGTGTCCATCATCAATGGTGGGAGGGTGGAAATACCTGATCAACCTTTACCCTACACTGGTCTGCTGTCACCTAAGATTTTTTCCACCACTCCCATGCAAGGCTGATAGGTGTTGGTTCAGTGAAGGGACTGTCAGACCAGAAATAGAAGTGTCAGTTCAGGCACAGCCTCCTAATGCCAAAGAACACTGCTCAGGTGTTGGCTGTGTCTGGGATTGTGGGCACAGGTGACTGTGATGAAGCTATCGCTGTGGCTACCTTCCTCCCTGGCTGTGCCCGGTGAATGCCATTTACAGTGACCATAAGGAAGCTGCCCAGTTAGGTTATTTCAGAGAACAATGCAAGAAGATTATAGGCAGGCTTTGATTTATTGTGCTCCACAGAAACTGCAGTTTTACAAGTCCAAGGTGTGTGGCAACGCCTCACCAAACACATCTCCTGGCACCGTTTCCTTCACAGCCTTTGCTCACTCTGTGTCCTGTTGGTTAATTCTCACAGTGCATCAGAAATTTCATTATTACTATGCCTGTTAGGGTGACCTGTGATCAGTGACTGTTGATGTTACATTGTCATTTGGGAGCAGCGCGAAGCATTCCCATACAAGATAATGAATTTCATTGATTAGTGTCCTGTGGGTCATTCCTAGTCTCTTGCCTGCTTCTCAGACCTGTTTACTCTGAGATACAACAGTACTGAAATTGGAACAACTGTATGCCCTATAGTACCTCTAAGTGTTCAAGTGAAATGTGAGGTTGCATGCGTCTCACTTTAAATCGAAAGCTGGGAGTCACTAAGCTCAGTGAGGAAGACAGGTAGAAAGCCACCATACCCGTGAGGCCACTCGCCCCAGGCGCTGACCTAAGTGGCTGTAGGGTAAATGGATTAATCAGGCATTTTACATCACTAGTCTCTATGGCTATCCCCTGTGGCCTTGATTGTGTTGATGCAGAAGGTGCTCGGAAGTGGGTGCGGGCACTTGTGCCTGATGGGGAGTATGGTTTGGGCATGCGCAAGTGGGCACACCTGAGCCTAGAGGCCAGGCTATAAGGGCGGGTTTACTCAGCTGTGGGGGTGTTGCTACTGGAGGACGCGTGGCTGCAGAAGGCCAAGATCACCAGACCACGCCAGAGAGAGCCTCGAAGAAAAGTGTGAAGATTCATGGGGACCTGGGAGGCTTGGTTGCCGGCCTGCCTCCTAACCACTGTGCTCGGCCTCTGCCTGCCCGCCTGCGTGCCAGCCTCCCTGCCTGGTGTGCCTGCGCACTCGGCTCCCTGAGAGAGCATTAAAGCCTGAAAAATCTGCTGAGGGCTCCTGGACTCACCCTTATCCTTCTGCCCAACTTGCTGGTGAATCTGCTAGGTGCTTGCTGGCATAACACTGGCAAATGCAAAAGAAAAGGTCTTGGAGGACACTAAAAGCGTTATTCCAGTGAACATGTGAATGCAGACAGCAGAACAGCTGTATTGCACTCCAGTGTCTGGATAGATGAGCAAACCAGTGACAACATTCCCTTAAGCTTTATGCTACTATGGTCTGGAACTGAACCCACCCAGTCTTAACTGTGTCTTACATGGAATGTCACTGGACATTCAATGTCTCTGGACACAAAGAGAGACAGAATCTACTCAAGGAAACATCACAAAGACCATGACTTCTATGCTGGGAGTATAATTTATTAGAACACGGGCATCATGTGTCGGAGCTAACCAGGGCCCCTGCCTGCGAGGAGGCATTCTTCAGCAGCGACTAGACCCCTGGGCATTGGCAGAAGCGGGCGATGGACGTCAGCTTGTTTGAGACGGTAGGAGCTACACACGACTAGCGTCATCTTCTAAACACAAGCTATTTTGCTGTGAGCTTGGCTACAGGCGGCGCGGGCGCTCAGAGCAGGCGCTGTGCGTGCTGGGCGGCGGGGTTTCAGCAGGAGCAGCAGGGCGAGGTGACGCAGGTGGTGCGGCAGGGGGCGGGCTGGCAGCAGGGCGGGCGGCAGCAGGGCGCCTGCACCAGGATGGGCTGGCAGCAGGTGGAGGCCCAGCAGCAGGGCCGGCACACGACGGCCGTGCAGGACGAGGGGCAGCAGGTGATGGGGCGGCAGCAGCCCTCCTGCAGGCCGCAAGGGTCGCAGCAGACCGGGCGGCGGCAGGGCTCGCAGATGGGGCGCGTGCAGTGGGGCACGCAGGTCACGGGGCGGCACACGGTGGTCTGGCAGGACACGGGGCGGCAGCAGCAGGGGTCGCGGCAGCAGCAGGGCTGGCAGCAGCTTGCTCCGCAGCAGCTCTGGGCGGAGCAGGCGGAGCCACAGCAGGAGCCGGTCATGGTGGGCGTGGGGCTGGGCGGAGCGGGGCTGGTGGCACAAGTGGGAGTTTTCGGGTGTGAATGTCTCCCCTGCCTGCGGGGCCCTTTATATACCCTGGGCAGGTGCTATGTCCTCAGGACACGTGGTCATTTCCTTGTTTTTGTTTATTTCTGAAATGACCCTGGCATGTTAGTGAGTGTTCTAGACATCTTTTTAGGAGCTAAGTCCTAATAAAAGAGCATTTGTTTACCTTATTTAATAGAGCCCTATTACATATTGGTAGTTATGGTGCAAATATGAACTTAATGACTCTACCTTCAAAGTCTCCAATTATCTCTGTAATTCAAGGATGCTGTTGCCAGCTGGTGTTTTGCTGGCTCTGGGTGGCTGACATTCTCTGAGGTTACTTACTAACAGTGGGCCTATGTTCCCAAGTCATAAGGAGCCATTTGCACTGTTGTGCCTCCTAGGCAAATTAACATGATAGGAATATTTTAAAAGTCATGGTTTGTAATAAAAGAAGAATTTTTAGTCTACTGTTTGGAATGACAAGAACTGTCATTCCAATGCATGCTTAGCAGGACTGTCATCAATGCATGCTTTCCCCATTTTTTTATTGTAAAATACGCGTAACCGAACTTGATATCTTAATCATACTTTGGTTTACAGTTCAGTGTATTAAGTGCGTCCCTATGGTGCCACAATCACACCCTCCAACTCATCTTACAAAACCGAAACTCTGCTCTCATCAAACAGTAATTCCCAGGATCTCCTTTCTCCAGCCTTGGTCAACCACCACCTACTCTCCCTTTTAGTATGAATTTGGCTTTTTCTGCAGCCTTAGTTACTTGCTCATGTTTCCCATTGTTGGCTCTGTCCAAACCAACGTGATTTTCATTCTTTATAACCTTCATGGTAATGTCAGGCCATTATTTGTTGCAAGCATTATGCTGACAGAGCTGCGTTAACTAGCATAAAAATCCATCCTCATTTCACATGTAAAGAGACCAAAAAAAGTGATTTGCCTGAGATAACATACCTGCTAGTGTTGGAGGAAACACTATCTCCAGCAACATCTGTGGAGACATTATTTATAAACTCCAGAAACAAAAGAAAGGAGTTGCAGATCCCATATTCCCTGTCATGAAGAAATGTCTGCTTTATTTAGGAATTTTAGCAGTGACTTGTTTTTAAAATGTGGTTGTTCCATGGTCTCGCTGAAGGCTTGGTTCCAGGAGCCCTGGGCAGCTAAAAATCTGTAGCTGCTCAGGTCCCATATATAAAACGGCGCCATCTCTGTATATAACCCATGTGCATCTCCCACATAGCTGAGTGACCATCTGCAGGTTATCCAGGTCACTTGTAATATTCAATACAGTGTAAATGTTATGGCAGTAAGTGTTATATTGCTTAGGGAATAATGACAAGTTTAAAATGTCTGTGTCTGTTCAGTATGGTTGCAACCATCATATGCCTCACTGCACATGTATTTTGGATTTGATGTTGATTTGGGGACACAGAACCCTCTCACTTAAAGGACTAAGTATAGTTGTTTTTAAGAAATGACTAGTTATTAGGATCCTTTCAAAGAACTCTGTACCTCACTTATGTCCTCTGAAATTGGAAGAATTATCTTCCATAAGCTTGCTCAAAGCTCCAGAACATAGCCCTTGGAGATGATGTCAAAGTTGGGTATAGCTGAGTGGCGATGAGCCATCAGCCTAACCGGGTGAAGGCTGCAGTGGTCCCTGGCAAAGATAGTCTCCAGGCCTGTGCTGCTGTAATTTACCACAGTATCTCCTCTGACCTCACTTGGGAGTTTATTGAGGCTTGCAGAACCAGTCGTGACTTTCAGTTGTTTCAAACTGTCAGGGCCTGTGGGAAAATCACATTACTAGGTCATGCTGAAGCCTCTATCTTTATATATGCTTGGCTCTCACTTTTTTCTTTATAACTCAGTCTGTTTTGGATCTATGGCTGAAGGTTCCAGTTTAAAACTTCTTCCTCTTCTGCTGGAGGAGTCCCTTAAAGCTTACCCAGACCTTCCCCAGCCACTGTGGCCACCCAGGGCATGGTGTTCCTGTGGAAATGACCATGGCCTAGTACCAATGATAAGACTGGGAGCAAACAGGCCATTCTAGGACTGAGAAAGTGAAGTAAGAAGAGGAAGTCTCTAGAAGGCTAATAAGGAACATTCTAAGAGGAGGAAAACAGAAGTAGCTAGTGAGTTTTTAAAAGTGGTGACCCAGTGGAATACTACTCAGCGATCAATAAAGACAAACTCCTGTCATTTGTAGCAATGTGGAAGGAGCTGGGAGGAATTATACTCAGTGAAATAAGTCAGAAGGAAAAGGGTAAATATAGACTGGTTTCATTTATACGAGGAATACAGAGAAACTGAACAAAAGGTCAAGAAAAAGACAAAACTTGCAAGCTGACTGTAGGTCACACAGGAGGGGAGGCAGAACAGGGGTCAAAACAGGGGAGGGAAGAGCATGAGGGACTATGGTGATAGATCACACGTGCTGTGGTGGTGGGAGAACTACAGGGACTACACCCGAGGGGAGAAACCAACTGCTGTACAAAAATGAACAACAATATAAGAAAATAAATTCAAAAATAAAATAAAAAAGGAAATAGTGGGATAAATAATATGTAGAAAGAAACTGGAGCTTTGAGCCTATCCCCGGGTCAATCATCAAACCCTTATTAAAGAGAAAACTCCGTGTGCACAAGCTGACAGGATGAAGGTTTTGAATATCATGGACTTCTTATTGAGAAACCTTTACCATAACGAAAGAAAATACTTTTCTTCACGAGGTGGCTCTTTGTTTTCTTGTAAGAACACACTTGTCCAGCTGAGGAAAGAGTGGGAGTGGGATCGAGATGTCTTTCTTCAGTTCTTTAGAACTTATTAATTCAATCGTGCAACAAATAACTTCTGATGATGTACTATGTGCCAACTCAAGAGTTGGCATGCCAGTGGGACTCCAGCAGTGGACAAGGCCAGTGGGGGTTCAGACCTTCATAGAACTTATCTTGCCTGACTCGTACCAGGTGGATCTGCCCAAGCGGACAGGCAGCACATCTCACCCCCACCCCCAAACTCTTTTGGCTCAGAGTTGGGTGGGGAACTCAGTACAGTAAGTCCTCACTTGATGTCAGTGATAGGTTCTTGGAAACTGAGACTTTAAAACATGGATAGCAAATCCAACTCTTTCATAGGCTCTTTAGTATAAACGAGAGTTAAGTTCCCACATCACCAAACTTCTAAATTAAGACCCCAAACATTTTTAATATTGAGCAATAATTTGTATTTGCCATTTTCCAATCCACTTAGTTCAGGGTCCCAAGTGCCAGAGTCTCTCCTGAAACCTCTGGATGCGAGGTGGGGCCCACCCTTGACTGGACCCTCCCATTACAGAGCACCCCCCCACCATGAGAGTGGGACAAGGGCAACAAATCAGCGAACCCACAGTGCATGTCTTCAGGATATGGGAGGAAACTGGAGGGCCCAGAAAAAACCCACACAGGCATCAGCGAACAGGCAAACTCAGCACACACAGGCCCTGATGGGGACTGATTTACAGGTCATCAACATTTTAACAAAACGACCTTAAGTGAAAGAGTGTGACTGTAGGAATCGGTGTGCATATTTCTCAGGAAGACAATAGTGGTTAGTTTTGGTAACTTCCGGATCAGCCTGCAAGTGCACAACAATGGACATGTGTCCACGTGGTTTAGTATATCAGCATGTTGACCTCGTGGGCATTGTTGTGATGGAAAACCTAATTGCCATTACACCAGAAGGGTCCCGAGCGAGCTGCCTTGCTCCCTCTCTCCTCAGCAGCAGTGACTCCTCTGGAGTCAGACTTCTCCTTCATGATGTGAAGGGAGCCCAGGAAAGATGGGACAGTGGTGGCTGCAGCTCAGGCCTTTGTGGTGACAGATTCCCTTGCACCGACTGATGTGACTCATGCCACTGTTTCTCAAATTGGGGAAGAAAGAAGCTTCTGATTTAGGACTCCTTCCTCTCATCACATGTGTGGAGAAACCATGAGCCAAGTTCATGATCACAGAGACCTGCTATATATAGTCTTTCCAGTTCCTTAGCATCACTACAAAAACCTGTGGCTTGAAATATGAGGTATTTTTCTGAAATGTCTAAAGTATTGGAACAGCTATTTTAATTATAGCCCTGCCTCTAAATTACTCCTCTAGCTTAAAAAGTGGCCCGTGGGAAGTCCTTTTTCCTGTGGTTCTGATTTTTCCTACCACAACGTCAGCTCAAAATAAGCTTATAAAGACCCATGAACGAGAAAGAGAAACATGTTTGATTCTGAAAGATAACATTTTATTATTCTACCACTCAAAACCAGAGCATACATATGATATTGTTCTGGAAAAAGATCCCATCTGAGAACCTTGAAATAGAGAAATGAGGATGAATCAGTGGGACTGTGCTTCAGTCAAGAGGAATTTGGATCTTTGTTTACCCCTATTTTAAAGACAGGAATGCCAACTATGAAGGTTGGATTTTTCTGAGGATTATCAAAGAGGGCCAGGATTGGCATAATTAGGTGGAGTAATAGGTAGACAGTGATTTTTGAGCTAGTTGTTGAAGAGCAGGTAGGTCTCAAAGGCAGCATCTCTCTAACAGGAGAGGGAGAAAGTGTCTGCAACATTTCAGAACACCTGGCGCCTGAATTCCTTGCTTGGGCAGCTCGGTTCAGGGAGGTGAACAGCGTCATCTTCTAAACACAAGCTATTTTGCTGTGAGCTTGGCTACAGGCGGCGCGGGCGCTCAGAGCAGGCGCTGTGCGTGCTGGGCGGCGGGGTTTCAGCAGGAGCAGCAGGGCGAGGTGACGCAGGTGGTGCGGCAGGGGGCGGGCTGGCAGCAGGGCGGGCGGCAGCAGGGCGCCTGCACCAGGATGGGCTGGCAGCAGGTGGAGGCCCAGCAGCAGGGCCGGCACACGACGGCCGTGCAGGACGAGGGGCAGCAGGTGATGGGGCGGCAGCAGCCCTCCTGCAGGCCGCAAGGGTCGCAGCAGACCGGGCGGCGGCAGGGCTCGCAGATGGGGCGCGTGCAGTGGGGCACGCAGGTCACGGGGCGGCACACGGTGGTCTGGCAGGACACGGGGCGGCAGCAGCAGGGGTCGCGGCAGCAGCAGGGCTGGCAGCAGCTTGCTCCGCAGCAGCTCTGGGCGGAGCAGGCGGAGCCACAGCAGGAGCCGGTCATGGTGGGCGTGGGGCTGGGCGGAGCGGGGCTGGTGGCACAAGTGGGAGTTTTCGGGTGTGAATGTCTCCCCTGCCTGCGGGGCCCTTTATATACCCTGGGCAGGTGCTATGTCCTCAGGACACGTGGTCATTTCCTGGAGTTTGTTTCCTGCTGAAAAGGGGACTCTAGCTGGTGGATTCATTTGCTGAGGCAACAGTTTCATTCCTGCCACTGCTTCCCTTTCTTCCTGCCTGCTTTTTGCCTGGAAATAAATACTTGATGATTTACAGCATCAGAAAAGTGGCTCATTGACTAGTCAGTTCTTCCTCAGCACATCATGTGACAGGTGGCACTGGGAAGCACCCAGAGATGACAGTGTGATCCCTCTTTTGTCCATGCGTAAGTGGGTGACTAGCATGTTCCTGGAGCCCCGGACCTGGCTTCTGCTCCACTCAGAGGAAACAAGAATGTCTAAGAAGCCAAAATGGCTCATAAAAGGAGATGTCACTGACTCAGCTTGGGGAGAGTGGGCCGAGCTGCCAGCAACTCAGGTTCCCCTCGTCGATGAGCAAACAGCGTCCAAGGCCGGGAGCGCTTTTGTCCAGTTGGCCCATGGCTGAGCTGGCCAATACGTCATGGTGACTTAGAAGACACTGTGTCCACAGTGCTCTACTATTTGGGAGTGAGAAGAAAAGGAAAGAAAAATAAATTCTCAATAATTTGTTGCCATACAGTACTTGCACGTTTTAGGAAGGCAAGATAAATCAGTTAAGGAAAGGACTTTTCAAGACAGGACAGGAAAGCCAAACTAAATGAGCATTATATTCATATTGTTTTTTCTCTTTACTTTATAAGAACAGGCTTGTTAGTAAAAAGAAAGAAAAACAGAGGCACCTGCACAGGTGGGGAGGAGAGCAGCCATATTGCTTTTTTCTCTTACCGTCCCTCTGAGTATAGTTTTAGAAATAAAATGGAAAGCAGGCTATTTCCTTCTTCCCTGGCATGACATTGGCACCTATATTGAATTTTTCAAAACACATCGAATGTATTTATGAGGAGTCCGTTATCTTTTCGCGGTAACTGCTTTGGTTTGTTGGCTAAAGGTTTTGATGCCTGTGAGGTGGACTTTGACGAAGGCCAAGTGAGTTGTGTGGGTGTGTGACTGATACAATGGCTTTGACTCTCTGATCCACCAATGAGAAAATGGGGGAATAGGAAACCAACTTGTACTTAGAAGGTTTGTGAAAGATGACACTACCCAAAAGTTGCTGGTAAAAATTTGTCTCTGCAGTCTGTGTGTTCATCTTGTAAATGCACTTTGGTCCGCCGAAGCCCTGGTTGTGTCCCGGGAGGTCTTTGAGTTTGTGACACATCACCATCCACCATGGTTTTTGAAAGAACCAGCTTTGTGAAATAATTTCTCTAGAGTCATACAGATAAAAGAATGGCAAAGCTTTCACAGTCCTGCAGGGTTTGTGTGAGTATAAATGCTGGAGAGTGACCCCTCAACTCCTTCCAACTCCAGGTCACTTCAAAATAGTCTACATGGAGCAGTTGTGTTCCAAATTTCCATCCCATGGCTTGATTTGTGATTTAGCATGTTGTTACTTGGTTTAGAATATGTACAGAAATCCAAGTCCTGGCAATGGGAAACTCACTGTTCTTGTTAGTGAACAAAAGAGCATAGCACTCAGGAGTCTTGTTTTCTAAAATCATAGGTAGTCAGAAACTTTGAAGTTGAATCAGTAGGAAAAGAATATCCCTCTATTTCCTATTGCCTGGACAGGTTCTTAGTCCTTAATACAGAGAAACAGCCTCAACTTCCAGTCCTAATAGAGCTTAGATTTTTCAGACACAACATTTCCCCATTTGGGAGTCATGTGGTTCCCAAAGAAAGAGGATCCTAAGCTCTTTGCAAGTCTAGTCCCGATGTTAATTCTGCACACAGCCCCCCACTTTGCCATGAGTTGACAAAAACACCATTTTATGGCAGCTTGTCATCACCAACTCTTCTCTTCCCCTCTTCCCTGTTTTTTCCTATTCATTGTCTTTACTGCCTCTTCTCCACTTTTTTAGTTTCTCATCTCTTTCATGCTTCTCTCTTTTCATTGTTGTTATATTCTTTTTATTCCACCCAGGACAAGCGTAAGATACTTTCTTCCTGTGCTTTCATTTAAGGGTAACTCTCCTCCAAATCAACTCTTTGATTTTAATCTAGCAGGTCTGTTGCACTATCACCACTACATGCCCCACACTTCTTCACTTTAGTGTCTCCTGTGGCCTTGATGCTCAACCGGAAGCCTTACACTCTTACTAGAGAGACCAGAAAGAAAAGATCTCCATGATACTTGGAAGGCTTTGATGGCTATGTTGGTTAAACCCCACAGGACCTCGAATCCAGTTATTCCTCCAAGATAGTGGTTCCAAAATTCTAGTGTGTGAGAGCTGCCTAGACGTGACCGTGAAAAATGGGGCCACCTAAGTCCCATCTCAAGAGATTTTGATTTAGGTTTCAATTGGAAATTTGCACCTAGGGATTTCCATATTTAATAGGTCATCCTGAAGATTCTAAAATGGGTGAGCGATCATGTCCTGCACTTTGCAAAGCTCTGTTCTAAGAAACGTGGTACAAAGAGAAGCAGAGGTGGAGTGCTGGTGAGCTTACTGCTGGGGGCCGCTCTCTCTTATGGGCTTGGCTCATGCAACCCCCAGCTACTGTGTTTACTTAATTATCTGGCCTATTAGAGTGAAAGCGCCTGGGCTGCAGGCACTGATGCTCACTCGGCAGGCAGTGCCTGGCACTGAGGGTTCCAGGATAGACAGCTACTGAATGAATACATGAATGGACTCCTCTGTATAAGGCTTTGCTTTGGTCAAGCTTTGTTTCCCTTGTGCAGATGCTCATCTGTGGACCTTGATAAACATGCCCTAGTGAATGAATCAGGGAGCAGGGAGGTTTGCAGGAAAAGTTAGTTTACTGAAAACAAGTGAGCAACACATCACACATGGTGGGGGGTGGGGGAGCTCTGAGCAGCCTCCAGAGCTCAAAATGGTTTTACTATTATCCTTCTGCTTAGATGCCAAGATAGATATGTCTGTGTCTTACATTGAATGTCTCTGGACACAAAGAGAGACAGAATCTACTCAAGGAAACATCACAAAGACCATGACTTCTATGCTGGGAGTATAATTTATTAGAACACGGGCATCATGTGTCGGAGCTAACCAGGGCCCCTGCCTGCGAGGAGGCATTCTTCAGCAGCGACTAGACCCCTGGGCATTGGCAGAAGCAGGCGATGGACGTCAGCTTGTTTGAGACGGTAGGAGCTACACACGACTAGCGTCATCTTCTAAACACAAGCTATTTTGCTGTGAGCTTGGCTACAGGCGGCGCGGGCGCTCAGAGCAGGCGCTGTGCGTGCTGGGCGGCGGGGTTTCAGCAGGAGCAGCAGGGCGAGGTGACGCAGGTGGTGCGGCAGGGGGCGGGCTGGCAGCAGGGCGGGCGGCAGCAGGGCGCCTGCACCAGGATGGGCTGGCAGCAGGTGGAGGCCCAGCAGCAGGGCCGGCACACGACGGCCGTGCAGGACGAGGGGCAGCAGGTGATGGGGCGGCAGCAGCCCTCCTGCAGGCCGCAAGGGTCGCAGCAGACCGGGCGGCGGCAGGGCTCGCAGATGGGGCGCGTGCAGTGGGGCACGCAGGTCACGGGGCGGCACACGGTGGTCTGGCAGGACACGGGGCGGCAGCAGCAGGGGTCGCGGCAGCAGCAGGGCTGGCAGCAGCTTGCTCCGCAGCAGCTCTGGGCGGAGCAGGCGGAGCCACAGCAGGAGCCGGTCATGGTGGGCGTGGGGCTGGGCGGAGCGGGGCTGGTGGCACAAGTGGGAGTTTTCGGGTGTGAATGTCTCCCCTGCCTGCGGGGCCCTTTATATACCCTGGGCAGGTGCTATGTCCTCAGGACACGTGGTCTTTTCCTTGTTCATCTTCTGACCAATTAAGGGAGTATTTAGCATTGAGTAATGGTCTTTGGGTAACCTCATACATGTCCATGCACGTGCACCACAAATATTCCTTCATTTTCTCATAGTGTTTAGTCTCATCAAATGGAAGCCTTCGATCTGATTTGCCTTTAAAGTATTTTTAACTCATAAAAGAGAAAAGTGTGTGTTTTCTGAACTACAGTATTATCTAATTACACTGCCTTTGGCCCTAAAGTTAGTTTTGTTCCTGGATGCCAAAGATTCATAATTAACATCCCGGAGCTCATTGTTTTATTTCTCCCCAGGCACTGGACAGGGACAGGGTAATAGCCCCACTCTGGTGCAGAGGACAGTCCTTTGCTCCCAGTAGTCTCTTCCCACAGCTCATGGAAAGGCAGGTGTGTTTTGTTCCTCTAAAGAGGGGCCACTGGGCCCTCACATTCCTGACTCCTGGCTGGTCGCCCTCCAGGGCATAGCCCCGGCTTCATGCTCTGGAACCCTCTGTAGCCTTCCCAGGCAAACACAACCAACCTCTTGAGCTTAAAGGGGGAGGTTTTGTGTTATTTTCATAGGGGGTTAGTTCCATTTTTGCTTTGACAGTACCATGAAAAGTATCACAGATATGAACCTGTCAAATTCATTTTCCCTATTTGTTCATCCCAAGGTCCCCTCCTTGACTCCTTTTATAATATTTACTTGGTTTTCACTATATAGATGAAATAATTCTCTGAGATAATGTGACTAGAATTGCATTTTAATGACTTCTAGGCAGTCATGTTATAATTTGTTAGAAGGATAATATTTGTTTACAGACAGCCTTTTTTTTTTTAATGACAAACATTCTATGGATATTTTTGGCCTCCACAGTCCTTTGAACTAACCAATTAGTCCTTTGGACTAATAGTAATGTCTTGTATCATAATTTTACAAGGAATCCTGTTTTCTTTTTTTTTTTTTAACTTGGCCCTACTGGCAGCTTATACCCCATTTCCCTCTAAGAACTGTTTGTAATAGTTCCCTCTTGATAGCTTGTTCAATCATTTGACAGGTGAGCTGCCATTTTCCTCTCCACTAATGGTAAGAACATTTAGCTACCTTTTATTGGTAGGTTCCAGGGATTGTAATATGTATGCTTTATCTGTCTTATCAGGTTAACCTCATAGTGATTGAGTTAGGTATTATTATATCCACTTGATAGAGGAGGAGTCTGAAGCCTAGAGAGGGTAACTAATTTGCCAAAGATAACATGGCTTCTAAATGACAATCTGGATTCAACCCATGTATGTTTAAGTCTTGGGCTTGGGTTTTAAATGAATATGCTTACAAAACAGAATGCGATTCTCCTTTTACTTAACATGAGTAATTTCTCTTTATATATCTGGAAGAGCTTAATTTTAGCTATAAACCTAGAGATTTATTAAGCTGTGTCCTCCAAAAAGTTGATGAGAATAAAACCAACCCCAGTACAAATACTTGAACATTATCCAGTTTTTCTGTCAGCTTATCTTTTCATACTGAGTGGTGTACAAAGCTGATTTCTCATTGCCACCATGGTTGAATTTTTATTGTGGCAGACCAAGCAACTACAAACTCTCATAACATACAAAAATGAGCACTTCTTTCTTGGTCACGTGTCTGCAGCTTTGACTGTGACACTGGTCTTGGTTTCAGGCTATGGGTCGAGCTTTAGAATTTCTTTCTAAATTATAGTTGCCAGATTTAGGAAATAAAAGTAAAGTTCCCCAGTTGTGTGTGTGTTTTATTTATTTTTATTAAAATATTTTAAAATTTACATATACTTGCCATTAATTGTAATCCCCATGTATTCCCCGTCACCATCTCACCAGTGCACCATCACCTCAGTC
>JAGFMF010011721.1:148061-179705 GCA_019455555.1 Galemys pyrenaicus | reverse complement strand
GGAATATATGGAGATTACAATGATGTCAAATATATGTAAATTTAAAATTTTTATATTAAAAAAAACTTCAAAAAAAAAAAAAAGAACCACTGCTATTTATTTTCTCCCTCAGAGAAATCAATGATTCTAGTGGATTCCACAATCACTTCCATGTGAATAATCACCAAATTGATATCACACTCTTTCTCATAAGCTCCAGTCTCACATCTCCAACTTTAGTGTCACCATAACAGGTCCAAAACTAAAATTAACAAACTACTCCTCTACTTCCAGCTTTCCTATTTCTGTTCATTGTTCCATTATTCTTCCCAGTAAGAAAAAATTGTAGCTTATAAATCTTGATGTCTTTCTTCATCACATATCATCTGGCACACTAAATTTGTTTTTAAGAAGACAAAATGACTTCCAATCAACATAATTTTGCAATAAAATCCTTTCAAGTCACAGGCTTCCTATACTATACTCTATTTTCCAAAGTACCATATGCATAATAAGCACCTAAATATCTGATTAAGAACTGCTATAGGCACAGTCAGTATATTAGGAAAGGTCCTGGAGCTACAGCTCCTGGTTCATCTAACAATCACTATTATCAGACAAGTAGTGAAAAATAAGGGAGAGCAATGTTCCTTGATATGCAGGAATTTAAAATTAATGCATCCTAATACCATAAAGTTCACTTGTGTACTAAGTCTCTCCCACAGATAAATTTCTTTTTTAATATTTATTTTTATTTATTTATGCATATAAAAAGTGGAGGGTAGACCAGAGGTGCTGGGGCATGGGGGTAAGAGGATTCACCAGAGACAGAGTGGGGAGCAAAACAGGCAGATTTACTGAAACACTGCTGAGGGAAACAGCAGGTGAAACAGAAAAGGCCTGCTGTGCCATGTGGGTTAGCTCCCTGGCTGGGGATCAAATTCATGCTGCAGTGGCTGGTGATAGCTTGATAGCACTAAGACTTTAACTTCTGCTCCACCAGGGAGGCTCCCCCACAAATAAATTTCTAGCTTTTCCCTCCCAATAACTACAGGGGCTAAGGCTCCTAACAGCAATGATATCAACATTTACTGAGAAGTAGAGAATTGTTCTATAAACATTCTAAGAGTAGATTAATGAGTAAGTATATTATTGACTATAATAACCACTAATTACCCTATAACTGCACTGAAATTATATACAGTTTGGTTTACATTTATAAAGATGATACTAACAAATTCTATTTGGTGCACACAGAAAAAGGTGATTTGTCATTACAAAGCCAAGCAGACCAAAGATTCACCCTTAGGTTTGTTGCCTCAATGTGCAATAAGATTACCATAAACACATTTACTATCACTAAACTTGTTGTAAATAAATAACTGTTAGCACACTAGACATTGACCATTTTGCTAAAACACTAGAATATTTTCAGATTGGACCACATTTAATGCATCCAAGCAGATGAGTTTGGCTTGGGGTTTTGTTTTTTTGTTGTTGTTTGGTTGCTCTCACAAGTACAAAAAACTTCTGTAATTTTTCTCAGTAATTTAATCCAATATTCATCAAACTACCTCATGAGAACTATTCTTTACAGGTTTTAAATCAGAATCCCTCACATGACAACATTTTCCATTCTATTTTTAATGGCAACAAGAAACTTCTATTTCATGATACTTCCTTCAGAATCCTGAAGATTCTGATCATTTTTTTCTCAGGGAAAACAATTTATGCCCTTTAACATTTACTTAAGGTCTCATTCTCCCACATTTTAATCATGTTTGTTGTTCAACTTCAGACTGTTTCTGAAATGACACTTAAAAGGCTTACTAATAATGAGTTAACCTCTAAAAAAATCATAAAAATGGAAGGGGGCTATTTGTTAAAGAACCAATGCTTATGGATTTTCTGTTCAGTTTTATTTTAATAAATTTCCATCTAAAAGCTAGTCAAAATATTATTTAAATTACAGGAACAATTATCAATTATTTGTAAAGAGGACTATACAAATAGTCCTCTTAATATGTCACAGAATGCATACATACATTTAGCTTTCTGTTCTTCACTTATAATCAAACTCACTCTCTTGGTAACTGCCCAGTTCCACAGGTTTACTGCCATTTCTTCAACCTGGACAAGAGAAAATTTTGTTAGTGAAAATACTGCCTACCTCCATGATTCTCGCATATTTTATGCTTATGTGACTATTTGAGGTCATTTCTCCAGTTTCTCCATAATCTAGTCCCATTCTACCTTTCCTCCAAAAAACTTATCCATAGACAATAATCATATCTATGTCTGATAATACAATTTTTTCATTCCTATCTGGACAATTTTATTCACACTATTGGATTCACCTGATATACCTCCTTCCATTGATTTATGTAAATCAAATCCAGTGTAGTCTACCCAGAAACATCAAATGAAGATTTTAGCAACCACAAGAGTCTGCATTAATCTTTCTGTTATTTGAATTCCTCTATGCATTAAATTTCACAAAACTGAGCAATTATTTGTTACTTAACCTCACGTATTCTATAATTATTTTAGTTGTTAATCTTATTCTTATTATTTAGTTGTTAACCCTCTCCCTCCCCCTCCCCATCAAGTGTCCCCAATTTGTCCTTGTCTTTTTTGTGTTGTTGTGTTTTTTTTATTATTATTGCTGTTGTTATTATTATTTCCCTTGTTCCTTCTTTGGTTCCCTAACATCTTTAAAGACACAGCACCCAAAGCAAAGATAGTGAAGGAAAAGATAAACTGCTGGGACTACATCAAACTTAAAAGCTTCTGTACAGCAAAAGACACACTAACCAAACCAAAGCAACATCCACTGACTGGGAGAAAATCTTTGCACACAACATTACTGACAAGGGATTTATCACAAAGATCCACATAGAGCTGACCAGACTAAACAGAAACAAAGGGAACAACCCAGTCAAAAATGGGCAAAAGAGCTAAAAAGGCAATTCTCCAAAGAGGAAATGCAAATGGCCAACAGGCATATGAAAAAATGCTCAACATCACTTGTCATCAGAGAAATGCAAGTCAAAACCACTATGAGATACCACCTCACACCAGTGAGAATGGCACCTATCAAAAACAGGAGCAACAACAAATGTTGGCGGGGATGTGGAAAAAAGGAACTCTCCTACCCCCTGGTGAGAATGCAAGCTGGTCCAACCACCATGGAAAGCAGTGTGGAGGATCCTCAAACTATTAAAAACGGAACTCCCATATGATCTAGCAATCCCATTCCTAGGAATATACCCAAAGAACACAAAAACACTGATTCAAAAGAATATCTGCACCCCTATGTTTATAGCAGCACTATTTACAATAGGTAAGACCTGGAAACAACCCAAATGCCCAAAAATAGATGACTGGATCAAGAAGATGCGGTACATATACATGATGGAATACTACTCAGCAATCAAAAAAGGTAAACTAGAATCATTTGTAGAAACAAGGATGGAACTAGAAGAGATTATGCTCAGCAAAATAAGTCAGAAGGCAAAAGAAATATATTGGATGGTTTCACTCCTAGGCGGAATATGGAACTAAATAAGCAAACAAGGAAAAGAATAATAACAATGAAAAAAACACAACACAACAAAAACAAAAAGACAAGGAAAAATCAGAAATGCTTTGTATGTTTGGGTGGGGGAGGAAATGGGATGAGGGCAGAAAGAGCACAAGGGATTGAGGTGATGGTGCACTGGTAAAATGATGGTGGGATATCCACGGGGACCACAATTGATGTCAAATACATAAAGAAAGAATAAGAAAAAAAGGGAAGATGTGTACATGTGTGTGAATATTAGTAAGCTATAAAAAAAGACAAACTCTTGCCTTTTACATTGACATGGATGGAACAGAACTGGAAGAATTATACTAAGTGAAATGTCAGAAAGAGAAAGACAATACCAGATGGTGTCACTTATGTGCAGAATATACAGAAACAAAACAAAAGAGTCAGATAAAACCAAGCCAATAACAAGCCCTAGAAATCTAACTACAGAACTGAGGCTATCAGAAAAGGAGGACGAGCAAGGAGAACAAAGTGATGAGGGGGCATAATGGACTATGGTAGAGTGATTTGATTATAGGTGATATTTTTCTCCTTTTTTCGATTTTTTTGAAAATGTTTTAAATTACATTTTGTATTTTTATACTGAATTAGAAAGTATAAAATTGATTATGACTATAAATATAAAATAATAATGAAAATATATGTACATCAAATAATATATCAAATATGCATTATTAATTAGATCTAAAGTTCTTTTTCGTGCACTTTTAAATATGTAAGTCTCCTTTTATTTTTTATTATTTTTTTAAAGATTCATTTTACTTATGTATCCAAGAACTGGAGTATAGGCCAGAGGTGTAGGAGGTGGGAGAGGATTCATCAGAGACAGAGTGGGAAGCAGAACAGGTGGGTCTACTGAAATACATTGCTGAGGGGAGCAGCAGACAAGACAGGAGAGAATGCTGCACCATGTGGGTCACCTCTCTGGCCAGGGATCAAACTTACGCTGCAGTGTCTGTGAATAGCTTCATAGTGCTGAGACTTAACCTTTTGCACCACCAGGGAGGCCCTATAAGTCTCCTTTTAAATTACAACTCTCTTCTTGCTGTGCTTTGTCGTGAGATTCAGGGTAAGAGTCTGGTGTTATTTTACAAGAAGATCTGCTTGATTTTGGAAGTGACAAATTTGTTTTCTTTTTAGAAACTCCAATATTCATATTATTTATTTCTGTTTACTACATGTATTTACTGTGTTTATCATCACTAGTTCTATATACTAACAATGAATAACCTGAAATTTAAATTATGAAAGCAATTCCATCTATAACATCAAAAGAAATAAAGCAGGAATAGATTTAACAGAAAAGTGAACAATTTACACTCCCAAATTACAAATACTGTTGAAAGAAATCATAGAAAACTTAATAAAAGATGTATCATTCATGGATCAGAAGACTTAATATTGTTAAGATGGCAATACTCCCTAAATTGATCTACAAATACAATGCAGTCATTATCAAAATTCCAGCTAGCATCTTTACACCATCTTTTGCTGATTCTAAAATTCATATGGAAAGTCAAGGGACCTAGAATAGTCAAGACAATTTTGTAAAACAAGAACAAAGTTGGAGGCCTGACATATTCCAGTTTCAAAATTTACTACTACAAAGCTACGGTAATCAAGACAGTGTGGTACTGGCATAGGGACAGCCATACAGATAAATGGAATAGAATAGTGCATTCAGAAATAAGACCTCACATATGTGATCAATTCACTTTTGAAAAGGCTGCTAAGACAAATTTAAAGGAGAAAGGAAAGTCTTTTAACAAATATACTGAAACAACTTGATATCCAATTGATATGCAAGAAAAATGAAACTGGATGCCTTCCTTATACCAAAATGCAAAAATAAACTCATAATAGATTATAAACCTAAATATAAGAACTAAAACTATAAAAGTCTTAGAAAAATATAGCAGTAAACCTTCATGACCTTGGGTTAGGTACGATTTTCTTAGCTATGACACTGAAAGTACAAGCAATAAAATTTGTGACTGGAATATTTCACTTAGCATATTTCACATAATGTTGCTTAGCAAGATTCATCAGAATTTGAAACTTTCATGATTCAGAGTGTACCATCACAAAAGTGAAAAGAGAACCCACAGAATGGGAGAAAATACTTGTGACGCTTATGTCTAGAATATATAAATAACTCTTACCACTTATAATAAAAAGATAAACAACCCAATTTAAAAATTGAACTGTTAATGGTGAACTTGGTATAGATACATATATTGATTTTCTATATATTTTTACCTTTTGCAATTTTTTTAGACCACAAATGAATTTTTTGAGGTAACACTGGTCTACAATACTGTATATGACTAGGGGAACAAGATCATAACTCTTCAGTTCTATGTTACCACACCACATCCACCACCATAACACCCATAATCCTTCACTATAAACTATTAGGCCACCATCACCATTTCTTGCCCACTCTCACCCTTACCCTCTAGTAACCTCAATTCTGCAGTCATATTTCTAGGGATTGTTTTAGCATTTGCAAAAGATGGATGGAACTGTAAAATGGTATAGCCACTATGGAAAAAGTTTGGTGGTTCCTTAAAAAATTAAAAATTAGATTATGATATAATCCATCAATTTCACTTTGGGGCATGTATCGAAAAGAATTGAAAGCAAGGACTTGAACAGATACTTGTACACCTATCTTCATAATTCATAGCAGCTAAAAGGTAGAAGCAACTTAAGTGTCTGGATGAATAGATAAAACAAGGTACATACATACAATGGTGTATCATTCAACCTTAAAAAGGAAGGAAACTTGGAAATATACTACAATATGGATGACCCCAACAACATCATGCTAAGTGAAACATTCCTATCACAAAAAGACATCTATAAAAGGTACCAAGAGTAGTCAAATTCATAGGGACAGAAAATAGAATGTTCATTGCCAGAGGATGGGGGAACAGAAAGTTGTTTAATGGATATAAAATTTTAGTATTACAAGATGAAAAGAGTTCTAGAGATTATACTTAACATTATATTGTTCATTTTTAAATAAATAGGTAAATTTTGTGTTTTGTGTATTTTGGCACAACTGAAAATAAAAAAGCACAGTGATACCACTTCATCCCCACTAGGAGGATTATGACCAAAATGCAGACAACACGTATTAGTGAGGATGTAGAAAAATTGGACTCCTCATACACTACTGGTGGGAACAGAAAGTGGTATAGTCACTTTGGAATCACAGCAGCATCAAAATTTGAAGAGTTACCATATGATTCAGCATTTTTAAAATTATTGTATTTATTTTTTCTTACAATGTTTCCTTTCTTTTCTAGGTGTAGTCCCCATATGACCCAGCATTTTATTTTTTTTTTAAAGATTTATTTATTTATGCACACAAGAGCTGGGGTACAGGCCAGAGATGCATGGGAGGTGAGAGGATTCACCAGACAGAGTGGGGAGCAGAACAGGCAGACAGACTGAAACACACTGCNGAGGGGAGCAGCGGGCGAGGCAGGCGAGGTCTGCTGCGCCATGTGGGTCCCCTTCCTGGCCGGCAGCAGGGATCAAACTCATGCTGCAGTGACTGCAGTTTGCTTCATAGTGTGTTGCTTAACCCACTGCGCCACCAGGGAGGCCCTGACCCAGCATTTTAACTCATAGGTATATATGGGAGGGGGAGGGTTAGGGTTAGGGTTAGGGTTAGGCAGATGGGAGCACAGGGGACTGAGGTGATGGTGCACTGGTGATATGGTGATGGGGAATACATGGGGATTACAATTGATGTCAAATATATATAAATTAAAGGGAAAAAATAAAATAAAATACAAATGACAACCACTAAAAAATAAAAATAAATAAAATAAAAACATACAAACTGTACATGAATGCACACAGCAGCATTATTTGCAGTAGCCAAAAGTTGTAAACAACCAACACAAATATTCCTCCAGTGGATGAATGGATAAACAAAAAATGATATATCCAAAGAATGGAATAGTATTTGTTCATAAAAAGTAAAGAAGTATAAATACGTAGCATAACATAGACAAACCTTGAAAATACTATGCTAAGTGAAGAAGTCACTCATAGAAAATGAATTTGCCCAAGATAAACATTCTCAAATGTGTTTTAGAACAACAAGACAATTTCCAAATTAAGTGACAGAGCTTCATTTAAACATTGAAAAAAAATACCCCCAAGAAAGCACCCCTGATGACTTATATTAAACGGATCTCCCCACTACCATGTAGTTTTTAATGCTGCAAAGGAAAGGAAAAAGAATTTTTATTAGTGATTTTATATATCCAAGGCCTTAACTATGATACTTTGTTTACTATTCACAATAATACCAGGAGGGAGGTCTTATTATTCTCCTTTAATAGACGAGGAAATTGATGTCTAAGAGAAGTTAAATAGTAAATGTTAAACCTGAGTACTTCTTTTTCCATTGGTTTCTAAACTTCTATTTTTCCTTAAAGGTGATATTAGGCTTGAAAATCCAAAAATAGTGTTTAGTAACAGTTAATCATAAAGACTTTTTTTTCACTTATACATTAATAAAATGATTAAACAAAAAAATAAAATGATTAAACATCAAAATGTATCATAAAAATTTTATACCAACCTCAGCATCCTGTATTTCAGTCATAAATTCTCTGTTGATATTTGCTATGTCCATGAAGAGTCTATCAATTGCCTCAGGCATATTAGATAAATTATCCTTTATGATCAGGTTTTCAAAAATTTCTGAAATAACAATGAATTACAAATAAAACTACTATAAACTATCACCATTGGCCAAAAGTAGCAAATGACTTTGAAATCTGTTCCTAGATCTTTGGTCAAAATAATAATGAGCAAACGTGAATGAAATTATTCTTAGAATAAAAACAAACTAGAGATAGTTTCTTTTAGCTAAAGACACCATACAATTTTCTAGTAAAATTGTATTCCTTACAAGTCACTTGTTTATAACTTAATTATCATTACTCATTCTCAAAAAGTAAAATGCATTAGGGCCTCCCTGGTGGCCTAGGGGTAAGTCTTAGTGGTACCACCTCAAGCAAAGCAGCCTAAATTCAATCCCTGAGCAGGGAGTAACCCACAAGGCACAGAAGACCTCTCCTGTTTCACCCACTACTCCCCTAAGCAGTGTATTTCAATGGATCTGCCTGTTCTGCTCCCTACTCTGTCTCTAATGAATACTTTCATCCCCCATAACTCTGGACTATGCCCCAGTTCTTCTATGTAAAAATAAATAAAATCTTACAATAAAGGAATAATAATTTTTTTAAAGTAAAATGCACTGACTTCACAAGTAGTAATGCTATTTATTATATCTTAGAGCTATAAAATAGAAATTAATTCAGAATGAAAAAATATAGAAATTCTGAAGGAAGACCTAGATATGTGCCCTGTAAAACTAAAGTACTTATCAATACTTAACTAACTTATGCTGGCTCTGAAGTTCTGAAGTCTTGGTCTTGCTTTATAAAAGGAAAAAAAAATGCAAGTCCAAACAATGAGCAGCCAGCCCCAGGAAAGTGCAGGCCAGCCTGTAAGACTGTTGAAGGCCAGGGACCCTGAGCTCCCTTTCAGGAACTGAGTAAAGGCAGAAGGAGGACTCTGCAAACAAAGGTAGGCAGTCAGTCCCAGGGAAGTGCCTGCTGGCTCACAGGGCTGTTGGAGGCCAGGAATCTCCAAGCATCCTTTCTGGAACTGAGTAAAGGCAGAGGGAGGACCCACCAAACAAAGGTGAAGAGCGAGATCCAGGACAATGCCCTCCAGCCCACCACACGGCTATGGAAAACTGGCAACCACCATGCCCTCCCCGCCCCCCTGCACCCATTTACCCCACTGGGAAAAGTCAGTAAATTCAGGAAATAAAGTCAAGTCAGGAAGGCACAGGGAGAACCCAGTCCCCACGGGGAGCAGCAACTACTTGGGAGAGTGTGTTTTGGCCCACATAAAGCATTACAATATTTGTGAACCACTACTGCATACACAGACCAAACCCAGCATTGTAGATGAAGATACACATGTAGAGGAAGAGACCAGCAGCATACAGAAACATGCTGATTTTCAGGGATAACACACATAAACCCATCCACAACCCATCCATATTTCCTGCAAAGTTTGGCAGGATAGCACTGGACTAGGCCCAGCCACCAGTCCCCAATGTCCAGTAACAGCACCCTGAAGAGATGCCCACCAGTACCAGTGGTACAGTGACTGGGCACATAGAACAAATTCAAAAATAAACAACAGAGAAAAGGAAAATACAAATAGCCAAGCAAGCCTTATGGGGAATGACACAACAAAGAGGAAATCAACAATTCATGGAAGAATTTCTCTTCCTGACAGAGAATTCTGAATCACCATAATTAATAAACATAAAGAAGATGAAAAGGGGCCTCATCAGTGGCACAGGGGTTAAAGTCTTAGTGCTATCAACTATTGGCAGCCACTGTGGCATGAGTTCAATCCCCAGGCAGGGAACTAACCCACATGGTGCAACAAACCTCTCCTGTCTTGCCCACGGCTCCCTTCAGCAGTGTATCACAGTATATCTGCCTGTTCTGCTCCCAACTCCATCTCTGATGATTCCTTTCAGCTCCCTCCAACACCTCCAGTTCTTGATGCATAAATTAAAAAAAAAATCTTGGGCCTCCCTGGTGGCACAAGGGTTGAGTCATAGCACTATAAAGGTATCAGCATCCACTGCAGCATGAGTTCGATCCCTGTCCAAGGAACTGACCCACATGCTGCAGCAGACCTCTCCTGGCTTACCCACTGCTCCCCTCAGCATGTATTTCAGTCTATCCACCTGTTCTGGTCCCCACTCTGTCTCTGGTGAATCCTCTCACTTCCTGCAATGCTGGCCTGTACCCCAGCTCTTGTATGTATAAATAAATAAATCTTTTAAAAAAAGAGGAAAAGGAAAAGAATGGCATGAGAAACATAATTAATGAATTGAAGAATGAACTTGAGTCATTAAAGAAGGAAATGAAGGAAATATGGAACATTAAAAGATAATAGAGTAGCTAAAGAATTCTGGGAAAAGTAACAAAAACAGAATTAATGAAATGGAAGAACAAATCAATAGTTTTGAAGCTACAAATATAAAAAGAACCAAAAAATAAAAAGAAAGTGATGGACAAAGGTAAAAATGAAGAAAAACTTTGAGAAATATCTGACAACATGAGGAAAGGAATCCCAGAAGATAGAGAGACAAAGGAACCGAGTGCATATTCAAGGAAATGATTGATTTCCATCCCAAACATGAAAAAGGAAATAAAATAGAAATACAGTGTGGGTTCCTATGAGCTGATCTTTCATGGGCAACTGTGACCTATTTGTATCTCCAAATCACAACAGAGAATTCCTGCTTCACTATCTATGCACAACAGCCCATATCACGAGGCAGGCCCAGGGATGCCTAAGCTGCTGTTGATGTGATTATGTTACTATCTCCATGGTGGTCTCAAGATAACTCTGCCTGTGATAACATCAACAAATACACTTTGCTGATGCATATGTTTCTCGATGTATGGTCACTATGTCTCCTTCTCTGTTCCTTGTACCAGACACCCTGCCACCAGGACCTTATTCCTCATACCATTATCACATGATCAACTTTTACTGACCTGTATGATTTGAATAAATACCACAAGAACTTCTGCACAAATAGTAGAGTCTTGCCTTGCAAACCTGCTCCACAGGTTTGTTGTATCCTGTTGTGTCCCTCATTGCATTCCCACCACAAAGTGGCAACAAAGTTCCTGTCACAACAATTCAGGAAGCTGGAAGAAAACCAAATTACCGCAATGAAAGGAGAACTACTGAAAAACACATAATAGTGAAGTTTCCAAAAGCCCAAGACAAGGAAAAAATATTTAAGCTGACAAGGGGAAAAAACAGATAACTTATAAAGGAAAACCAATTAGGCTGATAACAGACTTCTTTGAAGAAACACTACAGACAAGAAAAGAATACAGCAACATATTCAAAAAACTCCAAGATAAAAAAAATACCAGCCAAGAATATTTTATTCTTCAAAACTCTCCTTGCTATATGAAGGAAAAGCAAGGACATTCTCAGACAAACAAAGCCTTCAGAAATTCATTATTACTAAACCCCCACTATAAGAAATATTACAAGAAGTCTTAAAATCTAAACCAACAGAAGAATGAACTGGAAGACCCAAACAAAGTAATGGATAAAAATATATAACAATCAACAAAATGGCAACTACAGACCAGTAATTACCCTAAATGTAAGTGGAACAAATTCATCAGTTAAAAGACACAGGGTAGTCCACTGGGTAAGAAAACAGAACTCAACCTTCTGTTGTGTCCAGGAAACACACCTAAGAGCCAAAGATAAACATAAATTAAAAATAGAAATAAGGGCCTCCCTGGTGGCGTAGTAGGTTAAGCAACACACTATGAAGCAAACTGCAGCCACTGCAGCACAAGTTTGATCCCTGCTGCCGGCCAGGGAGGGGACCCACATGGCGTAGCAGACCTCTTCTGCCTCACCCGCTGCTGCCCTCGGCAGTGTGTTTCAGTCAGTCTGCCTGTTCTGCTCCCCACTCTGTCTGGTGAATCCTCTCACCTCCCGCGACTCTGGGCTGTACCCTAGCTCTTGTATGCATAAATAAATAAATATTTAAAAAAATAAAAATAAAAGGCTGGAAAACAATTCTACAAGCAAATGGCCCCCAAAAGAAGGCATCGGCAGCCATAGTTATATTAGATAAAATAGACTTCAAACTAAAAAAGCTAACAATAGATACTGATGATCACTACATAATGATCAAGGGGAGAGTACACCAGGAAGTTATACCACTAATCAATATCTATGCACCAAACAAAGGACCATCAAAATACATTAGACAATTACTTGCAAATCTGGAAAAAAAAGGCCTTGGAAAAAAAATACACACATGGTAGGAGACGTCAATACCCCATTCTCACCAATGGACACATCAACAAGACAAAAAAAACAAAGACACAATAGCCCTAAACAAAGACCTATAATACATGGACCAAGTAGACATCTATAGGACACTGAACCCCCCCAAAAAAAACACTGAATATACATTTTTCTCAAGTGCACATGGAGCAATCTCCAGGATCGATCACATACTGGGATCAAGACAAACATAAACAAATACATGAAGATTGAAATCATACCAACTCATGTAGCCCACATCACTCTTACCAACTGACAATGGTCTGGGGTTGAGGGACATTCCTGAGATGTCAGGATGCTCCAAAGGCTGGCCCCCACCGGATTCCTTTCTGTTTTGGCTAACTTTATAAATTGCAGTTCTGTAAGTCTCATGGTATGTGTTTACTGAAAGATTATTTATGGGAGTGTTTGTAAATTTGGCTGTTTTACTGAACAAAATAACTGGTTGCTGTGCATTTTGATGATGAACTACTGATTGGCAAACATGGTAACACAAATTCAAGAAAACCAATATTGTAAAACAAGGTAGTTAAAAACTTGATTGGAATGAGATTGTGTTACAAATTCAGTTATCAGTTATTAAACAGTTTCCCAGACCTAAACATCTACTATGGGGGACTGGCCTTGGGAACCGAAAAAACACCCCTGTTACTTGGCCCATTATAAAAGGCTCTGTATCTCCCAGGTGGCTCTGTATCTCCCAGACGATAAACAAATCACAAAACTCTTTCCTACTCTCCTCCCCTTTTACTGCCTTTATTCTACTAAAATTGTAATCCTATATATAGAAAGACTCCCTAATAACAAAAAAATCATTACTAACTTACTCTAGGTTTAGGATCTAGAAGTCAGTGGTTTCTTTCAAAAGATTAAATATTAAAATACTAAAAGAAATGTTTCGTACATAGACCTTACTCTAAAATAGTGTGTGACTGAAGGTCATAGAGACCTCAAGCTGTTCTTAAGAAAAATGTAGTTATCTTTCTGCTCTAGGCACATGATGATGTAGTCCCACCAATTGCTTGTAATATATAAATAAAGACCCACTGAGGCTATTGACTCATACCCTAATGAAGTGTTTGTGTCGACCCATTCATTCATTTGCTGATGATGTCTCTTCCTGTGGGAACCTGGTCATTAGCTGGAGCTGGTCTGCGGCAACCAACCATCATCTCTGCCCATAAAGGCTTCATCTAGAAATCAACTATGAAAAGGAGATAAGGAGCCACACCCCTCACATGGAGACAGAAGAACATGCTAATGGAAGACCACTGGATCAATGAGAAAATCAAAGAAGAAATTAAGAAATAAATTTAAACAAATGACAGAGGACACAACTTCCAGAATATATGGGACAAAACAAAAGCAGTAACAAGAGGAAAGCATATAACAATATAAATCCACATGAAGAAAGAATGAAAAAAATCTCTCTTCTAAAAGAACAAAAAGAATCCAAAAATAATCAGTAGAAGAAAGGAAATAATAAAAGTTCAAACAGAAATAAATTAAATAGAAATAAAAAAGACAATCCAAAATATCAATGAAGCCAAAAGCTAGTTCTTTGAAAAAATAAACAAAACAGACAAACCTTTAGGGAGGCTCACAAAGAAAAAAAGGGAGAAAACTTAAGTAAATAGAATCACAAATGAAAGAGGAGAAATTACAACAGGCACAACAGAAATCCAGAGGATACTCATAGATTACTACAAAAATTATATGCAAACAAGTTCAACAATCTAGATGAGATGAACAAATTCTTAAAACTTTATAATGATCCAAAGCTGAATAAAGAAAAGACAGAAAACTTAGACAAACCAATTACAAGTAATGAAATCGAAGCAGTAATCAAATCCCTCCCCAAAAACAAAAGCCCAGGTCCAGATGGTTTCACAAATGAATTCTACCGAATGTTCAAAGGTGAACTGTGTCTGTCCTACAAAAACGCTTTCCAAAAATTTAGAAAAAAGGAATACTACCAAGTACATTTTATGACACCAACATTACACTAATACCAAAAACAAAGATAGCACACACACAAAAAAAAAAAACTACAGACCAACCTCCCTAATGAACACAGATGCAAAAATCCTCAACAAAATTTTAGCAAATCCAACAGTACATCAAAAGGACTATAATACCACGAGCAAGTGGGATTTATTCCAAGGACACTGGGATGGTTCAACATTCAAAAATCAGTTAATATAATCCAACACATCAACAAAAAGAAAACAAAAACCATATGATCATATCAATAGATGCTTAGAAAGCATTTCATAAAGTCCAACATCCATTTATGATGAAGACCCTTTAAATTCTTGGAATAGACGGAACATACCTCAACAGAATAAAAGCCATTTTTGACAAAACTACAGCCAATATCATTCTTAATGACGAGAAACTAAAAGCCTTCCCTTTAAGATCTGGAACAAGACAAGGATGTCACCAGTACTTTTCAAAATAATACTGGCAGTCCTACCTATAGCAATTAGGCAAGAAATATATATACAAGGAATCCAAATAGGGAAAGAAAAAGTAAAACTAATATTATTCATGGACAATATGATAATATCAATAAACAGCTCTAAAAACTTCACAGAAAAACCAATTAAAACAATAAGCCAGTCTAGTAAAGTAACAGGTTACAACATCAACACACAAAAATCAGTAACCTTCTGATATGCAAACAATATCTTTGAAAAAGAAATTAAGAAAACCAACCCATTCAGAATTGTACCAAAAAAAATCTGGGAATAAACTCACAAAGAAGGTAAAATATCTATACAAAGAAAACTACAAAACATTGATAAAAGAAATAGAAGATACAAAGAAATGGAAAGACATCCTCTGCTCATGGATTGGCAAAATTAACATTATCAAAATGGCTATTCTACCAAAAGCAATTTACAGATTCAATGCAATTCCAATAAAAATCTCAATGGCATTCTTCAATGAAACAGAACAAATACAGATGAAATTCATGTATAACCACAAAAAGCCTCAATAGCCAAAGTGCTCCTGTCTAGGAAAATGAAGAATGAAGGTATTAAACTACCAAACTTCAAACTATACTACAAAGCTATAATAATTAAAACAACATGGTACTGAAACAAAAAGAGACACACAGACCAATGGAATTGAACTGAAAATGCACACATATATGGACAATTAATCTATGACAAAGGAGCAAAGAAATGCACTGGAACAAGGGCAGTAACTTCAATAAATGGTGCTGGGAAAACTGGACTGCCACGTGCAAACGAATGAAACTAGATTATGACCACACACCATACACAAAAATCAAGTCGAAATAGGTATGACACTCCATGACATACATCTCAGAAACAGCTTTAAAGATTCATCCCCTGAAACAAAGAAAGTGAAGGAAAAGATAAACAGCTGGGACTACATCAAGCTAAAAAGCAAAAGAGACAATAACTGAGATAAGGAGACACCCCACAGATAGGGTGAAAGTTTTTGCACTACACAAAACTAATAAGGAACTGATATCAAAGATCTATAAAGAACTTATACAACTCAACAAAAACAAAGAATCCAGTCAAAAAGTGGGCAGAAGAGCTAAAAAGACACTTCCCCAAAGAGGAAATGCAAATGGCCAACAGGCACATGAAAAAAATGCTCAACATCACTTATAATCAGGGAAATGCAAATCAAGACCACAATGAGATACCACCTCACACCACTAAGAAAACTAACAACAAATGCTGGCGAGGCCATGGAAAAAAACAAACACTCTTATAATGCTGGTAGGGATGCAAACTGTTCCAACCATTGTGGGAAACAAATCACTAAAAATGGACATACCCTATGACCCAGCAATTCCACCCCTACCCAAAGGAGACAAAAACATTAATTCAAAAAGATATATGCCTCCTATATTCATCACAGCACTATTTACAATAGCCAAAATATGGAAACAACTTAAATGCCCAAAATAGATGACTTGATCAAGAAGATGTAGTATATGTACACAATGGAATACTACTCAGCAATCAAAAATGATAAAATATGCCATTCCCAGCAACCTAGATGAAGCTGGAAGGGATTAGGCTCAGTGAAATAAGCCAGAAGGAATAATAAAAATATCGATGTTTTCACTTATAGGTGGAACATAAGGAAATCATACAAGGGATCAGGAAAAAAAAAACAAAACTAGCAGTGAAACTATAAATTGGAGACATTCATCAGGGGAGGGGGGTGGGAAAGGGATCAAAATGGGAGTAAAGAGCACAAGAGTCTATGGTGATGGTTCACAGGTGTCTTGGTGGTGGTAATTTTCTGGGGAAAACACCTGAGATGAGAAATCAAACACTGTACAAAAATAAACAGCAATGTAAAAATATACAAATTTTTTTAAATGTGGTCCCAATCAACAACAATATTAACAAGTTATCAAATCTTTATGAATAATGTCACCATGTTCTAAATAATCCAAGCTCCAAATTTTATATAGCTGAATCTTACTAGCCATGAAATTCCTTTAAAATTCAAGCATAAGTGACACCCTTCATAATGTCAAAATTGAGGTTTTTCCAAACTCATGTACAAAGTTCTTCATAAACTATGCTTTTAATTTCTTGCAACATTCTAAGCATCAACAAGAATTTTGTTAATATTCATAACAAAATGACAATAGCAACTTTTGAAAGAATTTTAAGCTACTACAATAAAAATTTTCACTTAAATATCAAAAAGTAGATTCACATAAAGATTTCACAAAGAAATGATTTTCAAAGACACAAAAATATTTTTTACAACTCATGGAATTTTCAGTATCTACTATATGAGCAGAGGTATTAAAGCAAATGACCACATATATTTTGTATACCCCAAGTGATAAGATATATATGAAAACAAAAACTTCCAGCTTCCTTACTCCCACAAGTAATTAGCTAGGGGAAAGACTAATATTAAATCTCTTAAGATTATACTTTCAGTGATCATTTCTATAGTTTGTTACTAATATTAAATACTTTTAATTATTTTATTAGTTAGGTATTAAGAGGCACATATATTTATTACATTGCTTGCTCAAAATATTGATAACATAATTAAGGAAGTTTAAAAACTAATATTTTTAGAAGTTCAAATATTGTTTTAAAACAGAATTTTTTCTTACATCATTGTTCATTTTTGTACAGTATTTGATTTCTCCCCTCAAGTGTAAAAATCCCTATAAATCTCCTACCACCACATCATCAAGCATTACCATAGTCCCTTGAGCTCTTCCCTCTTTTGTAAAACAGGTTTTTTTGAAATGTTTTTGAAAATAAAACTCAATATAAAATTTTTACTTTCTTTTTATAAAAATATCTAAACAGGGCCTCCCTGGTGGCCAGGGATTAAGTTTCACTCAGTGCTATCACTGCTATGGCCTGAGTTCCATCCCTGGCCAGGGAGCTAACCTGCATGTGGCACAGCAGACCGCTCCTGTTTTGTCCACTGCTCCTCTCAGCAGTGTATTTAATAGATCCACCTGTTCTGCAACCCACTCTGTCTCTGGTGAATATTCTCACCCCCATGCACCTCTGGCCTATACCCCAGTTTTTCTATGCAGAAATAAATTTTAATTTTTCCTCTTTCATTTATGATCCTATTTAATTGTGTTTTCTTCCATTTTTTCTTTGCTAGCCTAGCTAGAGGATTGTCTATTTGGTTTATTTTGTCAAAGAAATCTAAACATATTAGTAGAGTATCAATTATAACTTCTAATTTTATAATATATGAGACTGACAACATAAGTTTGATATGTGAATGTTTTCTTAAGTGGTAAAAATTTTATATAATTCATTCTTTGTCAAAATACTACTGATCCTGGGGCCTCCCTGGTGGCGCAATGGGTTAAGCAACGCGCTATTAAAGCAAACAGCAGCCACTGCAGCATGGGTTTGATCCCCGGCCAGGGAGGGGACCCACATGGCTCAGGCAGACCTCTCCTGCCTCGCCTGTTGCTCCACTCAGCAGTGCGTTTCAGTCCATCTGCCTGTTCTGCTCCCCGCTGTCTCTGGTGAATCCTCTCACTGCCCTGGACTCTGGCCTGTACCCCAGTTCTTGTATGTATAAATAAATAAATCTTTAAAAAATAATTTAAAATACTACTGGTCCTTTCAAAACATATTTCAAAATCATTCAGTAGAAAGACTTGATTGACATCAGCTAAGGCAACAGCACTGCAGTTCTTTAGAATAAAATACAGTCTGAAAAGCTGAGTAGTACAGATCACACAGCTGAATGACTGAGACTTAACACAATGAAAGAGAGACTTGCTTCTAAGAGAAGCTCAGAAAAGATTTTCTATAAATGCAGCTAAGATGTGAAGACAACACACTGTATTAAACCTTTATTAAGCAAGATCATACATTTTGAAAGAAAGTGGTTATATTATCTTCTTGGCTACTGAAATTAGCTATGATTTGCAACATGATTTCAGTCAATTAAATTTAAATGAGATTTGTCCTAGTTTTAAAAAAAAATGGGCTAGGGGCCTCCCTGGTGGCACAATGGGTTAAGCAATGCACTGCGAAGCAAAACGCAGCCACTGCAGCACAAGTTCAATCCCTGCCACCAGCCAGGGAGGTGACCCATGGCGCAGCAGACCTCTCCTGTCTCGCCCACTGCTCCCCTCAGCAGTGTATTTCGGTCCATCTGCTGTTCTGCTCCCCACTGTCTCTGGTGAATCCTCTCACCCCCTGTGCCTCTGGCCTGTACCCCAGTTCTGTATGCATAAATAAATAAATCTTTTTTAAAAATGGGCTAAAAGTCACTTCATTGAGGTAACTGGGCAAATCAGTACCAATTAATTCTGATTAGGTAGACAGCATTCCAGGTATAGTATAATAGAAAAGAAATGTTTTCCCAACCCTTCATAGTTTCCGTTACAACATGGAAAAAAAATCTATCAACAGTCCTGCCAAGTCTCTCCTTGTGACCTCCTTCATCTCAACCAGTCATTCAAAAGCCAAAGCAGCTCAAAGATCTGCCAGGGTCAATTCAACATTTTACTCCAAGTCACAATGATTAGCTGCAACTTCTTTAGTGAGAAAAGAATCAAAGATGACAAAAAAAATAACTTTTGCATAGTTATTTTCATTCCCAAAGCTATTTCATATGCAGTTTCATTTACTCATAAATCTATTCTGTAAGGGAGATATTCTATAAAATGTGGAAACCAAGACTTCACAAAGTGTAGTGATTTCTCAAAGGTGACACAAAAACAAAGTAGCAATCCAGCACTTAAATTCAAGTTAATTTAAAATCCTGTACCTGCTACTATACTAGTTCTATAGGGAAAGACCTGGTACAAGTGACATGCCAAGACTCTGAGACAACTAAAACACAGTAAGGAGAGGAAAAATGACCAACACCATTCAGCATGCTATACCATAATTCTGATTATGGTCTAAGAAAATCTATTCTAGCAGAGCCTTGTTTGAATGAAGACAGCCAAAATATCCAAACCACTGTTAAAAGGATATGGTACAAATAAAGGTATGGCAAACAGGTTTAGTCACAGACTAAGATAACACTGTAAATCATACTTTCTATGTACGACCAGGCTGATAATCATTTTTCTTAAACAGTTTTCCAGGAGGTGCCAACTGATAAACTGGGTACAGTAAAAGATAATCCAAGAAGAAAGTCATAATGTAGTCAGAAAGAACTGCCTACACCATAGTTCCAAGAAAACAGTCCAGAACAGTATACTGCAGTTCTGAGCAGCATCTTGGTCCTGGAGAGCAACTAGGGAAGGATATAAAGCAGGCTAACTTCATGAAAACCATAACAAGCAGAAATGATACAGCTCCAAAATTTAATAGGTACCTAGAATATGCCCCCAAATTTAATACCAGCAAATATGGCTTTATTCCAAACCAATATATTCCCCACTCCACAGTACTGCTATTCTTTCTGGCACTGGATATAATCTGCTCAGGGACTACAGTAAATGTAAACCTGGGTTTATCAGTAGATAAAGCTATGTGCAAGTTTTGGAGAGCAATTGACTGATGCATCTCTGGTGTTGCAGGGGTAAAGTCTCAGTGCTCTCAAGCTATTGCCAGTCACTATGGCATGGGTTCAATCCCCAGTCAGGAAGCTAACCCACATGGTGTGACAGACCTCTCCTGTCTCCCCCCACTGCTCCCCTCAGCAGTGTATGTCAGTAGATCTATCTTTTATGCTCCCGCTCTGTCTCTGATCAATCCTATCACTCCCTGAACCTCTGGCCTAGGCCCCAGTTCTTGTATGCATAAATAAATAAATGTTTTTTTAAAAAAAGGTAAAAGCTGACAAAATCACCTTAACCAAAAAGGAATTTCCAGCTTGAATCTGGTAATGAAACATCCAGTCACATTCAGGATACTAAACTTTAGAGACTAAAAAATAGAATTCTACTGATGCTGAATAAACTACATCAGGAGGAATATCTCAGAGTCAAGTCACAACTCAATCCTCAATCAAATGCACATTGTGCATACATATTGCAATGAAACTAAGTATTTTATCTTTCACACTCCTGCAAATGCAAGGGCCATAACAAAACTCAACTTGCCAATTCATCCAATCCTATTCCTAAGCATTTATTTGACAAAGTAGATGGCAGATATTATTTTTTGTTTAATTATATCCTTTAACCCTTTGTAGCTATCCTTGTGGATGAAACAAACAAGAGTTCTTTCACTCATTCATTCAGAAAACAGGTAATGATATTACCTGTTCAGGTAATGATATTACCTGACAGGTATTTTGCTAAAGCACCAAAGATTTAACATACTGTGAACTAACATAGTCTCCTCCCTTGGGGAGTTTATAGTCATTTCTACACAAGATATATGTGGGTACACAACTATCATCAGCCAATTTTTTAAAATTGTAAATCACCTTAAAATTCTACTTAAACACTCTGATTTTAAAATTGAGTAAAATAAAGCATAGAGAAAGTTAATTAATTTATTTAAGATCAAAGCTATTAGTAACACAGCATGAACAAAATCCAGACAACTGCATTCTTTCTTTTAGCTGATGTCTACATTATGCCTTGTATAACTTTATTCAACAAACATTTTTATTAAAATACCTGGTAACAGGCAGATAATGGGCATTTTGTTAGGAAGACAAAAATGAGTGAGGCAATTTATGTCATCAAGTGGATCAGACTAATAAGGGAAATTAAAATGAAAAAAAAATACAATACAATGTAATAAGTTCTGTGAGTGTAGGACGTTGCAGGAATTGAGTTGAGTGATGGCCCATTTGCAAGTTGGGATACAGGGATGGCACCACAGCCTTCACTGAGGTACTATTTGAAGTGGGCATTAAAGGATAAATTAAAGATTGACAGGCAACATACCAAAGAAAGTAAGAAACACAGAGGTACAGAAAAGGATGGTAGGTTCAAATAACCATAAGTAGTTAGTACGCACAATTGGAGAAAAAGTAAAGATAGATTACAGGAAAAGTCATTAGAAAAGTATGTAGGGGCCAGAGTTTGAAATATATTATATGACATACCAAGAAGGTTTCATTCTGTTAGTTATTCCACCTCTTTAAATCATAAACCGCATTATTTCTACCAAATAAGTGCATACCAAGTGACTCCATTGAGTATCTCAATTAGATTTCTGCACACACCATACAGAACCTAATCTCATGACTGAACTATCTGACCCTCTCTTGGGCCATTTCTTAATCCTGCCATTCTTAATTTGAAGATATCATGTAGTATTTAAAATGTGAACATATTGTATAATTTTTGTGGAACTCCCTACCCTGATCTAGTAGGCAAAAAAGGAAAGTCACCTTTATAGACTTAAAGTAAGAATAGGCCCATCCTATAGCCTATGCAGGAATTCTGCTGCCTGAAGCTAAATTCAGTCTTTTCACATCTACTGATAACCAGGGAGCAGATAAAGAAAACTTTACCAATGACTGCCCAATCTTTGCATCTTTGTAGTGCATCCTTTAGAAAGGAAGTGATTAAATCCTTCATTGCTAGATATACTAGCATCAGTCTAGGTTCAGACAATTTAGAACCAAAAGCCCTTCCTATCAAGAATAACTATATTCTTTTTTTATTGTGTTTTTTTTATTCTATTAATTATATTTGACATCATTTGTATTCCCCATGGAGTACCCACCACCATTCCATCCGTGCACCATCACCTCAGTCCCTTGTGCCCTTTCTGCCCTCATCCCCATCTTTGCCCTCCCCTTCTTCCCCTCCCCACCATGGTCCCTTTGGATTATCTTGGCTTTTTGGTCTTGTTGAGTTTTTTGTTTGCTTTTGGTTATAATTGCCCATTTCCTTGAGCTTATTCTTTGTTGTTGTTGCTGTTCTTTCATATTCCTCCTAATAGTGAAGCCATCCAATATTTTTCTCTTCCCTTCTGACTTGTTTCACTGAGTATAATTCCTTCTAGTTCCATCCATGTTTCTATAAATGCCCCTAATTTCTCATTTCTGATTGCTGAATAATATTCCATTGTGTATATGTACGACATCTTTTTGATCCAGTCATCTACTTTTGGGAATTTTGGTTGTTTCCAGGTCTTACCAATTACAAATAGTGCTGCAATAAACATAGGAGTACAGGTGTTCTTTTAGATCAGTGTTTTTGTGTCCTTAATGTCAATGACTCATTGTTCCTACCTATAAAAACTAAATTCAAACTTGTGTTTATCCAAAAATCAACTCAAAATGTATAAAAGATCTATAACCATAAAATATATAGAAGAAAATATAGGTAAAACACTACAAGACATACATTTTAGTAACATCTTTAGAGACTCAGCCCCAAACCAAAGATATTGAAGGAAAAGATAAACATCTGGGACTATATCAAACTGAAAAGCTTCTGTACAGCAAAAGAGATGTTAACCAAAACAGACACACTACTGATAAGGAGAAAATTTTTGTACTCCATACAACTGATAAGGGACTGATCACAAAGATCCACAAAGAACTCACATGACTCAACAAAAACAAAGTAAACAATCCAGTCAAGAAATGGGCAGAAGAATTTAAAAGACAATTCTCCAAAGAGGAAATGAAAATGGACAACAGGCACATGAAAAAATTTTCAATATCCCTCATAATCAGGGAAATACAAATTAAAACCACAATGAGATACCACCTTACACCAGTAAAAATGGCACATACTAAAAAAACTAGCAAGAACGAATGTTGGCAAGGATATGGTGAAAAAGAAACTCTCTTACACTGCTGGTGGGAATGCAAACTGGTCCAGCCTCTGTGGAAAGCTGTGTGGAGGTTCCTCAGAGCACTAAAACTGAAGCTACCATATGGCCCAGCAATTTCACTCCTAGGAATCTACCCAAAGAACACAAACACATTAATTCAAAAGGATACCTGCACCCTTATGTTTACTGTAGCACTATTTATAATAGGTAAGCTATAGAAACACCTCAAATGCCAAAAAATAGATGACTGGATCAAGAAGATATGGGATATAGACACAATGGAATACTATTCAGCAATCAAAAAAGATAAATTAATGCCATTTATTAATGCAGAAACATGGGTGGAGTTTGAAGGGATTATGCTCAGTGAAATAAGTCAGAAGGAAAAAGAAAAATATTGGATGGTTTCACTTATAGGAGGAATATAGGGGAACCAAATAAGGCATCACGGAAAACTAATAACAATAAAAAACACAAAACAAAAATAAACAGACAACCATAAGTCAGAGACATCCTGCAAGGGAGGGGGAGAAGAATCAGAAAGAAGGAGGGAATATCACATGGGACTGTTATGATGGCATACGTGTGAATTGGTGGTGGGAATTCTATGGGACTACACCTGAGAAAAGAAAGCAAACATTGTTAAAAAATGAACAATGAGTAACAGATATATAAATTTAAAAAATTATTTAAAAAAAATACCTCTTCTACCCCCAAAAAAACACAATAACTTGTGTTTATTGAAAGAGCTCTCACAGAATAAAATTATTAAACTGTCTGCCTGTTTCAAATCCTCATATTAGCTAATAAATTCTTTTGTATATCATTGAGCTTTTACTTCCAGCTAACAAAACAAATGTGAAAAGATATTTCAGGAAAGCTTCCAAATAAAGTCCTTTGAGATTCAAGAAAAGTCAGTTGTTCCAAGTGGGTTCTCCTACTAAAGTTCATAGTCTAGATCTGCAGTCTATTATGGCAGCCACATGTGGCTGTTTTTGAGCATTTGAAACATTGCTAATTCACGCTGAGATGTGCTATAATTGTAAAATACAAACCAGATTTTAAAATTTAGTATGAACAAAAGAATGCAAAATATCTCAGTAACTTTGTATACTGTTTACATGCCGAAAAAATACAATTTTGACATATGGGGATAAAATATAGTAGTTTATTATCACAAAAATTATTTCACCTGTTTCTCTTTAGTTTTTTAATATGGATACTAGACATTTTTAAATTATATCTGTAGCTTAATTATATTTCTTAATTGTATTTCATGAAATTCTCAGATTTCATGAAACAAAGCTGTTAACATCTATTTACCTAACAATCATCAATCAAGTTTTGAATAAACCATAACAGTATGTATGTAATATAAAGATGTTTGAAATCAGATGTAGTAAAAGAATTAAGAATCCGCCACCAAATTAATCATGGGGGAATTCCAAAGCTTGATAAACTGCTTTCATTCCTTAAGAAAAATAACCCTAATGTTGAGAACAACTGGGCTAAATTATCTAAGTATGAATATTTTCAATATCACACAACTTTTTCTATTCACATGCTAACTCACCTTCCATTTTGGATCCTCTGTGTGCATACCAAAATGAGGAAATTGTTCTGAATCAGGCAAGACAGATTTAAGAAATCCCCCAGCCCAGTTGTTATTCTTTTTTTAAAGATTTATTTATTTACGCATACAAGAGCTGGAGTACAGGCTAGAGTCATGGGAAGTGAAAGGATTCACCAGAGACAGAGTGGGGAGCAGAACAGGCAGATCGAGTGAAATACACTGCTGAGTGGAGCAGTGGGCAAAGCAGGAGAGGTCTGCAGCACCATGTGGGTCCCCTTCTTGGCCAGGGATCAAACTCACGCTGCTGTGCCAGATGCTTCACAGTGTGGCGCTCAACCCACTGCGCCACCAAGGAGGTCAGTTGTTATTGTTTCTTAAATTAAAAATTTGACCCCTTCGGGGCCTCCTTGGTGGCCAAATAGTTAAATCACAGCACAATGAAGCTACCAACATCCACTGCAGCATGAGTTCAATCCCCAGCCAGGGAGGTGATCCACATGTCACAGCAGACCTCTCCTGTCTCACCTGCTATCTCGCTAGCTGCTCCCCTCAGCACTGTATTTCAGTCAATCTGCATATTCTGTTTCCCACTCTGTTTCTGATGAATCCTCTCAACCTCCATACCTCTGGCCTTTAACCCAGCTCTTGTAATGCATAAATAAATAAATCTTTCAAAAAATAATTAATTTTAAAAAAGAATTTGGGCCCTTCAAAACCTCTTCTTCAGAAAGAAAATACTCTAGCTAATATGTTGAAACCTCATTACAAAAACTTTATATTTCAACAAATCCATGCCTAGTTATTTCCCAAAAAAGAAATTAAAAACCTGTCATTTTAAAATATTTACATTTGAATATTCACAGCAACTTTGTTCACATAGCTAAAAAATGCCTATCAACTAATTAATAGAAAAACTGATATATTCATTCAGTGGAATACTGCTGAGCAGTAAAAAGGAGTTTGCTACTCATGAAACAATACAAATGAATCTCAAAATAAATGTTTGGCAAATCACACTACAAAAAGAGTATACATACACTATTTCATTTATAAACTGATCTGTAGTGATAGAAATCAGATTAGTGGTTGCCTGGAGTGAAGAAGGATAAGTTTAACTGCAAAGGGGTATGACAGAATTTTCTGAGATAGGAACATTCCATTTCTTGATTGGAATGGACATGAGTTACATATGTTTAAAAAAAGGTATAAGGCTGTATAGTTCAAATGTGTGGATTTTATAAATAAAATTTATAAAATTGATTTGTTAAAGTTCTTTAAGAAATAAAAGGGGAAAGTAAGGTGGGGAGAAGAAAGAAAAAAATGTAGAAAAGTCCCTAGAGGCCATAGGTCAGAAAGACAGCACAATGTGGGGTCAAAAGGCAGCCTTTATTATCCAAAAGATAAGAAACAAGTGTTAGAAATACAGAGACCGGAACCCTTATATACTCTAGGTAGGAATGTAAACTAGTGCAGCCATTATGGAAAGCAGTACGGAGATTCCTCAAACAATTAAAAATAAAAATCCCATATGGTCTATTTACCTCATTTCTGGGTATTTACCCAAAACATACAAAATTCAAACAAATATATGCACCCCATGTTTATTATAGCACTGTTTACAATAGCTAGGAATTGGAAACAAGCTAAGTGTCCATCAACTGATAAATGGATGAAGATGAGCTCTATATACATAGTAGAGTACTACTCAGCTATAAATGAGGACCTCCCTAATGCAAAGAGGTTAAAGTTTTAGCACTGTCAAGCTATTGCCAGCCACTGCAGCATGAGTTCAATCCCAGGCCAGGGAGCTAACACACATGGCACAGCAGATCTCTCCTGTCTCACCTGCTCACTGCTCCCCTCAGCAGTGTACTTCAGTAACCCCACACCTCTGGCCTAACCCCCATTCTTGTATGCATCAGTAAATAAAAAATAAATCTTTTAAAAAATGAAACCATGCCATTTCCAACAACATGGATGAACCTAGAGGCTACTAAGCTTAGTGAAATAAGTCAGTCTGATGGAGAAAGATAACATGGTAGGATTTCACTCATATGTGGTATATAGAGAAAAAAAATAAATAAACTGAATAAAACTGAAAGAAACTTTTAACCTTTAAGACTAATTACTAAAAGGTAAGAGGGAAGGGAATGGATAAATCAGGGAAAAGAAGACAACTGGGGCCTCCCTGGTGGCACAGTGGGTTAAGCAGTGCACTATGAAACAAACCACAGCCACTGCAGCACGAGTTTGATGCCTGTCACCGGCCAGGAAAGGGACCCACATGGCATAGCAGACCTCTCCTGCCTCCCCTGCTGCTCCCCTCAACAGTGTGTTTCAGTCAGTCTGCCTGTTCTGCTCCCGGCTCTGTCTCTGGTGAATCCTCTCACCTCCCTGGACTCTGGCCTGTGCCCCAGCTCTTATATGCATAAATAAATAAAATCTTTAAAAAAAAGAAAGAAAAAGGGGACAACTGTATGGTGATGGACAGAATTAGATTTATAGTGGTGAACTTAATGTAGTATACACAATGTTGATTTTCAATGATGCACACCTGAAATTTATATGCACAATTTACTTTTCTTTAAAAAGGTAGCTTCACAGGTGAACAGGAGATTTGTCCCCTATGACCATCTTCACACATTGCCTTCCTACTCCTCCCGTAAAAAAAAACAAAGCTGTAATTATGTAAGGTAATGGATGTGTCATTAATTAACCTTATTTTAGTAATCAGTTTTCAGTATATACATATATGAAATCACTATGCTGTTACCCATTAAACTTACACAATGTTATATGTCAATTATTCCTCACAAAGGGGAAGGAAAGTGTAAACAGGAGAATTAGTGACAAATGTATATATACAAAGAGTCCCTAGAGCCCTTTGAAGAGATGAACTAGAAACAAAATCCCAGATAAAGTCCAATATATAATAAGACACTTTTAGGAGACAAAAGCAAATCAAGCAGGTTGAATAATCGCACCCAAAGCATGATGCTTAATGAATTGATGTCAATCTGAGGCATAATTTTCTATCCTTGGCTCTGTCCTAGTTAACAATTTTATCAATGATTTACAGGAAGCTGAGAGTGAGAGATAACAATTATGATGGATGATATAACAGAAACAAAAATCTTCAGCTGTTGCAATGGGATTAACGTAAGAAAAGAATTATAGTCCTGAGGCCTCTCTGGTGGTGCAAGGGGTTAAGCACCACACTATGAAGCATCCTCAGCCATTGCAGCATGAATGAGATCCCCAGCCAGGGAGGTGACCCACATGATGCAGCAGACCTCTCCTGTCTTGCCCGCTGCTCCCCTCAGCAGTGTACTTCAGTCAATCTGCCTGTTCTGCTCCCCACTCTGTCTCTGGTGAATCCTCTCACCTCCCTGGACTCTGGCCTGTACTCCAGTTCTTGTATGCATAAATAAATAAATCTTTTTTTAAAAAAGAATTATAGTCCTGTGTTTAAGTCTTCAAAACTACACCAACATGACAGGCAAGGTATAGCATAATAGGAGCATGTATTACTTATACTACTGAAGGACTTTGAGAGCAGAAAGTTCAAAATGAGTCACTAATGTGATACGACTGCTTCCCCTCCCCCACAAAAAGAAGAAACAGCTCTCCTGCCTGCCTGTGACTGCAACTAGGTGCCTCTCTTTTTCTTTCACCTTATCCTAATAAATATGTCCTTTCAAAATATAAAAAGAAAAAGAAACAAATTCAATCTTAGCCACACAGTATCTAAAGAGAATAATGATTCCCACCAAGCCTAGAGGTTTATGTTCCGTTCTGGGTACCATAATTTAAAGAATAACATGAAAAGAATAGAGCATGTTCAGAGGACAATATATAAAATGAGAGGATTTGAAATATGAACAAGGACTGAATGAACAGAGAATGCTTAATCTGAAGGAATTTCCCAGGGGACTTAAGTATCTTCAAATAGTTGAAAAGCTGACATGGCAGAAAATGACTTAAACTTTTTAGTTGCAATAGGTATAACTTAGACCAGCTTGGTTTGAAATAAAATGGAACTGGTGGTACAAAAAGAGGGATGTTATGTCAATTCTCCCTAAGAAAGATACAAATGGCAAAAAAATCTATGAAAATATACCTAACTTCATCAGTTATCAGAGAAATACAAATAAAAATAACAGCCATCTAAGATGATAACATAAGGGAAAATGAAACTAGCTGAGGGGTATATGGGAACTCTGCACTATCTTTGCAAATTCTCTGTAAATATAAATTAGACTCTAAATCTAAATTTATTTTTCCAAAACAAAATATTAAAAATAATACCATTCTCACTTGCAAAATTATTTCAAGTCTGACAATACCAAATATTATCAAGGATACAGAGAAAAGAAAAGGGGAAAGGGAGTATAAATGGTTGAAACTACTTTGGACAGAAATTTGGCTTTTATTTCAAAGTCAAAGATGCTCATAGCTTTTGACCCAGCAGTTCTACTCCCAAATGTATACCTTAGAATAGCACTGCCACTGCAAAGTAGCTGCATGAGGACTACTGAGCATTTGAAATGTGGTAAACACTTTAAGAATAAAATACATACCAATCTTCAAAGACTTTGTTCAAAAAAATAAAATGTCTCAATAACTTTTATATTGACATTTTCAAGTAACATTTTAGATATAGTAATTTGTATTAGTAAAATAGATTTTATCTGTTTAATCTTTCTCTTTTTTTTAAAGATTTGTTTATACATACAAGAGCTGAGGTACAGGCCAGAGTCCAGGGAAGTGAGAGGATTCACCAGAGACAGAGCCGGGAGCAGAACAGGCAGACTGACTGAAACACTGTTGAGGAGAGCAGCAGGGGAGGCAGGAGAGGTCTGCTATGCCATGTGGGTCCCCTCCCCGGCCGGTGGCAGGAATCGAACTTGTGCTGCAATGGCTGCAGTTTGCTTCATAGTGTGTTGCTTAAACCACTGCACCACCAGGGAGGCCCTGTTTAACCTTTCTTAATGTGCTATTAGAAAATATAAAATTTTATGTTTGTACTGGTTCAATGGCTAACACTGCCTTAAAGCCTTATCCTCCTGTAGCTCAAGAAATTATTCAATTTAGTGGGTCATAACGAACATTTTTTAAATGAAAAAGCATATAAGAAAAAATATAGTACATGGCATGTGTAACAGTAAACCTGTTCATTCAACTTTTGTAAATATGATGTAAAACATCTATACTTGCCACAGGCTGTTTGAAAACTTCTGAACTCTCAGAACAACATTTTTCACTGTAATGCCTTTGGTTACATTAGCAAACGTTGAAACAACTCTTAGATGCAACTTATGAGATTAGATAAATTGTGGCAGTAGAAAAAAAACTAGAACTAAAATATTCATATGGGTATCAAAACTATAATGCTGATTAAAAAAAGCACATATTACAGGAAAAGTCATACAAAAAGATACGATTTATATTTTAAAAGATGAAAAGGTAATATATTAAATTTTTAGTTCTTTTAAACAATGAAATATCTGAACCATATGACAAACTGTTAAGACTAAATAAAATTTAGTGGTATTTATATTATTCTCTATATTTTTGTGTACTTCAAATATTTATGTAAATATAAGGTCTCAAATACCATATAATTTAAAAGTCATGATACCTCTTCCAAGTTCCTAACTCTAAAATACTTTATCCTAAGTTAAAACTTAAGTCAGGAGGCAGTAGGCTTTACAATTGATTAAAAACAAGTATTAGCAAACAACCAAGCTGAAGAAGAAGAAGATATAAAAAGAAAAATCCCCTTTATAATTGAAACCAAAAAAATTAAATACTTCGGAATAAATCTAACAAAAAAGGTGAAGGACCTTTACAAAGAAAATTACAAAACATTGCTAAAAGAAATAGAAGAAGATACAAAGAAATGGAAAAACAGCCCTTGCTCACGGATTGGAAGAATTAACGTCATCAAAATGGCCATCCCACCAAAAGCAATCCACAGATTCAACGCTATTCCAATAAAAATTGCAATGTCATTCTTCAAAGAAATAGAAAAAATATTGATGAAATTCATATGGAGACACAAAAAACCTCAAATAGCCAAAGCTCTCCTCACTGAAAAAAGGGGAAATGGAGGGATTACACTTCCTGACTTCAAACTTTACTACAAAGCCACAATCATAAAAACTGCATGGTACTGGAATAAAAACAGACACATAGACCAAAGGAAAGCCCAGAAACAAACCCACAAGTTTATGAACAACTAATCTTTGACAAAGGAGCAAAGAAGATGCAATGGAATAAAGACAGCCTGTTCAATAAGTGGTGCTGGGCAAACTGGACTGCTA
>JAGFMF010011721.1:123225-137974 GCA_019455555.1 Galemys pyrenaicus | reverse complement strand
CTATGTTTATAGCAGCACTCCTTACAATAGGTAAGACCTGGAAACAACCTAAATGCCCAAAAACAGAGGAGTGGATCGGGAAGCTGTGGTACATATACATGGTGGAATACTACTCAGCAATCAAAAAAGAAAAACTAGACACATTCATAGGTACACAAATAAAACAAAAGACAAGGACAAATTGGTGACACTTTTTGGGGAGGGAGGAACGAGAGGGTTGATGGCAGATGGGACCACGGGGGACTGAGGTGATGGTGCACTGGAGATATGGTAATGGGGAATACATGGGGATTACAATTGATGTCAATTATATATAAATTAAAAATGTTAATGAAGAAAAAAAATAAATAAATAAAAAATAAAAGAATAATAAAATAATTGGTGAGATAAACAAAATAGTCATTCTTGTTACCTTCTGATAGGATTATAAACTATTATAACTTTTCTAGTGGGTAGTTTGGCAATAAGCATCCAAATTCTAAGCATGTATACCATTATCCAACAATTCCTCTCTAGGAATTTTCCTAAATAAAAAATTGAACATATTTGCAAAGATAAACAAGTGTTCATTTCAGCAATGCAAAGAAGTTAAACGTTCACTTAGTTCAATATATACTGGCCACACAACTTAGGGTAGTTAGTACCATATAGTGGAGTATTTATACAGCCTTTATAAAATCACTGTGAAAATAATTTAGAGGTGTTGAGGAAGGAGGGCACAGGGCAGGTTGCCTGTGATTCAGGCAGACTGGTAAAGGAGGAGTCCTGGAGCCCTCGGTGGTCTTTTCCAGGCCACCTTTGTATTAATTTTTTATTAATTTTATTAAGATTTTTGTTTTATTAGTCTTTCTGCATCAGAGGACCCAGGTACATGGCAGGCAGGGGGTGAGAGGTGAGGGGCAGGAAGCTGGTAGGCCTCCTAGTCCCTGGCAAATCTTTATTCTCTGGGTTCTCTGGTCTCTCATGCCTCTGCTACTCCTTATGCCATGTCTTCTGCTGGCATCCCTGTGATGCCATACTTATATACTCAGTCTCTTGGTGCAGGTGCGCCCACTTATGCATGCTCATACCCTACTCCAGGTGCCCACCATAAGGCAAGCATGTAGGATTGCAGGGGTCTATCATTAATGCTAATGGCAGGAGGGTGGGAAAATCTAATCATTTCCATTTACCCTACCGGTATTTAACTACGGAAACACCTATATCCTAACAGTGTGTTTAAAAGCAAAAAAAAAAAAATTGCATAGGAGATATACAGTTATGTAAAATTGTATGACTATTTGAACAAAAATTTCTGGAAGAGTGTGGTGGCAGAAAGGGCACAGAGCAAGTTCTCGATGATTCCGAGCAGACAAGTAAAGGGAGGAGTCCTGGAGCCCTCAGTGGCTTTTTTATGCTTTTATTATCAGAGGCAACCAGGGTGGCTGGGGGCCAGGAGGCTGGCAGACTTCGTAGCCCAGCACATCTTTACTCTCTCGGCTGCTTTGCTGCTTCTGATGCTCTCTGCCTCTGTCTCTCCCCTGCTCCTCTGCTCTGCTGCTGGCGTCCTCATGACACCACCCTTATACGCCCATGTCTAAACCCAGGTGCACCCACTTGTGCATGCTCACAGAACCACAGGTGTCCATCATTACACCAATGGCAGGAGGGCAGAAAAGCCTGATACTTTTCCATTTACCCTACAGAATTTTTACCAAAATGTTAACAATGTTTATCTTTCAACAGTGAAATTTGGGAGAATCTTTTCTTTCTTCTTTATATTATTCACTGTATTCCAATGCCCTACTGTGGAAGAAATATTGCTGGACAATGGACTGGAGATGCCTCCCCAGTCACAGAGTTTAGCCTAAGTGCAATTAACAACCAGTGAAGGCACAGTTAACAAGTCAGATTCATGGCCCAGTCTCAGCACTCCTAAACAGAGCTGCAGATAACAAGTCAGGCTGGTCTGTGTCCTTAGAAAATTACCTCCCTGCAAAACTCCCCCTTTCCTCTGGGAACTAGTCTTCAAACACATGGTTTGTGTATTTTTTTACCCATGTAGCAATGTAGAGATAGTAAAGTATAAAAGGAACTTCCAGCCTTTGTTCGGGGCTGTAGTGGCAGGATGGGAGCACAGGAGCAAGGTTCAGGATGGTTCTGGGCAGACGGGTCAAGGAAGGAGAGTCTTGAAGCCCTTGGTGGCTTTTCATACTTTATTTAGTAGAGGTGGCCAGGTACATGGCAGGCAGGGGTGCCAGGGGGCCGAGAGGCTGGCAGGCCTCCCAGCCCCCAGCGCATCTCACCCTCTCGGCTGCTTCTTCTCTCTCTGCTGGGCTGTCTCGGTCGGTCCTGTCTGTTGGTCCTCACAGTTCTGGCGTCCTCATGACGCCACCCATTTATGCCCGTGTCCAACACAGTGTGCCCACTTGCGCATGCCCACCCTGGAATGCTCGCAGCACCACAGGTGTCCATCATCAGTGGTGGGAGGGTGGAAATACCTGATCAACCTTTACCCTACAGGGGCCCATATTTTCAGAGCAAGGTCCATGTCTTGGTCCATATGCATATGAATCTGAAATAAAGTGCCTGGTCTCCAGAAATCCTTGAGTACCGCCTGGTTTCTCCTCCCATAGTCTGGGTTACAGGCCAGAGTAATTCTATAACACTACAATAAGCACACATTTTTATCACGGGAAAGGGGCGTGGGAAGAGTCTATTTTCATAAAAGAAATCCACAGGAAAATGGGGTTTTTATCTGATGGGCATGTGTTTTCACAATAAAAAATGAGGCAAAGTCAACATCAGAGAGTGGGAGGGAGAGAGTTGAAGAATGTGAATAAGGTAAGAAACAGTTGTTTCAGAGAGTGGGGGAATTTGAGAAAAGGATTGCCAGCAGTGTGGAGGGCCTAGTCCAGGTTGATGGTCATTAACCTGTCAGTTGTGTAACTGTCTCCAACATGCCTGAACTACACAGATGAAAGTAATGGAGATGTTTGGATTTCCCCCAGCTGAGTTTGGGGTTGAAGTAGGGGAAGCACTCTGTGGTGTACTGCCTTAGGGAGGTAAGGATATTTGCAAGAATGATCATGATAATGAATTCAAGAATTTAAGTGGAAAAGGGAACAAGCAAAGATTGAAGGAGACTGATAAAAAGAGAAAGTGTACGTGGGAGGAGGGAGAGTGAATTGGAGGATTCATGTATTCAAAGAATTGTTGCAAGGGGAAACTTGAAGAAGAGTTGGGGAATCTTGGGGCATAAAACCTTATGTTTGAATTAGTGATTTCAGAGTTGTACATTCTGGCAGGTTCTACAATAGAACTGAAACAGGGAGTAGAGGAGACTTTGAGGCCAGAGAGCTCTTAAAAAGCTCTAAAAGGCTAAAAGGCTACAAACTACAACTAAGGGCTATAGCAATAGGTGCTATAGCCTAACTGAGGACAGTGCCCAATACGGGTCACTGTCTATGGGTTTTTACCCACACGCACAATTGCAAGAGACCTCAGGCTACAGGAACAACAACCATGGGGTTTATTTACAAACAGGGGGAAATAAAAACATTTACGTATCCACAAGAGGCTGGCTACTTGTAGGGTCAAAGAAAACTATCAGGATTTTCTGCCCTCCCCACCATTGGTATAATGACAGACACCTGTGGTGCTTCATGCATGCCTAGGTGGGCATGCGCAAGTGGGTGCACCTGAGTTTGGACACAGGCATATAAGGGCAGTGCCATGAGGATGCCAGCAAGGAGAGCAAGAGCAGCAGCAGTGGGAGGGACAGGACGCAGAACATAGAGAACAACATCAGAAGCAACCGAGAGGGCTGGGAGGCCTGCCAGCCTCCTAGTCCCCTGGCACCCCTGTCTGTTGTGTACCTGGTCACCTCTGTAAATAAAAACCGAAACAGCCACCAAGGGCTCCAAGACTCTCTTCCTTTACCCCATCTGCTAGAACCATCCAGAACTTGTTCTATGCCCCTTCCTGGCACTACACTACTTCATCCAGACAGTATCAGTGTTGGTAGTCACCAGTCACCAGGAGTGCTGGGCAGCACTGGCCAGTAGCTATGACCACTACTTGCCCTGCAGAGGCAGTGTCAGAGACACCCAGTGTTAACAGCTCTTGTGAGTTGTTGGTTTATACCAACAATGAACAGCTCTTTCAGACACCAGGCCCAGGGTCTTTAATGCTCCCTTCAGTCTGTCAGAGACAGGACCGAGGCCCAGTCTCTGCAAAGTCCTTCAACCTCTCTCCCCTCCTCAGAGGGTGGCTGCTGGAGGCTTTCCTCCTTTCTTCAGAGGCTGGAACTGTCTTCTCTTCAGGGCTCTCCTCTTCCTCTTCAGGGGCTCTTCCTTGGGCTGCTGCTTCTCTGGACCCCTTCTTCCTCCAGACTGCTGCTCCTCTGGTGTCCTGTGATCCTTCCGATCCATGTCCGATGAGTCCTGCTGAATGAATGACCCAGCCTTCCTCTGACCCTGGCTTATATTTACTTTCAGGATGCCCCCCCCAACAGTCTGATTGGACCATTTTTCAATCCTGCACCTAATTGGTCTGTTTCACAATCCAGGAAATGCACTTTATATAAAAGTGCTCTGCCAGCACTGACTTGTGGTGAGAATTGGAGTCCTGGCAACAAAGCATTTATCAGCCCACAGCTCACACTCAATTGGTTCATTCCACAATCTAGGCAGTACACTGCTACATGAAAGGTTTCTGAGGAGCAACTTGTAGTGGAGCAGGAGACCACTCCTCCTGCCAGCTGCAGTCTGGTAACAGAACCAAGTGACTGTGTAGCTGAGTTGTAATTCACTGAACCAAATCACATAACTACTTTTACCTCACAATCACTTAACAATGGGGATATGTTCTGAGAAATTCCTTTCTGGGGATATTTCACTGTCTTGTAGGGTCAGTTGGTTGTAGGGTCAGTGCAAAGTGATCAGGCTTTTCTGCCTCCAGCCATTGATATTGATAATGGACACCTGCAGTCATGCATGCATGCCTAATGGTGGGCACCTCAAGTAGGGTGTGGGCATGCGCAAATGGGTGCACCTGGGCTGAGACATGTGGCATATAAGGACAGAGTCACAAGGACGCCAGCAGAGGAGCAGAATGGAGAAGAGAGAAGAAAAAGAAGTAGAAGCAGAGAAAACAGAGACCAGAGAGCCCAGAGAGAGTAAAATTTGCCGGGGACTAAGAGGCCTGCCAGCCTCACCGCCACCCCCCCCACCCCGCTTGCCTTGTACCTGGTCGCTTCCGATGTAGAAAGATTAATAAAAGCCTGAAAAAGCCACTGAGATCTCCAGGACTCCTCCTTGACCCATCTGCTCAGATCATTGAGAACCTTTTCTGTGCCTTGCTGGCACTACACAGCTATAGCTTCTGCCACACCTTGAGTACAATGGAAGAGCCAATTGGGACCATGGTTGTACATGGTCCTTCTTCTAGTAAAATGTTAAGCCACCCATGATTGCATTAAAACTAGCATAAATGCAGGGCTTCCCTGGTGGCGCAAGGTGTTTAGCACCCCACTGTGGGGCTTCAGGAGTCACTACAGCACAAGTTCAATCTGCAGCCAGGGAGGGCACCCACATGACCCAGCAGACCTCTCCTGCCTCGCCCACTACTCCCCTCAGCAGTGTATTTCAGTCTATCTGCCTGTTCTGCTCCCCACTCTGTCTTAGGTGAAACCTCTCATCCCCACAACTCTGGCCTGTAACCCAGCTCTTGTGTACATAATTTTTTTAAAAAGTAACATAAATACAATTGTACAATTATTGTGCAAATAAAGGGAACAAGGTCGAGTCCAGAAACAGACCCAAAATTCACTTTCACCCAAAATTCAGTTGCAGACCCTGGCATTCAGTCATCAAGAGTCTGACTGTTATCTACCTATAAGGTAAATGGAAAGTTATCAGGTTTTTCCGCCCTCCTGCCATTAGCATCAAAGATAGACATCTGTGGCCCTGCACGCATGCCTGATGGCGGACATCTCAAGTAGTGTGTGAGCATGCATAGGTGGCGCACCTGCGCAGAGAGACTGGATCTATAAGGCTGGCGTCACAGGGACGCCATGAGCAGCCCAAAAGTGGTGGTGGAGTATGGCAAAGTGCAGCAGAGACTGGAGGAGCACAGTAGAGTACGGTAGGGAATGTCATGAGAACAGCTGAGACAACAAGGAAACTGTTTGAACTGATGATGAAGCTACCCAGTCTGGGATGGTTGCAGGACACTACCTTTTCTGCTTCCCCCACCCCAACCCCTTCAAAATATTCCTCTCTGACAAAATATAAACTTTCCAATGTGCTTGTCCTATGCATGAGTTTCTCCTCCTGAAATGCTCTATTCCCACTTCTAAAATTACATGTTGCCTATATTTTAAGCCAGTTAAAACCCTCAAAATCCAAACTTCCCAGAAATCCATCATGTCAATTTTCATGGTACTTCATGCATACCTTTCTTAGAACACTCATTTCCTACTTTCTGCCTTTTATTTATTTGGACAAATTTTATCTCTGAGTCCTTGAAGAGTTTAATATTAGATAGATTAGTAAAATCATTGATGAAATTTTCTATTCTACCCTCAAGCATATCATCCTATAAGATTATTACTGTGTTAGCTGCCCAAGTATTTCCAAAGTGTGGTACATGTCATTATTTTAGGTGGTACACAGCCAAATAGTTTTAATAGTTGTTACTAATTGTAATATATAAAAATACTTTGTTTTCCACTTATGATAGTGGTAAAGTGTTTTATTTTTTTAAGTAAGTATATTTAAGCTAAAAAACAAAGCATGTTTTTAAATAATCAGTATAAGGGTCCACTCTGGTAGTAAAGGGGTTGAAGTCTCAGAACTATCAAGCTATCACCAGCCACTGCAGCATGAGTTCGATGCCTGGCTAGGAAGGTGAACCACATTGGGCAGCATACCTCTCCTGTCCCGTTGATGCTCCCCTCAGCAGTATATTTCAGTAGATCTACCTGTTCTTCTCCCCACTCTGTCTCTGGTGAATCTTCTCACCCCCCACACACACACTTCTGGCCTACATCCCAGATCTTATATGCATAAATAAATAAAAATAAATCCCCCCCCCCAAAATAAGAATTAGACAAATAGAGAACTATTCATGGTTATACTTACCTGTCTGGTTTGGGAAATACTTCACTGAATGAAAAAAAAAACTAGAGAAATCTAATTATAGCACAATTCCCACCTTCACTAAAGGTTTATTTAAACAGTAGTACTAGGATTTATTCAGCTTCTCCATCGACTGTCTTCTTTAAGCATGTAAGTACAGGAATGGCCCATCTTACAAAATAAACAAAAAATTTCCTACTTCAACTCCCTCCAGCTGTTGATCTAAAATGTTCTTCCATAGCTGTGTCTACTTCCTCACCTTCCATTCACAACCCACTACACTGTGGCTTCCACCCATTGCTGGAATGAAACTGCTCTTAAAACGATCAATTATCAAGGGCCCCCTTAGTGCTGCAAGGGGTTAAGTCCCAGCACTATGACCCACATAGCACAACAGACCTCTCCTGTCTTACCTGCTTCTCCCCTTGCAGTGTATTTCAGTCCATCTGCCTGTTCTACTACCTGCTCTGTCTCCAGTGAATCCCTTCACCTCCTGCACTTCTGGCCTGTACCCCAGTTCTTGTATGCATAAAAATGATTAATTAGCTAAAAACTGAGAAAAACAATGAACCTTCTTCTGTCTTTACCTCATTCGACTTGGTTCTCTAAGCAGCATTTGACATTGTTGACTGTTCCTGAAAAGTTCTTTCCTCCCCAGACCTGCACATCGTTCTCTTGTCTCTTCAGTTATTTCTTTTCCATTTGCTTCAATGAAGTTATCCTTTATTCCCTAAATATTAGAGTTCCTCTAATCTTTTACTACTATGATTATTAAAGGAATGAAAAAAGTAATATTTCAACTTAGTTAAAAAAACTGGAAAAGTACAGAAAATCAATTTCCTGAACATTTTTCCAAGGAAAAAATTATGTATAAATACAACCTCTTTTGTTCACACAAATATACAGCATCTTTTGTTTTTTCTAATATGAATGTATCTTGAGGATATTTTCGTATCCTCTCTTGGCATGTAAAATTCTTTTTTAATTACTGCTTAAGTATCCCATTGAATATATCTTATTTAACTAGTTCCTTGCTGATGTACATTAGGCAGTTTCCAAATTTTGTTCTATTAAAAAGTTACAATAAACTTCCTTATACATATGTAAACTTTTTTAAGTTCTAATGAGTAATTGTCAGATCAAAGAAAATGTTCCTAATTCTTGTGTCATCAAATTACCATCAACAGAAGTTGCAAGAATATATAGCCTCATCATATATAAGACTGTTTACCCTCGCTGATGAATAGTCATTGAATTTTTTTCTTCCCAGTCTCACAGGTGTTTTGGTTTGCATTGCTTTAATGAGTGAAGTTGGGCGGGGTTTTCTCCTTATGTTTATTGATGCTGTGCATTCTTTTTCTCAAAATTATTTACATCCTTTGATCATTTTTCTAGCAGGTTATTCATCTCTGATATCTACTTTTTGTATATAAACAATTTTACAATTTATGCTGCAAAATCTTTTTTTAAAAAAAAGATTGATTTATTTATGCATACAAGAACTGAGGAACAGACCAGAGGTGTGGGGGTGAGAGGATTCACCAGAGACAGAGTGGGGAGAAGAACAGGATATTAACTGAAGTACACTGCTGAGGGGAGCAGGGGGCGAAGCAGGAGAGGTCTGCTGCGCCATGTGGGTCACCTTCCAGGAGGGCTGCAGATGCTTCATAGTGTGGTGCTTATGAGTCACCAGGGTGGCCCCTGCAAAATCTTTTTAAATTTTATTAATTTTTATTTTATTTGCTCCCAAAGAATCTTTAGTTCTCCTACCCCACAACTTCTATCACATACACCTATCTTCTGAACTAATGACTCCTAAATGTCTAGCCCAGACCTCTAGCTTCAAATTCCAATACTTGATGATATAATTTCACCTGTATTAAGTCCAACTCACATTTATGCTTATAAACTCAGCATGTCTGAAACTGAATTGATCTCTCCCCAAATGTTTTTCCCTTATGCTGTCTTAACTAATCACCCACATATTTCATCCAAAAATCCAAGTCACCCACTTCTTTCTTACTTCCTACTTCCAACTGATCAAAAACCCTAAAATACTTTGCCCAAGTGACTGCAGTGCACTAATTACTACTAGCAATGTCATAGTGGTTAAAGAGCATAGGCTGCAGAGTCAGACAGGTTTGTATCTTGATCCTGACCATTCTGTATTATGTCACTTAGAGTCTATTTGTTACCCAAAATGTGTTTCCAATTTCATAAGATTAGTTACTGCAAGGACTAAATCAGATTGTATGCATAATATCCGGCATATAGCAAATTCTCAATAAATGGAAGCTAAAACATTACTCTAGTTTCACCACCCTCTTCTAAGCCATCTTCCTTGCTGCTGCCAGCCTAACAGATAGAGCCATCCCATTTGCTTGGAATCGTCAGTGACTTCTCTCCCACCTCTACACAAACACACACAATCTGGTAGGGTATACAAGGTCATTCATATGTTCTTTCACCACAACCCGATATAATCCACCATCTAGCCACATTAAACTATATGTCATACCCCTAAATACAATATGCTTCTTCATACTTCTTGGTTTCATGTATACTTTTTGCTTACAGACAAGCCCTCTCCTGAATTCACTTCATAAGTACCTACTCAAGACTCAGGTCAAGCCTGTTCTTTATGTTTCCACAGCACTCAGCATTTATGTCTGCCCTAGTTTAAATCAGATTGTTTTAAGTTCACCTGGATGAATCCCCTCCAGCCCCTTAATTGTGAATTCCTTGAAGGGACTGTTTTGTTCATGTTTGTATCCCCAGCAACCTGCATAGAGCATAGCATTTTATAGGAGGTCCAGAAGTTTGCTTAATAAATGAATAGTTCTTGATCTTAAATTTCTGACCTCTGTTCCTGTAGCAATCAGCATCTCTATGTATATACAGTCCTTTATTAACCCCCTGCCCATTTTCCATCCCTTCTCCCAGCACTGTCAAACACCTCAGCCAAAATTTCTGTTGCCCAGGCAGTGACAGGGGTCTGGGACTTGTCCAACTAGAAGGGGTGGAACAGAAGACAATGGTCTCAGTGTAGGCCCTGACCAATGCCAGTGTGAAGATCAGAGTCCACCCCCATATCCCAGAGAAGAGTGTTGCTGTCTACTTATATTCAGGACCTAGCCTTTAGTGAAGCAAGGGGGAAATATATCTCAAGATCATTCCTTTAGGGGTGACTAGATTTTATGGCTATTTATACCACCCTCCTCAAACCCTGAGCCAATAAGCATTCACGGGCACAACAGACACTTTTATGGTGACTGAAACAAAGACTACTTCTCTGAAGCTCTCCACACTGAAAGTCAGGCTCCATTCTCATCATCTCTAGCAAGTAAAGAACAAGACATAGTTTATCCTCCAGGTTTCTTTTAATAATTTTTGCAAAGTCAGTAAGCAGTTGTAGACACAATTAGAAAGAATTAAAAAAAGTAGATTAGAAACAGCAATGACACATCCTTCACTCCACAATAAATACAGAGCTCTACTAGTGTTCCCCCACCAACATATCATGGGAAGGCTAACTCTCCGTGGGATCAGGAATATTCTCCATTGATTATCCAGGGTGGGGAGAGGCAAGCAGCATTCAGGTATGATGATGTCAAATCAAGTATGTTCAGGAACTACAGTTCAATGTCTACAGTTCGGGCTATTGACTTGAGTGGGGGATGGTCACTCCTAACCTCTTCCAGGCTGTGCTGGATCCCATAGCCGAAGTAGATAGCAAACCCTAGTGGGAAAAAGTAGCTGTGAGATGGAGAAATAGTGACCTGTGGAGGCTTAGTAGGTCTACTGGAGACCAAGAGGGGAAGGAGTTAGGATAGTATACCCAAGAAGCCTATTATTCCCAAGTAGATACCTACCAATCAGCATCCAGACCCCAAATCGGGCCCAAGTGCCAGCTGTCATCTGCATCATAAGATAAACATTCACAAAAATGCTCAGTAGCGGGAGGAGTGGCAAACCAGGTACCTGGGGACAAAGCAAAATCTTTGTAATATCACAAAATGACCTAGCTTTTAAAGGTTTCCAACCTGGACCTCCTTGGTGTCTCAGGGGTTAAAGCCTCAGCACTATCAAGCTATCACCAGCCACTATAACATGAGTTTCAAGCCCAGTCAGGGAGGTGACCCACATGGTGCAGCAGACCTCTCCTGTCTTGCCCACTGCTTTCCTCAGCAGTTTATTTCAATAGATCCACCTGTTCTGCTCCCCACTCTGTCTCTGGTGAATCCTCTCACTCACCCCACCCCCACCTCTGGCCTATACCCCAGTTCTTGTATGCATAAATAATTACAAATAAATCTTTTTAAAAAAATAAATAAAGGGGGGGGGCTCTCCCTGGTGGTGCAGTGGGTTAAGCAACGCATTATGAAGCAAACCACAGCCACTGCAGCACGAGTTCGATCCCTGCCGCCGGCTGGGGAGGTGACCCACCTGTCACAGGCAGACCTCTCCTGCCTTGCCCGCTGCTCCCCTCAGCAGCGTATTTCAGTATATCTGCCTTTTCTGTTCCCCACTCTTTCTGGTGGAGTCTCTCACCCCCGCACTTCTGGCCTGTACCCCAGTGCTTAAAATAAATAAATGCATAAAATAAATAAATCTTTAAAAGAAATAAATAGATAGATAAGTAACTAAATAAATAAAGGTTCCTAACCTATCCAGGCCAGCAAAGAAGTCCAATTCTTACTTATACTGTATATTTCAGAGCCCTTCATTTAGTATACCCCATATAGGACTCCAAGAATAAACTGTTTGAGAAATGGAACAAGAAAGGAAGTATGGTCAGAGTGGTTGTGCTTAAGTATCTTCTCTTTCCTTCCTTATCTATGAGCACTAATATTAAGACCATAAGGTATCTGGAGCTATTCTTCAAGATAAGGTGGTGGGGAGGGAAAGAGAGAGACAATTTACCTTAAAATGAAGGGGAGTGGAGCTCTGTGGCTGTCTCCAGATGACCCCAGTGATGCCGATAATGAGCATTAAGAGCAGCACAACCACTGAAATCCACACCGGGTCTCCAGAAAGCAGTGGAATTTGCCACTGGGCCAGCACCAAGCCAAGAATAGTAAGCAGTAGTGCTTCAAGAGTAAAGTCGAGAAACATTAAAACCAACTCTCCAGATAAACATGTTAAGATGTTAGCTTTCCCTCTCCCCCATTCCACTATCATCTCTAGTTCTTCTGCCACCAAATGCCACATACACCCTTCCTGTCCCATCATGTTGACATCAAAGACACCCCAGATTAAAATTCCACTGCTCACCAAGCAGTGAGGAACAAACATAGACAACTTGGCCGGAGAGTAGAGTAGGGATGGAGTTGAGTGGACAAAATAGTCCCTGTAGGGTCAGCTTCTCTGCTCTAGGTATTTTCTCCTCTTGCAACTCCACTTCATCTTCTCCATTCTTCATCTCCTGGTCAGGCTGATACCTGAGGCAAGGAGGCAATATTAATAATCCTTAACCACTTTGCCATCTTTTCTCAGGCAGCTTAACTTTCCTCATCACCATTAAGGTTTAAAGCACTTTGGGCCAGGAAGGGATACCCAGATTCCTTAAGAGCCAGGATGATGAAGGCAGAGGAAGGAAAAGGAACAGAGCCTATCACTCATTATCAAAGGATAAAAACCCAAATCACAGTATGCAGAGGAGGAAAGACTCACCTGAGGATGAGAACACAAATAGCCACGAGGGAGTAAGCAAGCAGGGTCCCAATTGACATGAGGTCCACAAGATCAGATAGTTCAAAGAGGAATGCCATGAATGCTGAAATTGATGAGCAGAAAACAAGAAATGAGGGGAGGGAAGAGCAAACTTAAGGGTGCTGGTGAAACTAGGGGAAGGAGAAAGACAATTTTTCACCTGCAACAATGCCAGAGACCACAGTGGCCACAATGGGTGTGTGTGTGCCGGTATGGATTCGGGCAAGGGCACGGAACAGGAGGCCATCTTCTGCCATCGCATAGATCACCCGAGGCATAGGGAACATAGAGCCCAAGAGGCTGGAGAGTAGAATGCCCAGAATGGAATGAGTTGATTGGGGTCTCTCCCCCAAGCATATGCGGTTAAAGAGTCACCACCTTCCCTGCAATGCCCTTTGAAAGGGCACTATCTGTAACTCAGTGCTAAAACCTGAGACTCTCAAGCCAAAAATGGACATTTGACACTGACCTGGTAGAAAGAGCACAGAGGGAACCAATAGCCACTATATAGCGGGCAGGTGCCCATCCAATATAGAGAAAAGCCTCAGGCAAGGGGCTTTCAGGTTGAAGCTGGTAGTATGGCATCATGAGCGTGAGTGCTGAAGAGACACCAAAATATGCCAAAAAGCAAACAAACAGTGAAATCACAATGCCCGTGGGGATGGAACGCTGAGGATTCCGGGCCTCTTCCCCTGCAGGAAGAAGTACAGGTTCTGAAGCAGAGAAGCAGACTTGCTCCTCTACCACCCCCAATCTGCATGCAGTTTGAACACACCCTGTGCCCAAGCCCCAGACAGAAGTGAATGAATGTTACCAGTGGTAGCAATACAGTCGAAACCAACAAATGCGTAGAAACAGGTGGCTGCTCCACGGAGAATCCCCTCAAAGCCAAAAGGCATGAATCCTCCAGAACCCAGTGGGCCCAAGCTAAAGTGGAAGAAGGAATAGAAAAGGCTGAGTTCAGCCAATTCTGTACCTTTCCTCAAATAAGAAACTACTTAGTAGTTTGTCTTCAAAGGCCTAAGCTTCCATTCCTCTTCACTCCCAAACAAGAATCCTTCAGCACGGCTCCCTTGCCCCTTTCACCCCCACCCCATCATGCTCCCAAATCTACATCTCATGAGAATCTATCTCCTAACCTGTAAGTATCATTAACTCTTCCTCCAGCAATTTTGTAGTCCTCTTTTGTGAGCTTCCAGTTCTGCAGATTCCCCTTGATGAAGCCAGAAACAATGACAAAACCAAGAACCAAAAGGTTCACCACTGTAAACACTTTGGTAACCAGGGCCGACTCACTAGCTCCCAGAGCCAGCAATCCTGTGAAAGAGAGGTATTCAGGGCCATGAGAAAATCCTCTGTTCAAGTTTTGTTTCCCCACCTGTATGTGTCAACCATTCCTTCCAAGCTTCTCTTCTATTATCACCTCCACCAAGCCCTTCTTGGGTCTAGTCCCTCCTAGCCTTGCTCGCCCATCATTAGCCCGACAGCTTGCCTCACCAGTGAGTAATAACACAAGGCCCAAGGCAAAGAAGTCTGGATATTCTGCGAGGACATGGGGCACATGCAGTGAGATGCTCCCCTGCAGGGCCTGAGAGATGTGGTTCCCAATCAGGTTGTCAAAAGCTGAGCTCCAGGCCCTGGCCACACTGGCTGTACCTGGTGGAGCAGAGGGAGAAACATAGGGTCAAGTTTCCTGTCTCCTCCCCTCCCTCCCTTCCTCATACCAGTATCACAAGAATTCCTGTTATTTTAACTTTGTGGTTGTTTTATATATATCTTGTGGATATTCTAACTGTTTAAGATGCAAAACCAGTCAATTAAGGAAACTAGGACTGAGAGGTAAGTAGAAGGAACAATTCCACCATTCCACCCAGATTTCCTGACTTAAACTCCTTCACTGGCTGTGCAACCCCCCC
>JAGFMF010011721.1:85587-98032 GCA_019455555.1 Galemys pyrenaicus | reverse complement strand
GCAACAATGAACAGCTTTGAGACACCAGGCCCAGGGCCTTTGGTGCTCCTTCCAGTCAGTGTCAGAGACAGGATCAAGGCCCAGTCTCTGCAGAGTCCTCTAGCTTCTCTCCTTTCCTGGATGCTGCTGGATGCTTCCCTCCTTTCTTTGGAGGTTGGAACTGTCTTCTCTTCGGGGGTCTTCTCTTCCTCTACAGGGGCTCTTCCTTAGGGCTGCCACTTCTCTGCACCACTTCTTCCTCTGGGCTGCTGCTTCTCAGCTTTTTTCTCCATCTGCTCCTCCTTGTGTCTGATGATCCCGCTGAATGAATGTTCTAGGTTACCTCTGACCCTGGCTTATATTTACTTTCAGGGTGCCCCCCCAACAGTCTGATTGGACCATTTTTCAATCCTGCACCTAATTGGTCGGTTCCATAATTCAGGAAGTGCAATTTATACAAAAGTGCTCTGCCATCACTGACTTGTGGTGAGAGGCAGAGTCCTGGCAACAAAGCATTAATTAACCCATAGCTCACACCTGATCGGTCCATTCCATGATTCAGGCAGTACATTCCTGCATAAAAGGTTTCTGAGGAACGACTGCCACAACTAATTTATACTGAAGCAGCACACATATCTGCTTCTGCCTGCTGCAGCCTGGTAACAATTCCATTTATATAACATCCCACTAAAGGGAAGTCTAGAGTAACAAGAAGTATACAGAGGATTATCTGGTGCCATGGACTGGGAAAATTGGCTGAGAAAGAACACAGGGAACTTTCTCTTTTTTTAAAGATTTATTTACTTATGCATACAAGAACTGGGGTACAGGCCAGAGATGTGGGTGGTGAGAGGATTCACCAGAGACAGAGTGGGGAACAGAACAGTTAGAGTGACCAAAATACACTGCTGAGGGGAGCATCGGGCTCCAAGTGGGTCACTTCCCTGGCCAGGGATGGAACTCATGCTGCAGTGTCTATGGATGCTTTATAGTGCAGTGCTTAACCCCTTGTGCTACCTGGAGGCCCCTAGGATGACAGAAATATTCTCTCTTGGGGGTGGTGATTACACATGTCTATTAATTTTTCAAAACTCATCAAACTACACATATAAAATAGTCACATTTTATTATGTGAAAATAACACTCAAATGTTGATTTAAAACTTTATTTTTTGTATTTGTTTCATTTTTTTAATTGAGGTAACACTGGTTTATAAAACAGTTTTTAAAACTTATGAAAATGGGAAACAGAATTACAATTAAAACTTAATGGACAGGATTATTTGGGGGAAGCAGTTGAGTTTTTATGCACACAAGAGCTGGGGTGTAGGCCAGAGGTATGGTGAATGGAGGACTGCTTGGTTGTGAGAGGATTCACCAGAGACAGAGTGGGGAGCAGAACAGGCAGGGCTACTGAAATTCACTGCTGAGGGGCGCAACTGGTGAGACAGGTGAGGTTTGCTGTGCCATGTGGGTCAACTCCCTGGCTGAGGATGGAACTCATGCCGCAGTGGCTGTGCTGCAGTGGTGCGGATACCTTCATAGTGCTGAGACTTAAGCCCTTGTACCACCAGTGAGGCCTGGCATCATTTTTTTAATCCTCCCAAGTCCCCCATAATCTGAGAAAATAGGACAGTAAAACCGAAACCTGCAGACAATATGTGCATGAAAACTAGATCACAAAGTATTTCCACGAACTCCAAAATATAAGGGAGAGGGACAATTACCAAAAGCTACAAAACATATGATAACAGCAATTATACAAAAGGAAGTAGAAAGTAGCAATCTGATAGGCAACTAATAGGCTAGAGAATCCACAAACAACCAGAATTACTCACTAGAAAGCTTAATGGGCCAATTTGAAGACAGAAGCTGAAACTTGAAGGTTTTGCATATTTTATTAACAGTGTAGTAGTAAAACCTAAAGAGGCTAGAATAATCTGGTCTTGGAAAAGGGTAAATAAAGTCCATCAACTCTCAAAACTAACCAGCTAAAGCTCTATTCCACCACAAAACCTCACACAGAAGAAATTACTGGAAATAGAGCCAGGCAGCTCAGCAAGAGAAGGTTCAGATGAACGTAGAGAGGGGAATAGCATCAGGATATTCAAAAAGGAAACTGCCATGTTGTTTTTTTTATTTGAAGTAACATTGGTTTACAGTAATGTATAGGATTCAGAGGAATAGGTTCACACCTCTTCAGATGTACATCACCACACCACTCTCATCACCAAAACACCATTATCCCTTTACCATAGACCATTAGGCCCTCTCCCTGCTTCATTCTCAGCCCCTCACTTTAGTAGTCTAGATTTTACAGTCATATTTCTAGGATTTGTGTTGATTTAGTTTTACCATTATATAAAAGCAACAGAAGAGGGAGCTCAAAAGCCACAAAATTAGAAAAATCTATTCTAAATCCAGCTTTCTTCTAAAGTTAATTTTTCCATGTAAGAGTGAGCAACAAAAAGGGATCAAGTTTGTATGTATTATGATAAAAAAGAGAATAAGGACAATAACACCCTCGATAATGAAAGTTTGGCAGAAATACAACACTGTAAAACTAAAACCTATTATTTAAAAACAAGTAAAAAGATTCAGAAAATTATATAAGATAGAAAAACATCATAAATCAGAATTAGAAATCCAAAAGTTAGGTAACAGAACTAAGAATTGGAAATAAGAGAAAAAAATAAGAAATGAATGTTAAATGGGAAGAATCACAATGCATAACACCTCAAAAGAAACAGAAAATGAAAAGAAGGAAAAATTTCAAAACCAATAAAAGATAAAATAAAAGAGATAACAATTATAAGATTGTTAATAAAATCCAACATACAAAAAAGGAAAATTAAAGCAAGGGAACAGAATACATAGTTATAAGAAAACTTTTCTGAAATAACAAAAACTTGAAATAACATTTAGGAAGACAATTCATGAACTTAGAAAATTGACGCTATCATAATAAAATTACTGGACTTTAATGAAAAACATCCTATGTATCCAGAAAAAAGAAAATCAGTCACCAAACATATTGACAGTAATGGTCTATGTCAAAAGAAAATAGTTACATATTCAAGATGCACAAGGAAAGGAAAGGCGAACCAAAGATATTTTATCTACCAAACCAACTGGTAAAGACTGACTTGTGCATCCCACATCCCCCCAAATTCTTATGTGAAAGCCCTAACTCCTAGTACCTCATAATGTGGTCCTATTTGCAGACAAGGTCTTTTAAAAGGTGACACAGTTAAAAAGAGTCAATTAGGATGGGCCCTAACCCAATATGACTGGTGTCCTTCCTCCTAAGAGAAAATTTGGATCCGAAAGAGAGTTCAGGGAATGTGCAAAGTGAGGACACAGGGAGAATATGGCCATTTGCAAGTCAAGGAGAGAGGTCTCAGAAGGAATCAAATGTGCTGACACCTTGATTTTGGACTTTTGGGATCCAGAACTATAAGAAAATTAACTTCAGTTGTTTATGTCAACTTGCCACTGGTATTCTGTTATTTATGGCAGCCCTAGTAAACTAGTACATGAACTTTCCAGGATAGAGGCTACAAATTTAGTATCAATATGCAATCATTTAGGAAATACTGCTCTCATGAATCCTTCCTTGAGGAGTTTACTAGAAAATAAACTTCAGAAAACAAAAATAACTAGAAAGATAGAAAGACACTGTCATAAAGACGGGTAGTGAGGATTAAATAAACATAATAAATAAATAAACACACACACATACACATACTTATAGAGCTAAGATGCGATGAAGTTTCTAAGTAAGAGAGCTACAAAAGGGGAAGAGAATAGAGAGAGGATATGCAAAGACACTTCTGGTTTTGTAATCATATTTGTGGTGGTAGTATTAATGTTACTATTCTGTGACAGTTGTGTATGTTATGTGAAATAAAGCAAATGAGTAATTACATGATATTCTAATTTTATTATCCTCTATGCTTAGAGAACCAAGATTTTCAAGTGTGAAGGAAGGGAAATTCAGAGACAAGAGAATTGTTAAGGAAAACTGTAAACCTGAGTTTGAATTAAAGCTTCAGTGTGAACTCATGAGGGAATTTGTTTTCTTAAAAGTTTTAGAAAAAAATGACCAGTCCCATAGCTATGAGCATTGCTAGCAGTCAGATTGTGGCTTTAATACTCTTTCCCACTAAAATGAAACCAGGATTTTTCTTTTTTTGAGAAATGTCTGATTTCAGATTTGGGGCAGAGTCTGAAATACCAAGTTTGTGTATATCCATAAGTTCATAATGATTCATTTTTTGTTAAAAAGGCAAAGCAATACATATTAGCACTATATAAAGAGCCTTCATAAATTTATGAAAAACACTTAATAGTTTTTCTCTTAGGGCTAGAATTAGAGAGAATTTATCTTTCAAAGTTGTAATCTAGATTGTTTCCAATTTAATGAACATACATTACTTTTGTAATTAGCAAAAGCAGTGATTAAAGACAATTTTAAAAAATAAAGAATTGTGATAATCTCATAGCATTCACAAATCTTTCCATTTAGAAAAAAAGGCTTTCTCATTGCCTTAATCAAAATTAAGCAATGACTAATACCGGGCTTTGGTAAATGGTAGAATAATTTGCTAAACTGACTATTAGACTGCTTTTATAGTATTGCTCAAAATCCATAGTTCTGAGTAGTTAGCAGGCTATTGTTATCATCAAAATTTCATATACCCTCACACATGGATTTCTGATCATGTGGTTCAGTACTTTAAAAAAAGTAGATTCCTACTTTAAGTTTCAGCCATTTTCTTTTCTTCTGCTTCAGTGGTAGGATTGGAGAGGAAAACATCACAGAAGCAACACTTTTTGTCTCTCACCATTTAAACTATAGGCCATGGATATCAAAAGTGTGGTCCTTAGAGGAGCATAATCAAATTTTTAAGCCCTAGCTTCTGAATCAGAATCTCTGGAGGCCAAGACCCAGCAATGTGTTTTAATGAGAAATCTATATAGGGTTTCCAGATAAAATGTTGGATAGTTTAATTAAATTTGAATTTCAGATGAACAATGAAATTTTTTTGTGTAAATACAGTATTTGGGACACGTTTATATTCAAATTCAAATTTAACTGGGTACCCTGGGTTGTTTTTTTCCTAAATCTGACATCCTGACCTCCCAGTGATTATGATCGATGCTAATGTTTGCCAGCCAGTGGGTTAGAGGTAAGAGGATGGTCCTCGGATTTATATCTGATTCCACCACTTTTTAAAACAAGGAATGGAATTTCACAAACATGACTGACATTCTCCATATGACAAAAGAGACCATGGTGGGAGAGTCAGTCAGCCTCAGGGTATAGAGTAAAGTTTAGTAGCAGAAAGGGCCCAGATTTCACCAGAATATTCAAAGACACTCTGAGTGACTACTATTCTAATTTCCATGGGGAGCTGTTCTCATATCAAATACAGCTTTGGCCTATAAAAGAGTCTGGGCTGGGGTGGGAGGTACAAGAGAGGGAAAAGTCAAATTGGATTAGGGCCCATCCTAATGGCCTCTTTCTAACTTTGTCATCAGTTAACAGAGAGGAAGAAGCCTAAAGTACACAGGAAAATGACTATAACGTAAAATTTCCAGAGGTCAATTTTTGTTCCCATCAGGTTCTCTACTGCTGACTTTGTAGGCAGAGAAGACTGGAAAGAGTTCCTCTCTTTAACTATAAAAAAGCTCTGGGTATAATCACTCCTGTTCTGTGAGCCTCTAAAGCAGTAGTTCTCAAGCACAGGTTATTTTAAATAGCCCCCAGTGTCTACAAACATTTTGGCTGCCACAATGTGGGGTGTGGGGAGGATGTGCTATTGATATCTAGTGGGTAGAGGCCGAAGATACTGGTAAATACCCTCTAACACACAAGAAAGCTCCCTCCTCTTTCCCCCATCAAAGAATTATCCAGCTTGCAAATGTCGTTTTTTGCCTGAGAAATCCTGCAGGGAACCAGGTCAGTTAAGAGAAAGAGCTCCCCTCTTGACCATTGCCTCTCTCCTTACCCCAAACCACCTACCCTTCTCTATAACAAGGCATTTGCTCTGCACTGCAGAGATTTTATTCATGCACATCCCCATAAAACTGAACTTGGCTGAGCTACTGAATTCTCTAAGCTTTTGTATCTTAATCTGTAAAATGTAGGTAAAGTTCTTTACCTCTAAGGTTATTGCAGGGATCAAATGAGATAATCTAATAGTTTAAATTAAAACATCTACTGAGCACCAGGTACCAACTGGTGTTGAGGGTACAGACTCAAGACTTACTGCTTAGGATTTAAGTCTAGTGAGTTTTGAGGAACATAGCAGATTTTCAAGCAAAGGCTAATTTCTGTCATATTCCAAACAAAGGCCAGTTTCCTTCACAGCCCCCACTTGTACCCTCCCCCTTAATTATTAGACAGTGGCTTAATCCTCTCTCTTCCTTCTCAGAGAACTAGACGGAAGGGCAGAATTAATTACTTATTACAAAAAGGAGTTATATTACCAGTTTGTACTCTTCTGCTGATCCTTCTCATCATTAATTCTAAAAACAGCATTGAAGCCAACAACTTGTTCTTAATAATCAAAAGAAGTTTCTTTAGCTATTTAAGGCTGGCATCTGCTCTGTTTTCAAAATCAGCTATTACTTTTGAACATGGTCAGGGAATAAAAAGTGAAGTCATCTCTTTCTGACCCTGACCTTAATGGCTCCGACATGACTCTAGGTGTGTTCAATAAGCAAGATAAGATTATCAGGATAATAGAAAATTTAGGTGCTCTCAGAACATTCCCACTTGCTCATGAAACGAAATGAGAGAAATGGAGGAAAAGGAGGACTCAAGGGTGATATCCAGGTTTGAGGGTTGTAAAATAAGTGATAGTGCCATTTGCTGATTGGAGAATCTTAGAGAGAAGCAAGTTTGGAAGGGAAATTGGGCATTTCAAAAAATAATCTCTTCTTGTGTCTCTAGTCTCTCTTTTTCTCAGCCTATACAAATGATTAAGTCTTTTCTTTCTTAAAACAATAAAATGGCTAAAACAAAGCCCTCTTTGTTTTAATCCCTCTAGATGATACCCTCTCTCCTTTCCATTAAGTTAAAGCTTTTTTAAAGGGGCAATTGTTTCTCACTCTACTTCCTCACCTCCAAGACTCTTCTAAACCTCCTGCAAACTGGTTTTGCCCTTGCCCTGTTATTGGAACTACCCTCAGTAAGTAAGCTAACAACATCTCAATTTCCAAATCTAGTGGATAGATTTTGTTTGTATTTTTTTTTTAGTTTCTTCATTTTATTTTTTATTTTCTTAAAATTATTTCTTTTTCTTACAAGTTTGTTTTCATTTCTAGGTGTAGTCCCCGACAGAATTTCTACCACCAATTCATCTGTGCACCATCACCATAGTCTCTTGTGCTCTTCCCGTCCCTGCCTTGATCCCAGTCCCTCCCTCTTCCCTGCAGAATGTCTCTGATTTGCAGTTGTCTGTTTATTTTTGTTTTGTTTTGCTGTGGGGTTTTGTTGTCGTTGTCATTGATATTGTTATTATTATTTTTTATTCCCTATATTCCTCTTATAAGCCAGACCATCCAGTATTTTTCTTTTTCCTTCTGACTTATTTCACTGAGCATAATCCCTTCAAGCTCCACTCATATTTCTGCGAATGGCACTACTCTCATTTTTTATTGCTGTGTAGTATTCCATTGTGTATCTAAACCACATCTTTTTTTAAATAAAAATGATTTATTTATTTATGCATACAAGCACTGGGGTACAGGCCAGAGGTGCGGGTGGTGAGAGAACCCACCAGACAGAGTAGGGAGCAGCACAAGCAGATCAACCAAAATACACTGCTGAGGGGAGCAGCAGGTGAGGCAGGAGAGATCTGCTGCACCATGTGGGTCACCTCCCCAGCCAGTGGCAGGGATCGAACTCGTACTGCAGTGGCTGTGGTTTGCTTCACAGTGCGTTGCTTAACCCACTGCGCCACCAGGAAGGGTCCTATACCACATTTCTTGATCCTGTCATTTATTTTTGGCATTTGGGTCGATTCCAAGTCTTACCTATTATAAATAGTGCTGTGATAAACATAGGGGTATACATACTTTTTTGAATTAATGTTTTTGTGTCCTTTGGCTAAATCCCTAGGAGTGAGATTGCTGGGTTATATGGTAGCTCCATTTGTAGTAGTTTGAAGAAACTCCATACAGCTTTCCATAGTGGTTGGACCAGCAGTGTAGGAGAGTTCCTTTATCATCACATCCTCATCAGCATTTGTAGTTGCTAGTCTTTTTTTAATATATGTCATTCTTACTGGTGGAAGGTGGTATCTCATGGTGGTTTAAATTTGCATTTCCATGATTATGAGGGCTATTGAATATTTTTTCATATGCCTGTTGAGTATTTGCATTTCCTCCTTAGAAAGTGCCTTTTAAGTTCTTCTGCCCATTTCTTGACTGGGTTGTTTACTTTGTTTTTGTTGAGTCATGAGAGTTCTTTGTTGATCTTTGTGATCAGTCCCTGATCAGTTGTATGAAGTGCAAAAAAATTTGCCCAGTCAGTGGGGTGTCTCTTTGTTTTGGGTAATGTCTCTTTTGCTGTACAGAAGATCTTTAATTTCATACAGTCCCAGCTGTTTATCTTTTCCTTCACTTTCTTTGCTAAGATGTATGTCACGTAGTGTTTTGCCTATATTTTGCTCTACATATTTTATGGTTTCAGGTCTTTGATCTATTTTGAATTGTTTTTTGTGCATAGTGAGAGGTAGTAGTCTAGCTTCATTCTTTTGCACATAGCAGTCCAGTTTTCCCAGCACCATTTATTGAACAAAGAGTCTTTGTTCCATTGCATATTTTATGCTTTTCTGTGAAATATTTTCCATAAATGTGTGGGTTTATTTCTGGGTTTTCTAGTCAACTCCATTGGTCTGTATGTCTGTTTTTGTTCCAGTACCATGCAGTTTTAATTGTTATGGCTTTGTAGTATAGTTTGAAGTCTGGAGGTGTGATCCCTCCATTCCCCTTCTTTTTAGTCAGGAGAGCTTTGGCTATTTGAGGTTTTTTTGTGTCTCAGTATGAATTTCATCAATATTTGTTCTATTTATTTGAAGAATGTCATTGAAGTTTTTATTGGAATAGCATTGAATCTGTAGATTGCTTTTGATAGGATGGCCATTTTGATGACGTTGATTCTTTCAATCCATGAGCAAGGGATGTCTTTCCATTTCTTTGTATCTTTTTCTATTTCTTTTAACAATGTTTTATAGTTTTCTTTGTATAGGTCCTTCACTTCTTTTGTTAGATTTATTCCCAAGTATTTGATTTTTTTTGTTTCAATTATAAAAGGGATTTTTTAATTTTTTCTTCTTCAGGTTGATTGTTTGCATGTAAGAAGGCTACTGATTTTTGAGTGTTGATTTTGTATCCTGCTACTTTACTAAACTGGTTGATTATTTTGATTAGTTTCACTGTGAAGTTTTTGGGGTTCTTTATGATATTACCATATTGTCTGAAAATAATAGTTTTATTTCTTCTTTCTCTATTTAGATTCCTTGTATGTCTTTTTCTTGTCTTATTGTTCTGAGTAGGACTTCCACTATTATATTGAAAAGCAGTGGTGAGAGTTGACATCCTTGTCTTGTTCCAGATCTTAAGGGAAAGGTCTTCAGCTTTTCAGCAATGATATTGGCTATGGACTTGTCATATATGGCCTTTATTATGTTAAGGTCTTCTACCCCAAGAATTTCAAAGGCCTTTATCATAAATGGATGTTGAACTTTGTCAGCTCTTTATAGGGGTTTGGACCAGTTTGCATTCCCACCAGCAGTGTAGCATAGTGAATTATCTTTTTGATGCATTGTTGGATTCCATTAGCTAGGATTTTATTTAAGACTTTTGTACCCATGTTCCTTAGAGATATTGCCCTGTAGTTTTCTTTTTTTAATGTTGTTTTTGTTCAGTTTTGGTATTAGCCTAACATTGGCTTCATAAAACATGTTTAGTAGTATTCCTTTCTTTTCAATTTTTTGAAAGAGTTTGCTTAGTCAGGCACTAGTTCATTTTTGAACATTTGCTAGAATTCATTTGTAAAGTCATCTGGTCCTGGACTTCTATCTTTTAGGAGGTTTTTGACTACTGTTTCAAAATCACTAGTAGATATCTTTTTGTCCTAACCTCACTGAACCCCTCTGTAGCCTTTGATATAGAGATCACAACAACTTAAATCTTTCTTGGCATTACTCTCTCTTTCTTCTTCCTCCTCTGTGGCATTTCCTTCTCACATTCTCCTGATTCTTCCTCTATCTACTGCTTAAATATTGAATTTGCAAGGATTCTGTTCTTTGTAACTTTACACTATCTTAAAGGATGATCTTATCTTTAGGTCCCTTTAAGTGATTTTGGCTATCTCTATAAACTTTCCACTCCCATTTGCTATCTCCCAGATATACTTAGTTCTCCTTGGGACTACAGGCTCATATTTTGAGTTGCCTACTAGACATGTACACACTGATTCTTATTTATGAGGGCACCACCCTCATGGTTTAATTGCATCCCAAAGGCCTCACCTCAAAATACCATCATACTGTGTTATTAAAGGGTTTTATTTTACAAAATAAGGGGAATAAAATAGTAATAACACCAAGGGAAAGAGAGGGATACAAATCCATAAATATTCTACCAGATCTTCTGAGCAATGGCATGTTGAGAGCTGGCTCCAAGTCAAGTGAGATGGCTCCAAAGGAAGAGAGACCCCAAGGCTCACCTACGGTTTTATAGCCAGCCTGGCTGCTTAACTCCACCCTCAGGTCCCAGTGATCCACTCTTCGATAATCATATTATCGGATTTGTAGTTCTGGAATACTGGTGGTCTGGAGTGGGGGTTAGAGTCCATAAACCTATCTGTGTAATCCATTCAGGACTACCTTTCCCCCTAACAATTCCCCCCTTTCACTTTTGTCACCATTTCTACGGTGATGAAGGTGAAATGTATGGATGATGGAGTGCAGCCTTAGATGATAATCTTTCAGGGTTCCAGCTTGAAAAAAAAACCTGTCAGTTTCCAGGTATTGTCCAGTGTGGCTAACAGAAAATTTTCTCCGTTCTTGGAAAATAGTTTGCCAGTCCATACAAGAAGAAAAATCTGGAGGCATTAGCCAAAACAAAACAGCAAATATATCAAAATTACAGGAATAAAAACCTTAAACACTGGTTTAACTTATGTAAAAACACATTCTCGCCACCTTAATCCCAATTTTATCCATAATACAGCAACTTTAGACCATTGTATCTATTTTTGCATAAAGTCACAGGGCATAATAACCAAATATCAATTTTTGCTGACTTTGTTGGGGTACTCCAGATAGGAGCAGAGTGAACTCATGACATCTGGTCCATGTAGGCTTCTGGAACAAAGTTGGTCTCACCAGACTCCACCTGGGGTTTCCTTTTCTCAAGGTTACCAGGTCTTTTTCTTTTTCCGGGTTGTCCAGTCCGGCCAATGGAGGCAAGCTTCCTCACCTTCTTTGGAGGTCTCTGGAACCCTACAAGCAAAGCAGTAGTTTCTCCTCTCCTTGGTTCAGCTCTACTACAACTTCATAAAGAATTCCAATCAAAGTCATATAATGAAATACATTTCCAATTCTCTAATTGAAGCATCCAAAATTCCCTATTGAAGTTATGCAAAAATAGACTCTGCCATGAGTAGTAAAAATTACTACCATTATTATTTGTACTATGTTGCTATCAAGGAGAGAGAAAATGCAAACACAAGCTAGCTCTGCAGATCCTGGTCATTCTGAACAGGAAAACTCTTTGAAACAAAAAAAGTTTAAAAAATTGTTGATATTATTTGAAGCAAAACTTATGAAGAATCAGGTTTAACTCCAACAGTCTGTTCAGTTCCTTGTAGGAAATTTTAACTACCAGAAGTCCCATTAATTGGAATCTGTTGAAGATGTTTTCTTCATATTTTCTCTAGACACAGTTTCTGCAGATATCAAACCATTGGCGCATATACTATCTCAGGGCAACAATCAAAATTTAAAATTTGTACACGTCAGGTACTGAAAAGATTTATTTTTTTTTCAGTTCACATACATACAAAATTTTATAGTTATTTCAAGAACATTTTTACAACTCTTATTTATTTAAACCAGAATCAACCTAGGCTCACATATTACAATCTGTTGTTATGTCTCCTTAGTTTTTATTATTTTTTTATTTTTTTCTAACATGATTTTTTAAATAATTTTTTTAAATTTACATATATTTGACATCAATTGTAATCCCCATGTATTCCCCATCACCGTAACACTAGTACACCATCACCTCAGTACCCCATGCTCCCGTCTGCCCTCAACCCTTCCCCACTTCCCTCCCCACCAAGTGTCCCCAGTCTGTCCTTGTCTTTTCATTTTTGGTTTTTGTGCCTTTCTTGTTGTTATTGTTATTATTATTGTTCTTATTCCTTTCCTTGATCCTTATTT
>JAGFMF010011721.1:43566-61514 GCA_019455555.1 Galemys pyrenaicus | reverse complement strand
CTCACCCCCCGGCACCTCTGGCCTATACCCCCGTACTTGTATGCATAAATAAATAAATCTTTAAAAAAAAAAAAAGAAAGCAAGAACATCTGAACACAATATGGAAAAGCAAAATGACAATGAAGCCCTGAGACAAATATAAAGGATACAGAAAAAGAGAACCTATCAGGCAAAGACTTCAAAATAACAATATTAAAAATACTAAATGAGTATAGGAAGGTTTGTCAAAGGTAGATAGGTCCAAGATCTTAGAAGAATGATTCAGTAACAAAGAGAGTTCTTCACCAAAGAGAGTGAATATATAAAAAGATCACAAAATGAGATTCTGAATAAAGTGCAGACAAATTTAGGAAGAGCCTTAAATAGAATTAAACTGTAACTCTATATTCACTTTCTTTAAAAAGATTTATTTATTTATTTATTTATTTATGCATACAAGAGGTGGTGTGTAGGCCAGAAGGGCAGGTGTAAGAGGATTCACCAGAGACAGAGTAGGGAACAGAACAGGCAAATTGAAGTATACTGCTGAGGGGAGAAGCAGACGAGACAGGAGAGGTCTGCTGCACCATATGGGTTATTTTCCTGGACAGGGATCAAACTTGTGTTGTAGTAGCTAGTGATAGCTTGATAGCACTTTTCTTTAACCCCTGTGCCACCAAGAAGGCCCAATATATTCACTTTTTTAAATGTAAATGAGTGCATTGCACCATTATTCATAAGCAGATCTGGAAAATTCTTGCATAAAAATAAAGATTATAAAGTTTAGTAAAGATTGAAATAAAATACTATCATTTAAAATAATAATTGTATATTTACTCTCCCATGTGTGTATATGCTTACCTCACCTTTCACCAACCTCCTGTGCCAATGCCCTACCCCCTTTCTTCCTCTGTTCCCTCAAAAATTTAACCCTAAAGTTATATAGGCATGTAGACAACTGAAAATTTTAATTAAAGAGGAAAAACAACAAATTTTAAATAACAATTATATAAAAAAATATAAACATTTGAACTCTAAGAATACACCACTGATACTTAATTCAATTTAATTACAAACATGTACTCAATTTCATTTTTATAGTCATTCAGACAAGTTAAAGGACAAACATACCCAAAGAAGTCTGGTAGAGAGGATCAAGGAATTTATAGAAATTAGAAAAAGAAGAGGCTATTTCTTTAAAACAGACCAGAATTATATATTGGTCACTGAGCGAAGACTCCGTAATATAGCACTAAATGATTTGGGGGAAGCATTTAATTACATGCTACTTAATATAAAATTTTTCCTTGGGAACCAAAGTTAAATTACATAGTTAAAGTCTATGCTATTTCTATGACTGCCTCTTTTAATTTTCAAAAATAAATAAAAGTACAAATTACCAATATTTTCCAGATAAAGCCCCCAAGTTTTCTTTAATAGAAGAAAAAGAGTTTCCACCTTCACTTAGTTGAGAAGTCTTATCAATTTTTCTTCAGAAATACATTTCTGAATCTATCAATTTCTCCCTTTCATTCATGACCTAATTCCTTCTTTCATACAATTCTAGTAGCCTCTATTCTACTCTCCCTTTTTCTGGTCTTTCCCCTACCCAGTCTATTCTTCACACTGTAATCAGCCCTCTAAAACACAGTTCCCTTTCAACTTTAAAGTTCTTCAAAGGATACCATTTATACCATACTATTGGGCATGCAAGGCCCTTTTGTAATGACTGCTGCCTAACTATCATTTCCTTATTTTGTCTTCTATCAATTCTTTATTTTATATCTATAGTTCAGTTACCAGTCTATTTTCAGTTATAAGAATGTAACATGCTGTTTTACCACAACATGCCTGAGTAATTTGATTTCTTCCTGAAATTCCCTTCTTAACCTTGTGCATTTACTAAATGCTTATTCATTCTCCTCCATTTAATTACCTTCTCTGTAAAGATGTCACTAGTCTCAGTCTTCATTGTTACACTCTATCATGTTTAGTCTGTTTATGTTTCTCCTACTGCTACCAGATTGCTTTTATTCCTTAAGAGAAAAGGCCAGAGTTTTTTTAGAGGGGTTTCTTTTTTTTATTAGATTTATTTAATTGTATTTGACATCATTTGTATTCCCCAGGGAGTTCCCACCACCGTTTCACCCATGCACCATCACCTCAGTCCCTTGTGCTCTTTCTGCCCTCATCCCCATCTTTGCCTTCTCCTCCCTCGCCCCACAATGTTCCCTTTGGTTTATCTTTGATCTTTTGATCTTTTGAGTTTATTGTTTGTTTGTTTTTGTTTTGGTTGTAATTGCTCATTTCCTTGAGCTTTCTCTTGTTGTTTTTTTTAATTTTTTGTTGTAGTTGTTCTTTCACATTCCTCCTAAAGTGAAGCCATCCAATATTTTTTCTCTTGCCTTCTGACTTGTTTCACTGAGCATAATTCCTTCTAGCTCCATCCATATTTCTATAAATGTCTCTAGTTTATCATTTTTGATTGCTGAATAGTATTCCATTATGTATATGTACCACATCTTCTTGATCCAGTCATCTACTTTTGGGCATTTGGGTTGCTTCCATGTCTTACCAATTGTAAATAGTGATGCAATAAACATAGGGGTACAGGTACTCTTTTGGATTGGTGTTTTTGTGTCCTTTGGGTAGATCTCTAGGAGTGGGATTGCTGGGTCATATGGTAGTTCTATTTTTAGTAGACTGAGGAACCTCCATACAGCCTTCCATAGTGGCTTGCATTCCCACTAGCAGTGTAGTAGAGTTTCTTCTTCTCCACACCCTCGCCAACATTTGTTGGTGTTGGTTATTTTTATATGTGCCATTCTTACCGGTAAAAGGTGATAGATACCTCATTGTGGTTTTAATTTGCATTTCCCTAATTATGAGGGATGTTGAGCATTTTCTCCTGTCCCTGTTTGTAGGGGACAGGGTCGTGAACCACGCCTAAAAGATGGCGCCGACTTCCGCTTCTGACCAGGTGATGGCTAGAACAAACATCTCCTTATTAGGTTGGCGGTTTAGTCTGGAATGTGTTTTGCCTTTGTAGGCAAATTGGCATTCACCACGTGGCTTCCTCGGGTTGGTGACACAGAAACCTGAAAAACTGGGAAAGGGGCTCCGGGGAGGGGGGATGGAGCAGAAACGCATGAAAGATAGACAATAGAAAAATTCCTGAATAAACTGCTTAAGGAAGAGTTGTGAGTTGTCGTCTTTCTCGCGGGATGAGACAGTCGCAACACCTGTTGTCCATGTGTACATCCTCTTTGGAAAAGTGTCTTTTAAGTTCTTCTGCCCATTTTTTGATTGAGTTTTTTACTTTGTTTTTCTCGAGTCTTATGAGTTCTTTGTATATCTTTGTGATCAGACCCTTGTCCATTGTGTGGAGTGCAAAGATTTTTTTCCCAGTCAGTGCAGTGTCTCTGTTTTATTTAATGTTTCCTTTGCTGTACAGAAGCCGAAAAAGCCAGGTTTTATTCACATTTTTATTCACAATGTGTCACAGGGTAAGAGGGCAATTGCTATTTAATGATTAAATAAACCCTTTATCTGGCAGTATTTCCTGCTATCCAACCAGTTCTATGACTATATATTGTACTCTGTAGCCTCTCTTTGGTATTCATCATTATTTATTACCTAGCAACTGCAAGCATAATTTATTAAACTTCAAATTGCTGAAGTTTGGCAGTGTTACAGATAAATTTTCACAAGCCATAACTGACAGTTTTTCTAATATCTATCAGGTGTAAATAGTTTATAACAATTTCTTTCATTTTTGTTGGTACAAACCTACATTTTTTTAAATTTTCATTTAAGCCTTCCACATGCTGTTTTATCCAGGTTGTAATACATGAGTAATTATCTTGATTTATCTTTAGGTAAAATCACTTTCTTTGAGTCAGAAAGGTCACAGTAAAAAAGGTCACAGTAAAAACAGGTTTTTGTGTCAGCAAAGGACAGAATACTGACTAGTCATCAGCATCACTAACATTTATTAAGGTGCATATGTAAACCTATTTAATCCTCATAACAATCCTGTGAACTACATGTACTTCACAAATCCATATTTAAGCCTTTAGGGTCAGATGTATTTCAGAAGTCAGATATTTGTGTGTGGGGAGGGAGGTTTAAAAAGGTAATCAATGTAAATACCATATATTATACAAAATTTTGAGTGGGGTCTGGCAAAACAACTCAAATGCAAGTCCATTCATATTTCTACAGGAAAACATGAATAGTCTCACTGAGTAGAATAATTAAAAGTCATTAATATTTTCATATTAATTCAGAGCAAGCCTTGTTTCCAAATGCCTCTCTCTTCCTTCTGCCAATCTCTGTCACTTCAGTGTTTTCCACCACCTTATCTCAGCTTACTAAAAACTTTCCTATTTGCCAAGGTCCAGATCATTTTCATCTCCTATAGCTACCTTTTCTGATCACCATAGACTTAATAGAAGATTTAGAAAAATTAATCCCCTTCTTTGTGCTATTCTCTATTATAAGGTGCAATTGTATGATCAATAAGATCAAAAAATCACTGAGCTCTACTTTTGTCCTCAAGAACGTTTACTCTGGGAAAGAGACATCCTACTGACTGGGAGAAAATTTTTGCACTCCACACAACTGATAAGGGACTGATCACAAAGATCTACGAAGAACTCACACGACTCAACAAAAACAAAGAATCCAGTCATAAAATGGACAGAAGAATGTAAAAGACACTTCTCAAAAGAGGAAATGCAAATGGCCAACAGGTATATGAAGAAATGTTTAACATCCCTCATAATCAGGAATATGCAAATCAAAACCAAAATGAGATACCACCTTACACCTATGAGAATGGCATATGTGAAAAAAACTAGTAACTACAAATGTTGGTGAAGATATGGAGATAAAGGAACTCTACTACACAACTGGTAGGAATGCAAACTGTTCCAACCACTATGGAAAGCTGTGTGGAGATTCCTCAGACTACTAAAAATGGGGCTACCATATGACCCAGTAATTCTACTCCTAGGGATCTACCCAAAGGACACAAAAACATTAATTCAAAAGGATACTTGTACCCCTGTGTGCTGGAGTCCAGCTCTGGTGAACAGGATTGAGGAGCACTGAGTGAATCAGGAAATAAATGACAGACACAAAATAGTTTAGAAAATCAGGCCCTAGGGAATGTAAGGCCTCTTAGTTTGTGCTCAAGCATGCCGAGAGTCAGGCACAGCTCATATTTATTGAGAAAAACTGCTCCCCTTCGGTTAATTACAAGACAATCATTTGTTCTTTTATTTCTTGCTATTAGCATTATTCCAGCACACATTCACTATCAAAGTTCTGTGTTATCAAACTGTACTGCTCTCCCTTCTAATTTAGTTTACTCCCTAGGCAATGGTTTCACTGGCACAAGAAAGAATATCTTGATCTGTGTGTGAGTCAGTTTTCCAGCTCATGCTGATCAGTTTTTTAACCATGCCCAGTCTTTTGGCCATGACCCAGATATTTTCCTTGTCTCAGCTCTCCATGTCTTAGAAGTCTCCAACACCTGTGCTTATTGCAGCACTATTTATAATAAGTAAGATTTGGAAACAACCCAAATGCCCAAAAATTGATGACTAGATCAAGAAGATGTGGTACATATACACAATGGAGACTATTCAGCAATCAAAAAAGATAAACTAATGCCATTCACAGCAACATGGATAGAGCTAGAAGAGATTATGCTCTGTGAAATAAATCAGAAAGAAAAAGAAAAATATTGAATGGTTTCACTTATAGGAGGAATATAGAGAAACCAAATAAGGGATCAGGGGGAAAATAATAACAATAAAAAACACAACACACAACAAAACAAAAATAAACAGGCAACTATAAATCAGAGACATTCTGCAGGGAAGGAGGAGGGAGAAGGATCAAAACAATGGTGGGAAAAGCACAGGGGACTGTGGTTATGGTGCACGGGTGAATTTGTGGTGGCAATTCTATGGGGACTACACCTGAGAAAAGAAAACACTGTTAAAAAAATGAAAAATTATGTAAAATATAAATAAATAAATAAGAAATTTCCTCAAGAAGGAAAAAAAAAAAACTCTGTTCATTCTGGGGACCCTTTTTTTTAAAAAAAAATTAAGGCAGCTACTGTATTCTGAACATGAAAATGTCAACAGCAACAAGGAGAGTCCCCCACTACCCTCTCCTAGTTTTGGGGAGTCATGCCTTCTATCTGGTGGTCCCATCATCAAAGGTCATAGCATTATACAAAGCAGGCATGGTGCTGACTGGTGTCACTGAAGATTCAAGGTCCAGTTGGGGGTGTGTAAAAGTCACTTGGGTAGAGTGGAAGGCATGTGCAGCGTAGGGCACCAAACCACCCACCTCAACTTAGAAGGCATGGATGTAAGACATCTACATTTCCACAGCCACTTTCATGGAAAAATATTTTCTAGTTCCTTTCATTGAAATATTTCCTGGGGGCCTCCCTGGTGGTGCAGTGGGTTAAGCAATGCGCTATGAAGCTTTCCACAGCCACTGCAGCACGAATTTGAACCCTACCACTGGCCAGGGAGGTGACCCACATGGTGCAGCAGACCTCTCCTGCCTTGCCCGCTGCTCCCCTAAGCAGTGTGTTTCAGTTGATCTGCCTGCTCTGTTTCCCACTCTGTCTCTGGTGGGTCCTCCCACCCCCCGCACCTCTGGCCTGTACCCCAATGCTTGTATGTATAAATAAATAAATATTTTTTTAAAAAAGAAATGTTTCCTGATCATATAATCTTGCAAATAAAGTCCCTTAGCCTAACGATTACAATATAAAGCAAGGACAAAACCATAGATTTTCTGTGGTTATCCTGTCAGAACCCTCCCAAGGGATAAAGGAATATACCTGTCCCCAGAGAGCACTGCTATGCCATCTGTGCAAAAAAAAAATCCACATACTGCCCCTGAATCTCAAAATGGCCAACTGGCTGGTTGTATACCATTCACAAAGTCTCTCCCATACACAGCCACAAACAGCCACAAGGCCTTCATGCAGTTTTCTTTTTTTTGTCTAGCATTAAGTGTTGATAAATCCAGGCAGGAAGGGATATCATGTCTCCTTTCTCCATGAAATTTTGATCTACTAGTCTTCCTTGTCTCTTACTTCAAAGTAACCATGACACACAAGATGTAGCACATATCTTCACCCAGGTGAAGGTGTTCCTTGTAAAACATTTGAATCTTTCCCTCATAATTTGATAATTTGCCTTTGCTTATGGTTATAATGGTAAGCCAAGTAAAGTTTCACTCTTTTCAGATCTTTTCTAATTCTAGCTCATTTTCACATTTGTCAGCATCCAGCCTCCAGTAAAAGACCCCAAGCTGGTGCAGCTAATCCAAGCCAACCTAACCTCCAGATTCAGCATGGCGAGGTCACCTCAAATGGTCAGCTGACTGCTCTATATACCAGGCAGCACCATGTTAGCCAGTGCAAGCCTTCTCTAAGGATCTTAAGTTATTTAGTGCTTTTCAAAATCTAGCAAATAAGAGTATCACCCCCAAAGATGCTGATTCATTAACTGGGGGTGGGATCTGGAAATTCATTTTTTATACCAAACATTCCAGATAGCTCTTATTGCAGGTGAGTGGGTCTGCACGTGTCCTTTTAGGAGGTTTATATTATGGAGTAATATAAAAAAGGGGTTATAAACTCTGATCAAGTAGGATTTATTCCAAGAATGTAAGATTGGCTTAACCTCCAAAAATCAATTGCAGTCATGATGACATGGGTATGTTCTGAGAACTACATTTCCAGGTGATTTTTGTTATTGTACAAATGTTAGAGTATAATTACATAAATAAAGATGACATAGCCTACTACATAACTAGGCTATATACAGGGACACTATTACACAGTTTTGGTTTTGATACATTGTTACATAGTACATGCATGTAATATTAAACACCATACCAACGGAATAAAGAACAAAACATGATTATTTCAATAGATACTGACAAACTTGAAAGTGCCTTCATGGTAAAAGTATTCAATAAAATAGAACAACTCCTGTGGGATTCAGTGCCAGAGTAGAAAAACTTGAACTATAATTGAGGAAATGCTGGAGGCTCAAAACAGACAAGCCTGAGGGATTAAAAAAGTTCAGGGACACCCAGTCACAAGAGTACCCCCACACTTTGTGAGAGTTCCAGAAACTCTACCAGGTTCTTACCCGGAAGATTAATGAAAGATCTTCTCAGAAGTATAGCAGGAAGAGGGGAAAGTAACTATTTTCAAATATATCAATATGTATTATGTCAGGAGCACTATATAGTGTGTCAGAAGATTAGAAACAATTTTCGGTACTTGGTGTACTTAATGCTTCTGAACTTGAGGTTTCTCATTTGTAACATGGAGATAGTGATACTTCATCTATAAAATGTAAGGGTTAAATGTATAAGGTTTTGGTTAAAAAAAGATAGAGGCTGCCAGGGTAAATAATAAAAAAAAACAAAACCCAATTATATGTTGTCTAAAAGATACCCACTTTATATATAAAGGCATATATAGATTAAAAGTAAATAGATGAAAGAAAATATGCCATACTAACACTAATTAAAAGAAAGCAGAAGTAGCAATATTAATTTCAGACAGAGCAGATTTCAAAGCAAGGAGAGTAATTAATGGCAAGTATATGTAAATTTTAAAATATTTTAATAAAAAAAAGAAAAAAGAAATAAAAATAAAAGAATAGAAAAAACCCCCCCCCAAAAAAAGAAGGGCATTACGTTATGAAAGGGTCACTTCTCCAGGAAGATATAAAAATCCTTACATGTACCCAGCAATAGAAAAGGGTGAAGCAAAACCAACAAGGCAAAAACTAATGGCATTGCAAAGAGAAATAAATGAACCCCCTATCTAAATGAGATATTAACACACCTTTTTCAAAAATGGACAGATCTAGCAGTCAGAAAGACAATAGGAACATTGTTGAATGCAACAACAATATCAATCAACTGGATATAATTGACATCTATAGACTACTTCATTCAACAATAGCAAAATACACATTGCTATCAAGCTCACATGGAACATTTACCAAGATAAATCATATTCTGGGCCATAAAACACACCTTAATGCTCTAAAAAACAGAATTTATGAGACTATATCATTGAGTGGCGTCACCAACATGGTGGTGAAGGGACACCCACAAACCCAGAACACCTCACCCAAGAAAGGAAAAGGAGAGGACAAAGCTTGAAAGAAACAGGAAAACACTAAGTCATCTAAAAACTCCAGAAAGTGAAACAAACAAAGGTCAGCAGGTTGATTTGAGTAGAGGGAGTGGGGGTCTCTGGCAGGTCCCAAGCTTGTGATTTGGAACTGAGCTGAACCTGGCCAGGGAGTGGGGGTGAGATCCATAAACATGCAGCACCCCCCACCACGGTCAAAATCCGGCAGGGGCAGGTCCCAGTGGTACGAGGGCACACACACCCCTTACTCCTCCCACTCTACAGTCTGAGGTCGGGGGGATTTCCACAGCAGTCAGAGGTCCAGCAGAGGTGGGATATGCCCACCACTGAAAGCATGCAACCCCCAGCCACAACAGATTGAGCTGGGGCAGGCCATGCCCACATGAAAGAGTGCAATACCCAGCCACAGCCAGGCCGAGCAGGGGCTAGATAAGCCCATTCCAAAGATGTAGAGCTCAGTGCAGTGCAGGCCACAATAGGTCCAGCAAGGGTGGGACACACCCACCACTGAAGGTGGGCAACAGCCAGCCACAGCCAGGCAGATCAGGGGAGGGCCACACCCACTGCTAAAGCCTAGTAACCCCTGGCCCAGTCAGAGGCCAAACAAGAGCAGGACCCACCACTACCAAGAGCACACAGCCCCCTGCCACAGTTGGAAGCTAGGGACCCCACCACCAACCTCCGGGAACAGAGGAAATACAGAGGGTAGGGGCCTCTGGGGAAAGCTCATCATATCTGCATCACTACCCTTGAGGCATTTCACCTCATAGTTCTGGTCTCTGATTACCAGTTCCCGATATCCCAAAAGGAGAAAACTGAAAAGATGCCCATCAATACCAGCAGCACAGTGTCCCATCATATAGAACAAATCAGAAAACAAACATCAGAGAGAAGAAAAATACACACAATCAAATAAGCCCCAGGGGAAGGTCACATCATGAAAAGAAAATCAACAAGAACTCAACAACGATGACATGGAAGAATTCTGTGCCTGCCAGAAGGGGAATTTAAAATCACAATGATTAAAAACTCAAAGAAGATGAAAAGGAAAAGAATGATATGAGAAAAATAATTAATGAACTGAAGAATGAAAATGAGTCCCTAAAGAAGGAAATTAATGAAATGCAGGAGATTAAAAGACTAACAAAGGAGTTGAAGAACTTGGGGGAAAAGCAACAAAAACAAAATTGATGAAATGGAAGAACAAATCAGCACTATCGAAGACTCAGACATAAAAAGAACCAAGAAAGAAAAGGAATGAGAAACACAAAGTAGAAAGAATGAGGAAACACTTTGAGAACTATCTGACTCCATAAGGAAAGGAAATGTAAGAGTTATAGGAATTCCAGAGAAATCCTAATGAGAGGAGAGATCAAGGAACAGAGAAAATACTCAATGAGGCAATTGAAGAGAACTTCCCAAGCATGAAGAAGGGTATGAAAGTAGTATACAAGAAACAAGAAGAACACCAAACTTCCATGATAAAAGGAAGAATATACATAATAGTAGACACATAATAGTAAAGCTCTCAAGAATTCAAGACAAGGAAAAAATAATGAAGCTGACAAGATGAACAATGAACAAATAACATATAAAGGAAAACCAATCAGGCTGACTTCAGACTTCTGTGAAGAAACACTACAGGCAAGAAGAGCATGGAAGGACATATTTAACAAACTCCAACTTAAAAAATGCCAACCAAGAATAGTCTATCTTGAAAAGCTCTCCTTCCTCTATGAAGAAAAAAATGAGGATTTTTCTCAGACAAATGGAAACTCCAGAATTTCATCATAAGCAAACCCCCACTCCAAAAAATACTGCCAGAAATCCTGAAGCTAAAACCAACAGAGGAATGAATAAGAAGAATAAAACAACACAAGGAATAAAAGTCATCAAATATAATCAAAATGACAAAACCAGACACCAACATTTCAATATTAACCCTAAATATAAACAGAATAAACTCATCAGTAAAAAGACACAGAGATGCAGGAGATGCAGGCTGGATTAAAAAATAGAACCCATCCTTTTGCTGTCTTCAGGAAACACATTTAACTACAAAAGATAAAAACAGACTGAAAGGAAAGGTTGGAAAACAACCCTACAAGCAAATGGACCCAAAAAGAAAGCAGGAACAGCTGTATTTATATCAGATAAAATAGACTTCAAACTCTCCAGAATATCTAGGACACAGCAAAAGCAGTTATAAGAGGAAAATATATAGCAATACAGCTCATATCAAGAAACAGAAAGAACTCAAAGAGACAACTTAATCTCCCACCTTAAAGAGCTAGAAATAGAGCAACAACAACAGAAAAAAAGAAAAAAACAAAAGCCAGTAGAAAAGAATTAATAAAAATCAAAGCAGAAGTATGAACTAGAAGCTAAGAAAACAATCCAAAAGATAAATGAAACCAAAAGCTGGTTCTTCAAAAAAAATAAACAAAACAGATAAACCCCTAACCAGGATGACAAAACAAACCAAAAAAAAAAAAAATGGGAGAAAACACAAATAAATAGGGCCACAAATGAAAGAGGAGAAATCACAACAAACACAGCAGAAATCAAAAGAATAATCAGAGACTACTATGAACAGTTATACGCAAACAAGTTCAACAATCTAGAAGAGATGGACAAATTCCTACAACTTTACAATCATTCAAAGCTAGATAGAGAAGAAATAGAACACCTAAACAATCCAATTACAAGCAGTGAAATTGAAACAGTAATCAAAGCCCTCCCAAAAATAAAAACCCAGCTTTACAAATGAATTCTACCAAATGTTCAGAAACAAATAGTGCCCATCCTACATAAATGCTTTCAAAAAATTGAAAAGGAAAGGTGGGAAAGCATGCAATGGGTGCCATCATTGCAGGGCAGGGAGTTCTGAGTTAAGGACCTCACACAACCTCTGTGTGGGACTATGAGAAGGCAACTCGAGCAGACAGAGGTGAGCTGGAGAGTGCCCCAGGGCCAGGATTCCTGTACCCCAAGAGGGGATTGCTCAGCAAGGGAACTGCCAGAGCACTGAGATAGTGCAAGCCTGATGCCACTACCACAGGGAAGGAGCTGCAGATCAAACTCCCAGCAAACCTTGGAGAGCAGCTGCAATAAAGCAGGTTAGGCAGACAGAGGTGAATGTTGAGGCACATGCGCCAACGCCTAGTCTACCATCTAGAACTGAGGGTAACTGGGCTAGGAGACCCATGGCAGAACAGGTAGAACTGGGAAAGCACATGATGGGTACCATCATCATAGGGCAGGGAATTCTGGGTTAGGGACCTCACTCAACCTCTGTGCAGGACTATGAAAAGGCAACTTGAGCAGACAGAGGTGAGATGGAGAGTGGCTCAGGACTAGGATTCCTGAGCACCTGTAGCCCAAGAAGGGATTGCTCAGGCAAGAGAACTGCCAGAGTGCTGAGAGAGTGCAAGCCTGACACCACTACCACAAGGCAAAAAGTGGTGGATCAGGCTCCCAGTGAACCTTGGAGAGCAGTCACAAGAAAATAGGTTATGTGGGAGAGGTGAGTAGAGGGGCCAGTGCACCAGCCAAAACTCGCACCCAGCCAGTGATTTGGAACTGAGTGGGGAACTCTGAACTTTGTGGACTCAGATAGCATTGGGGAAGCACTTTCCAGACACCAGCATCACAGAGAAGGGAATTCTGGGTTGGGGACCCATTGTAACTGCTCTGTGGAACTACTGTTGAACACCACTTGAGTTACACATACCCCAAAAGGAATATCCCAAAGTATTCCTGCCAATACCAACAACACTATGTCCCAACAAATTAGAAAACAGACATCAGGGAGAAGAAAATATATAAATAACCAAATAAGCCCACAGGGGAAAGTCACACCACAAAAAGAAAACCAAATACAAGAACCTAACAACAATGGAAGAAATGCTCAGCCTACCAGAAAGAGAATTTAAAATCATCATGATGAAAAAACTGAAAGACCACGAAAAGACAATGGATAATATGATAAAAATAATTAATGAACTGAAGAATGAAAAGAGTCATTAAAGAAGAAAGTGGAAGAACTGCAGGAATATAAGGAAAGCAATGGAAACAGAATGGATGAAATGGAAGAAAGAATTAGTACTCTCAAAGACACAAATATAAAAAGAACCAAAACAGAAAAGGACAGAGAAGTCCAAAGGAAAAAAAAAAGATGAAACACTTCGAGAACTCTCTGACACCATCAAGAAAGGAAATATAAGAGTTATAGGAGTGACAGAGGAGGAGGAGAAGGTTAAAGAAAATTAAAATCTATTTAAGGAGATAATCAAAGAAAAGTTCCCAAGCTTAAAAAAGGAGATGAAAATAGAAATACAAGAAGCAAGATGCACTCCAAATTTCTATGACAGAAAGAGAGATACAGCAAGACACATACTAGTAAATCTCCCAAGAATCCAAGACTAGGAGATAATAATGAAGCTGTCAAGGGGGAAGAAACAGGTAACATAAAGGAAAACCAATCAGGCTAACATCAGACTTCTCTGAAGACACACTACAGGCTAGGAGAGAGTGAAGGGACATATTCAAAAAAACTTCAAGACAACAAATGCCAACCACAAATTCTATCCTGCAGAGCTTTCCCTTATATATGAAGAAAAAATATGGACATTCTCAGACAAACAGAAACTCCAGAAATTCAGCACAACTGTAAACCCCCACTCCAAAAAATACCACAAGAAGTACTAACACCAAAATCAACAGAAGACTGAATAAGAGGAACAGTATAAGGCAAGGGAAAACAAATCACAAAAAGACAAAATGGCAAATACAGATGCCAGGATAACAATTGTAACTCTAAATGTAAATGGACTAAACTCAGCAATAAAAAGACAGAGTTGCAGGCTGGATTAAAAAATCACAATCCAATCTTGCCTGTCTCCAGGAAGCACATTAAAACACAAAAGACAAACATAGACTGAAAGTAAAAGGTTGGAAACAATCCTAGAAACTAATAGACCAAAATGTAATGTAAAGCAAGAAGACTTCAAACTACAAATGGTAAAAAAAAAAAGACAAGGATGGACACTACATAATGGATCAAGTACATCAAGTACATCAAGAAGACATAACACTCATCAACATATACACACCAAATTAAGGAGCACCAAAATATATCAGACAATTATTTCAGCTGTGAAAAAAATTAGAGAAAATACATATATAGTAGGAGACTCCAACACGCTACTCTCACCAATGGACAGATCAACAAGACAAAAGATAAACAAAGAGACCAGAGCCCTAAATAAAGACCTAGGATTCATGAGCTTAACAGACATCTAAAGGACACTATACTCAAAAAAAATCAGAGTATACTTTTTTTTTCAAGTGCACATGGATCATTCTCCAGAATTGATCACATAATGGGCCATAAGACCAAATTCAACATATACAGTAAGATAAAAATCATTCCAACTATGTTCTCTGATCATAAAAGCATCAGGCTAGAAATAAATCATGAAAAGAAAACAAGAAACGCACCTGTCATGGGGATTAAAACACACACTACTAGAAGACAAATAGATTATAAAGGAGATCATAGAGAAAATTAAAAAATATTTTGAACTGAATGACAATGAGGACATCACATTTCAAAATGTATGGGGCACAGCAAAAGCGGTAATAAGAGGGAAGTTTATAGCAATCGAGGCCCACATCAACAAACAAGAAAAAATTCAAAGAAACAACATAATCTCCCATCTCAATGAACTACAAAAAGAAAAACAAAAGAATACAAAAAACAGTAGAAATAAACTAGTAGAAAGAAAATAATAAAAATTGAAGCAGAAATAAATGAAATAGAAATTTTAAAAAATCTGAAAGATCAATGAAACCAAAGTTGGTTCTTTGAAAAAAAATAAACAAAATAGATAAACCTCTATCCAGACTAACAAAGAAAAAACAGGAGAAAACACAGATAAATAGGATCACAAACTTAAGAGGAGAAATCACAACAGACTCAGAAGAGATTAAAGGAATAATCAGACAATACTATGAACAGTTATGTGCTAACAAGCTCAACAATTTAGAAGAGATGAACAAGTTCCTAGAACAATATAACCATCCAAAGCTAAACAAAGAAGAACTAGAACACTTAAACAGGCCAATTATAAGCAGTGAAATTGAAGCAGTAATCAAAACACTCCCCCAAAACAAAAGCCCAGGACGAGACGGCTTCACAAATTAATTCTACCAAACATTCAGACATGAACTAGTAACTATCCTACACAAACTCTTTCAAAAAATTCAAAAAGAAGGAATACTACCAAATACATTCTGTGAAGCCAACATTACACTAATACCAAAACCAAACAAAGACAACACAAAGAAAGAACTACAGGCCAATCTCTTTAGTGAACACTGATGCAAAAATCCTCAATAAAATTCTAACCAACAGAATCCAACAATGCATCAAAAGGATAATGCACCACAATCAAGTGGGATTTATCCCAATGGCAGAAGGATGGTTCAATATCTGAAAATCAATCAACATAATCCAACACATTAACAAAAAGAAGGATAAAAACCATATGATCATATCAATCAATGCAGAGAAAGCATTTGACAAAGTTCAACATCCATTCATGATGAAGACCCTTGAAACAGAAAGACCATATCTCAACATGATAAAAGTTGTATATGACAAACCCACAGCCAATATTATCCTCAATGGTGAAAAATTGAAAGCATTCCCTTTAAGATCAGGAACAAGACAAGGATGCCCACTCTCTCCCCTGCTATTCAATATAATACTGGAAGTCCTAGCCAGAGCAATAAGACAGGTAAAGACATACAAGGACTCCAAATAGGGAAAGAAGTAAAACTATCATTATTTGCAGATGATATGAAAATATACTTGGAAAACCCTAGAAGTGCTACAGAAAATCTAGTTAAAATAATCAACCAGTTTAGTAAAGTATCAGGATACAAATTCAATGCACAAAAGTCAATAACCTTCCTATATACAACCAATATGAAGAAAAAGAAATCATGGAAAATATACCTTTTACAATTGAAGCCAAAAATCAAATACTTGGCAATAAACCTAACAAAAGAAACAAAAGACCTATATAGAGAAAATTATAAAATGTTGTTGAAAGAAATAGAAGAAGACACAAAGAAATGGAAAGATATCCCCTGTTCATGGATAGGAAGAATCAAAATTATCAAAATGGTCATGCTACCAAAAGCAAATTTACAGTTTCAATGCTATTCCAATAAATATCTCAATGACATTCTTCAAGGAAATAGAGCAAATATTGATGAAATTCATATGGAAACACAAAAAACCTTGATTAGTCAAAGCTCTCCTGACTAAAAAGAAGGGGAATAGAGGTATCACACTCCCAGACTTCAAACTTACTATAAAGCAATTGTAATTAAAACAGCTTGATACTGGAACAAAGACACACGGACCAATAGAACCTTATGGAAAGCCCAGAAGTAAAACCACACATTTATGGACACCTGATTTTTGACAAAGGAGCAAAGACTGTGCAATGGAACAAAGACAGCTTATTCAATAAATGGTGCTGGCAAAACTGGACTGCTACATGCAAAAAAATGAAACTAGACCACTACCTCACACCATGTACAAAAATCAACTCAAAATAGATAAAAGAACTGAATGTACGACCCAAACCCATAAAATATATAGAAGGAAACATAAGTAAAACGCTACAAAACATACATCTCAGTAACACCTTTAAAGATGCATCCCCCAAAGCAATAAAAATGAAAGAGAAAATAAACAGCTGGGACTATATCAAATTAAAAAGCTTCTGTACAACAAAAGAAACATTAACCAAAACGAATAGACACCCCACTGATTGGGAAAAAAAAAATCTTTGCACTCCACACAACCGACAAGGGACTGATCACAAAGATATACAAAGAACTCACAAGAATCATGAAAACAAAGTAAATAACCCAGTCAAAAAATGGGCAGAAGAACTCAAAAGACACTTCTCCAAAGAGGACATGCAAATGCCCAACATCCCTCATAATCACAGAAATGCTAATTAAAACCACAATGAGATACCACCTTACACTAGTAAGAATGGCACATATCTAAAAACCAACAACAAATGTTGGCGAGGATGTGGAGAAAAAGGAGCTCTACTACACTGCAAGTTAATCCAATCACTATGGAAAGCCATATGGAGGTTTCTCAGTCTATTAAATAAAGAGCTACCATATGACCCAGCAATCCCATTCCCAGGGATCTACCCAAAGGACACAAAAACACCAATCCAAAAGAATACCTATACCCCCATGTTCATTGCAGCACTAATTATAATTGGTAAGACATGGAAACAACCCAAATGCCCAAAAATTGGATCAAGAAGATGTGATACATATACATGACGGAATACTATTCAGCAATCAAAAAAATAAACTAGAGTCATTTGTAGAAACATGGATGGAACTAGAAGGGATTACGATCAGCAAAATAAGTCAGAAGGCAAGAGAAAAATACCAGATGGTTCACTTCTAGGAGGAATATAAGGGAACCAAATAAGGGACCAAGGAAAAGAATAATAACAATGAAAAAAAAACACAACACAACAAAAACAAAAAGACAAAGACAAGGACAAATCAGAAACACTTTGTGTGTGGGGGAGGGAATGGCAGAAAGAGCACAAGGGACTGAGGTGATGGTGCACTGGTGAAACGGTGGTGGGAAATCCATGGGGACCACAATTGATGTCAAATATATATAAAGAAA
>JAGFMF010011721.1:13484-24442 GCA_019455555.1 Galemys pyrenaicus | reverse complement strand
GCTGGTCCAACCATTATGGAAAGCAGTATGGCAGTTCTTCAATCTAGTAAGAATGGAACTTCCACATGACCCAGCAATCCCACTCCTAGGAATATACCCAAAAGAGACAAAAACACTGCTTCAAAAGAATACCTGCACCCCTATGTTTGTTTATAGCAGCACTCCTTACAATAGGTAAGACCTGGAAACAACCTAAATGCCCAAAATCAGATGACTGGATCGGGAAGCTGTGGTACATATACATGGTGGAATACTACTCAACAATCAAAAAAGAAAAAGTAGACGCATTCATAGGAATATGGATGGAACTGGAAGGGATGATGCTCAGCTAAGTAAGTCAGAAGGCCAAAGAAAAATACCAGATGGTTCCTCCCGTAGGAGGAATATAAGGGAATCAAATAAGGATCAAGGAAAGGAATTAGAACAACAATAATAGTAATAACAACAAGAATGAAACAAAAACCAAAAATGAAAAGACAATGACAAACTGGGGACATTTGGTGGGGAGGGAAGTGGGGAAGGGTTGAGGGCAGACGGGAGCACAGGGTACTGAGGTGATGGTGCACTGGTGATATGGTGATGGGGAATACATGGGATTACAATTGATGTCAAATATATGTAAATTTTTAAAAATTTTATATTAAAAAAAAGTAAAACACACACACACACACAAAAAGATAAGACCATAAAAAAGAATAACTTTCTTCTATATAACCAGAATATTAACACTAACATTTCACACCATATAGTATTTAGTACATATTCAAATTTTCTAGTTATTCCTGAAATGACTTTTACAGCATTTTTAAACAGAGGAACCACTAAAAATCACTCATTACATTACATTTGGTTGTCAGGTCTCTTTCAGTGTAGCTTAATCTAGAGTTTATTTGTTCTTTTCTTATTCGTGATACCTTTATGAGGAGTGTGTCAGTTATCTTTCAGAATGTATCACAATCTGGATTTGTCTTACTGTTTTTCACCATATTGACTACCTTCTTCTCCATCTCTTATCTTTCTTGTAAACTTGAACTAAGTTAATTTCAACAGTCAATCATAAATCTATTATCCATATATATACTTTAATACGCTATTATTTTGTTATTAAATTAAAATTTCAATGTATATTTAGCAACCTCTAAAAAGAAAAAAAAAAGCCCAGAAAGGGGGAGCATCCAGATAGCAGCAGAGTGAAATGTTGAGCTCACCTCCTCCATATACGCACAGATAGATTGCAGAAAAACAAAGAAAGTAACTCCTGAAGAAAAAACAAATGATTACGGCACATGCTAGGAATAACATCCAGAGAAGGGGACCCCAGCAAGAAATGGAACAAACCAAGCTAGTAGCTTGGGTGGGTGAGGTAAGCCCCAGCAGCCTGGCAGGCTCTATGAGCAGTAGAGTAGAACTGGCAAGTGGTACCAACCTAATAAGTTCCAACAGACCCCTGTGAGCCTGGAAACAGGACCTAGAAGAAATCCCAAGGGTGTTGGCCACCCCCAGAACTCAGTGAGCCCTGAGTTAGGAACTGTAAGGACTAGGATCCCAAAGAACTGAGTGAGAAACCAGACAACCCACTGTGATGGGCCCCAGCAGATACCAGCAAGCCCTGGGGTGGGTCCTGGAAGCAGTGTCATAGAGGTAGGCCTTAGCAGAAGCCAGTGAATCCCAAGATAAGACCTGGAAGCAGCCCAGAGTAGATCCTGTAAATATAAGCAGATGTGAAAGGTGCTGGCAGAGGCAATGGCAGGGTCTGGTCCCCACTGACTGCAGCTTCGCAGCAGCAAGTCAGAGGGACACTGTAAGAAAGTCCACAGACAGGAGTAAGATTGATTATACCATGGATAGGTGAGATCAGGGCATATCAACAGGGTTGGCACTGAGGAGATTCATGCAACATCACACATGAGGTGGATGGAGAAAGAAACTTATAGACCGTGGTCTGGAGTAGGGGACACCAGTGGCATGGCTACCAGCTCAGAAGGAACCCTGGGGAAGGTGGGGCAGAAGTTGTGTAAAGGCACACTCCACTGAAAGAGGGGGAAACCAAGTGGAGGTGTTAGGAAGCTCCACACAGGTTGAGTCCTTAGGAAAGATAATAGAAGAGCTGGCATTCTGATCTCAACTCCTATTTGAGCCCCTTATAACTGGTATTGATTTTGTAAGGCTCACTGAGACCAGAGGGACTGCTGTGTCTCATCACAAACCCCAGAGAGAAGGGATATTATGGTGCCACAAACATGAGTCAGTCCCACCCAAAATCATTCACACCAACATCTAGATGTCTCCAAGCTCCTCCACTAATCTGCTGACTTGGTAAGTACAAAACAGATCTGAGCACACACAGAAACCAACCAAGACCTAAATAAATAAAATCAAACAGACCAACAGACAGCACCACCTGTGGGAAAAGTAAAATAACTTAACACTCTAAATTACTCTTAAAGATACTTTAAAATAGGGCCCACCCTGGTGGCACAGTGGGTTAAGCAGCACACTATGGGGCAAACAGCAGCCACTGCAGCAAAAGTTCGATCCCTGCCGCCGGCCAGGGAGGTGACCCACATGGCACAGCAGACCTCTCCTGCCTCGCCTGCTGCTCCACTCAGCAGTGTGTTTCAGTCAAATCTGCCTGTTCTGTTACCCACTCTGGTGGATCCTCTCACCCCTGCATTTCTGGCCTGTTCTCATATGAATAAAAAAATAAATCCTTTAAAAAAAGATATTTAAAAATAATAAAATAGGGAAAACTGAATTAGCAAAACAGACAGACAAAAAATATACCATGGAAATTTAGAACCTCAAAACAGTATGCCACTACAAGGTAAGACGAATTCCACAGAATCCAAATACAAAAGTATAGAATGATTTATCACCTACTATATAGAGTTCAGAACTTATATAATAAATATATTCAAAAAGATAAAAACAAACTCAGGAAGACAAGTGAAAGTAAAACAAGAGAAATGAGAAAAGTTAATCAAAGAGCTACAACAAAGCTCAGAAAAACAAATTAAAGACTTTAAAATAAAATCAATGACAAGAAGGTAGAAATGGAAACTTTCAATATGAAAATAATAATAGAAATTCAGGAAGTGAAGAGTGCAATAAATGAGATCAAAAACTCTAGAGAAAATATGAAAGTAGAATACATCATATGAAGTATTCAGTCAGTGATTTCAAAGAGAGTAATTCACTAAGGACCCAGATGGGAGAAAAGAAAAAGAGATATTAAAAAAAATAATAAAGAGGCAATCTGAGAACTATCTGACACCAGTAAGAAAGCCAACATATGAAAAATTAATATTCCAGGGGGGAAAGAGGGTCAGGGGAACAAAGAGCTTACTCAAAGAAAGAATAGAGGAAAATGTACCACACCTGGAGGAAGAAATAAATATCCCAGTCCATGAAGCCAAAAGAAATCCTGGTTATCTAAATGTTGACAAGGGTATGGAGAAAAAGGAACTCTCCTACACTGCTGGTGGGAATGCAAACTAGTCCAGCCACTATGGGAAGCTTTGTGGAGGTTCCTCCGTCTACTAAAAATGGGGCTATCATATGATCCAGCAGTTCCACTCCTAGGGATCTACCCAAAAGACACAAAAACACCAATCCAAAAGAACCTGTAACCCCATGTTTATTGCAACACTATTTATAATAGGTAAGATATGGAAACAACACAAATGCCCCAAAATAGGTGACTGGATCAAGATGTGATATATATATACAATGGAATGCTATTCAGCAATCAAAAAAGATTAAGCTCATGCCAATTGCAGCAACATGGATAGAGCTAAAAGGGATTATGCTCAATGAAACAAAATAATGGATCAAGGGGAAAAATAATAACAATTAAAAAATTAACAGGCAACTATAAATCAGAGACATTCTGCAGGGATGGGGAGGGAGAGGTGTTGCTGTAACCTCCTGAGGCGACTGTGCTGATGTTGTGATGTGTGTTCGGTGAAGCAGAGATGAGACCAGCAGACAAAATGTCAGTATGGAGATGGAGGGCTATTGCTCTCCTAGGCAAATAGCAAACCTCCCAATTTCTCCATAGCTTTTATTGAGCAGGAGAACAAGTAACAAGCTTATGTCATTTGCTACAAAAAGCACAGCCCAGAAGTACAAGGTCACGTAGATGTGCACCAAGCCCGCCTGCATGTATCTATCCTCTAATCTAACAATTTTTTGTTTTATTTATCTTATTCCAGACAGAAGGAATGTATGTTTCAATCCTAAGAGCTGGGAAGCTCTAGTCAGCATATTTGTTTGCAAATCTGCAAGGATCTCAGTCATAACACCCTTTACTGTCCTTGACTGTTGCTCACAACTTTTGCAGCCTCTGGCTTCCCCCAACGGAGAGGGATCACATGAAAGGAGGGAAGAACACAAGTTACTATGGGGATAGTGCATGGGGAACTACACCTGAGAGGAGAAAGCAAACTTTGTAAAAAAATGAACAATCATGTAAAATAGATATAAATAAATATATTAAATAAAAATAAAGAAATCCGGGCCTCCCTGGTGGCGCAGTGGGTTGGGCAACGCACTGTGAAGCAAACCGGAGCCACTACAGCATAAGTTCGATCCCTGCTGCCAGCCAGGGAGGGGACCCACATGGCGCAGCAGACCTCTCCTGCTGTGCCCACTGTTCCCCTCAGCAGTGTACTTCTGTTGATCTGCCTGTTCTGCTCCCTGCTCTGTCTCTGGTGAGTCCTCTCACTTCCTGCGACTCTGGCCTGTACCCCAGTGCTTGTATGCATAAATAAATAAATCTTTAAAAAAAATAAAGAAATCCTGGTTATCTAAATGCAACTAGATTGACAAGACATGTAGTAGTAAAACTAGTAAGCGTTTAAGGCAAAGAAAGAATATTGAAGGCAACTTAGATGGAAAAAGCAGGTAACTTATAAAGGTACTCCCATCAGACTTACATCAGACTTCTTAACCAGAAACTCCACAGGCAAGGAGAGAATAAAATTATGTATTCAAAATGCCCAAAGATAAAAATTCCAGCTAAGAAAACTACCCTGCAAGATTTTCATTCAATACAAGGGAGAAATAAAGGCATTCCCAGAAAACAAAAGCCAAAAGAGTTTGCAAACACTAGAAATGTTGAAAGGTACTTCTATCTAAATCAAAGAGAAGATGACCCACAAAAACAATAAGGAAATAAATAGATAAAACCAAAAATAAATAAAAAATGGCAGTAGCAAATCCTCCTATATCAATAATCACTTTAAATTTAAATGGAATGAACTTGCCAGTTAAAAGGCACAGACTGACTGGTTGTAACAAAAAACAAATGACATTTTTTTTGTTTCCAGAGACCCATCTGAACAAAAACATTAGCATAGGATCAAAGTAAATGGTTGAAAAACAATCTTATAAGCAAATGGAACTACCCCTCTCCCCCCGTGCAAAAGAAAAAAGACCACAGGAAAGAACCATAGTTATAGTAAATAAAATAAGCCTCCAGTTAAAAAGGTAACAAGACTGTGATGCAGCATGAGTTTGACCCCAGCCAGGGAGGGGACCCACATGGCACAGCAGGCCTCTCCTGTCTTACCCATTGCTCCCCTCAGCAGTGCATTTCCGTCTATCCACCTGTTCTGCTCCCCACTCTCCCTCTGGTGAATCCTCTCACCCCTGCAACTCTGGCCTGTACCCCAGTTTTCTACGCATAAATAAATAAATAGTTAAATAAATAGTTAAAAATAAACCTAAAGACAGAAATTGGTTACAACACAATAAATTGTAAGGAACTTCACCACGTTCACTTACATCAATGGACAGATCAACCTGATAGAAAATCAAAAAGACAGCAATAGCTGTAAATGAGGAATTAGACCAGATGGGGCTATTATAGATAGATTTCATAGGGCACTATGTCCCCCAAAGTGTGCATACATCCTATCAAGTACACATGAAATGGTCTCCAGGATATACCAATTGTCGAATCATAAAACAAATGCAAATAAATTCATGAAGTATAAATCATACCAAGCATCATCTCTGATCACAACGGTATCAAAATAGAAATCAACTACAAAAAGTCATAAAAACCTCTAATATGTGGAGACTTAATAACCCACTACTGAACAACTATTGGGTTAATGGGAAAATCAAAGAAAAAAATTTAAAATACCTGAAACAAACAAAAATGAAGCCATAGCATACCAAAACCTACAGGACATAGCAAAACCAGTACTCAGTGAGCTATATATAGCAATAGAGTTCTAATTCAAGAAACAAAAAAGATCTCAAATAAACAACCATTCATTACACCTTAAGGAAATAGGAAAGATTTAAAAAATGGGAAAAAATCTGGTAGAATGAAGAAGATAGTAAAAATTAGAGTGGAAATAAATGAAATAGATGTAACATGACATACATGTCAGTAACATCCTTAAAGACACATAACCTAAAGCAAAGAAAGTGAAGAAAGAGAAAAACACCAAGGACTGCATTAAAGAGCTTCTGTACAGCAAAAAAGACATTACCCAAAATAAAGAGACACACCACTAATTGGGTGTCACGCCACCTCCTGCGGAGTCTGCGTGAGCAATCACGCAGGACTTGGCAAAATGCTTCAAGGAAGTGTACACGCGGGAGGAGGTGGTGCACCATCAACCCCTTACGTTCTTGGCTGTTTTTTCTTTTTTGTTTCTTTGTCTGATTCTTTTGGTAATTTGTAATTGGCATTAACATATTGTATCCCTTAGAACACCAGGTGCTTCAACAACAGCACCAGTGACCACTGAATACACAGAGTCGGTCACTCACGAAAATACCTGGTCTTGAAGTCACTTTGCCTTCAGATGTTTCTCTGCTGTTCAAGTTTATAGTTAAGGCGGCCAAACAAAATGCACATAATCTGGAAATTTTGTTAATAACTTACAATAAGAAAAATTACTTATTCAGACAGAAAGTAAAACAGAATTACCTAAAGTAGATAGGATTATAGGAAAAGGCTCAGGAGAAACAGATAGTAAAAGGCAACTGCCCCCATGATTGTGACTCAGCTTGGTCCAGCATATGTCATAGGAGGCAGGCTGTGGAGACCATCTAAGGGAGGTTACATGGGAAAATTCCCAGAGCCAACAGACACACACACATCATATACAAAAATGTATGTTGGAAAAGGCAGAGTCGTGAACATCGATGGAAAAAGAATAGTGTGGTATTTTGTAGGTTTTATAAATAAATTATCTAGGTCAAGTCCACCTTGGTGTTTCCTCAGTAAAGAGCAAAAAGAGTCGCTAAGTAAACAGCTAAAAAACTCCTTTAAATATTACAAAAAATGGTTTCCCAGAGGTGAGTGGCCTCTGGGACGGATTGAGAGAGGCTGGACAGTAAGGATAACATTAGAAGAGACAGAGAAACAAATCTGACAGAGAAAAGGATGGATGAGAGCAATGTATGCATAAAGGCAGTGTTAAGGCTAGGTAGTGACCATAGTGGCAAAACTTGAAAGTATCAGAGGTTAATAAGTAACCTCAAGAGGTCACCAAGGAAACCACAGTCTTAACACCAGGTAATCAGGATATGATCTAACCTGTTTGTTCTAAGAAATCTAATATTCAACTAAAAACAATGTAACTACAAGATGAAAAACAATTGTACTAAATGCCAACATATTCTGTATAAATGCATGATGATCACTGTTGCAGATTGTGTCTGTCTGTCATTTAGCCGAATCCTTGTCCACCTTCCCTGGGTCCCTGTCCCGGTGGTCTCAGTGCTCCAGCTGCACTGGTCCATCGCAATTGGGAGAAAATTTTTATATTCCATACAACTGATAAGGAACTGATCACAAAGATATGCAAAGAACTCACACGACTCAACAAAAACAAAGTAAACAATCCAGTAAAAAAATGGGCAAAAGCGGACCTCCCTACTGGTGTAGTGGGTTAAGCAACGCACTATGAAGCAAACCGTAGTCACTGCAGTTCGATCCCTGCTGCTGGCCAGGGAGGGGACCCACATGGCGTAGCAGACCTCTCCTGCCTCACCCGCTGCTGCCCCCCACAGTGTGTTTCAGTCAGTCTGCCTGTTCTGCTCCCCACTCTGTCTGTTGAATCCTCTCACCTCCTGCGACTCTGGCCTGTACCCCAGCTCTTGTATGCATAAATAAATAAATCTTTAAAAAATCTTTTAAAAAAATGGGCAGAAGAACTTAAAAGACACTTCTCCAAGGAGGGAATGAAAAGATGAAACACATGAAAAGATGGTCAACATCCCTCATAATCATAGAAATGCAAATTAAAACCACAATGAGATACCACCTGACACCAGCTAAGAATGGCACATATTAAAAAAACTAGCAGCTACAAATGCTGGTGAGGATGTAGTGGAAAAGGAACTCTCCTACATTGCTGGTGGGAATGCAAACTGGTTCAACCACTATGGAAAGCTGTATGATTGTTCTTCAGACTACTAAAAATGGAGCTACCATATAACCCAGCAATCTCACTCCTAGGGATCTACCCAAAGAACACAAAAACATTAATTTAAAAGAATACATGTACCCCTATATTTATTGCAGCACTATTTATAATCAGTAAGACGTGAAAGCAACCCGAATGCCCAAAAGTAGATGACTGGATCAAGAAGATGTGGCACATATACACAATGGAATAGTATTCAGCAATCAAAAAAGACAAACTAATGCCATTAGCAGAAACATGGGTGGAGTTTGAAGGGATTATGCTCAGTGAAATAAGTCAAAAGGGAAAAAAATACCAGATAGTTTCATTTATAGAAGAAATATAGGAGAAAAAATAGGGAAAAAATAACAACAATAAATAAACAACTCTAAATCAGAGATATTCTGCAGTGGAGAGGGAGGGATTGGAATCAAGGCAGGGATGGGGAGAGTACAAGGAAGTATGGTGATGGTGCATGGGTGAACTGGTGGTAGAAATTCTATGGGGACTACACCTGAGAAAAGAAAGCAAATAGTGTAAGACTAATTAATTAAAAAAATAAATGAAGTAGATATAAAAAGACAGTTCAAAAGATCAATGAAACCAAAAACTATTTTTTTAAAAAAAGATTTGTTTATTTATGCATACAAGAATTGGGGTACAGGCCAGAGGTGCTGGGTGTGCGAGGATTCACCAGAGACAGATTGGGGAACAGAGCAGGCATATTGACTGAAATACATTGCTGAGGGGAGCAGTGAGCAAGGCAGGAGAGGTCTGCTGTGCCATGAGGATCACCTCCCTTGCCAGTGGCAGGGATCGAACTCTTGCTGCAGTGGCTGTGGTTTGCTTTAGTGCAGTATTTAACCCATTACACCACTAGGGAGGTCCCTAAAAGCTATTTAATTTAAAAAGTAAACAAAGTAGACAAATTACTAGCCAGACTCACTAACCGAAAAAAGGAGAAAACTCTAATAAATAGAATCAGAAACAAAAGAGAAATTATGAAAGACACCTCAGACATAGGATCATAAGCTACTATGAATGTCTTTATTACAACAAATTGGAAAATTTGGAAGAAAATTCCTCAAAGCATACAACCTTCCAAGAGTGAATGAGAAAGAAGTAGAAAACCTAAACAGACAAATTACAAGCAAAAAAAAATTGAAATAGAAATCAAAAGTCTTCTAGAAAACAAAAGCCCAGGACCAGATGGTTTTACTAGTAAGTGCTAACACAACTTTATTTATTTATTGTTTTTATTAAATTTTCTTGTACAATGACAAAATTACACTATTTTGTTTTATATTTTTTTACATTATTTTTCATTTTTGTACAGTATGTATTTCTTGTTCCCATGAAATTCCCATCACCAATTCACCCATGCACCATCACCATAGTCCTTTGTCTAACACAAGTTTAAAGAAGAATTTATACCTTTCCTTCTCACATTCTTCAAAAAAAGTGAGGAAGAGGGAATGTTTCCAAATATGTTTTATGATGCTAACATTATTCTGATAACAAAAGCAGATAAGGACATAACAAAACAAAACAAAAAGCTACAGTCTAATATACACAAATGCAAAATTCCTCAACAAAATCTTAGCAAACTAAATTCAGCATTAAAAGTATCATACATCATGACCAAGTGGGATTTATTCCAGGGATGCAGTGATGGTTCAAATCAATGACATTTATCATATCAACAAAAGACAAAAACCATGTGACCATAAATGTCAAGAGATGAAGAGAACATATTTGACAAGATTCAATATCCATGTATGATAAAATTCTTAGTAAAATGAGGATAGAAGGAACATATCTCAACATAATAAAGGCTACATACAACAAACCCACAGCTAGCCTCATACTCAAAGGTGAGAAATTGGAAGCTTTTCTTCTAATATCAGGGCATGAGAAGGATATGCTCTCTCACTACTACTGTTCAATATAGTATTGGAAGTCTTACCTAGAATAGTTATTAAAGAGAAAGATATAAAATGTATCCAAATTGGAAAAGAAATAAAATTAACAGTATTTGCAAATGATATGATAAATATAGACAACTGTAAGACTCCACTAAAAAACTATTAGAAACATTAAATCAATATAATGAGGTAACAAGCTACAATCTAAACACAAATCAATATTAAAAATCTACTGCTTTCATGGATAATTCTCCAGGATTGACCACATACTGGGACACAAGACTAACATTAGAAGATATTCTAAGATCGAAATCATACCAAATATCCTCTCTGACCATGAAGCCATCAAGCTAGAAATTCACCACGAAAAGGAAACAAGGAACCTCCCCAACACATGGAGATTGAAACCCGCACTATTGGAAGACTACTAGACCAAGGAGGAGATCAAAGAAGAAATTAAAAAAATTCCTTGAGATGAACAATAATGAGGATACAACTCTACAGAATATCTGGGACACAGCAAAAGCAGTTATAAGAGGAAATATATCGCAATTCAGGCACACATTAAGAAACAAGAAAGAACACAAAGAAACAACCTAAT
>JAGFMF010011721.1:0-10997 GCA_019455555.1 Galemys pyrenaicus | reverse complement strand
AGTCAGAAGGCAAAAGAAAAATACCAGATGGTTCCTCCCTAGGAGGAATATAAGGGAACCAAATAAGGATCAAGGAAAGGAATAAGAACAACAATAATAGTAATAACAAGAAAGAAACAAAAACCAAAAATGAAAAGACAATGACAAACTGGGGACATTTGGTGGGGAGGGAAGAGGGGAAGGGTTGAGGGCATACGGGAGCACGGGGGACTGAGGTGATGGTGCACTGGTGATATGGTGATGAGGAATACATGGAGATTACAACTGATGTCAAATATATGTAATATAAAAAATTTATATTAAGAAATATTTCATAAAAAAATCTGCTGCATTCCTATATACAAATAAGGAACAAGATGAGAAAGAAATCAAGAAAACAATCCCATTTATAGTAGTATCAGAAAGTATTAAGAACCTGGGCCTCCCTGGTGGCGCAGCAGGTTGGGCGCAGTGCTGTGAAGCATCTGAGGCACAATAATGCGAGTTCGATTCCCGGTCAGAGAGGGGATCCACATGGTGCAGCAGACCTCTCCTGCCTTGTCCGCTGCTCCCTCAGCAGTGTATTTCAGCAGATCTGCCTGTTCTGCTCCCCACTGCCTCTGGTGAATCCTCTCACTTCCCATGACTCTGGCCTGCTTGTATGCATAAATAAATAAATATTTTTTTTAAAAAAAGAAAGTATTAAGAACCTAGGTCTAAACCTAACAAAAGAGGTGAAATACTTGTTCATATCAAAGATACCACCTCAACCACCATGAGAATGGCTCAATTAGAAAAAAATAGTAACACAAATGCTGGTGAGATTGCAAAGAAAAAGGAACCTCCATACACTGCTGGTGGGAATGTACAGTGGCTCAATCCCTATGGGAAATATTCTGGGGGTTACTCAAATTTTTAAAAATTGATGCAACATATGATCCAACAGTCCACTCCTATGTATCTATGTAAATAATGCAAAATCACTGTTTCAAAAGGATATATGCACACCTGTGCTCATTGCAGCACTATTTATAATAGCTATTAGTGGAAACTACCTAAGTGCCCAACAATAGAGTCATAGATTAAAAAGGTATGGTATATATGTACATATATACACTGGAATTCCACTCAGGTAAAAAAAAATAATGAACCCTTGCCATTTGTGACAACATGGATGGAACTGGAGGGTTTTGTGCTAATAAGCCACCAAGGAAAAGAATAAGAACAACAACAATATTTAAAAAAAAAAAACACAACAAAAACAAAAAGACAAGGACAAATCGGGGACACCTTGTGGGGAGGGGGGAGGGAATGGGATGAAGGCAGAAAGAGCACAAGGGACTGAGGTGATGGTGCACTGGTGAAATGGTGGTGGGTACTCCCTGGGGACTACAATTGATGTCAAATATATATAAAAAAGAAAAAATTAGAAAACAAAAAGCAAATAACTACATAATTTCACTCAGAAACAAAAGAAGTGACAAAACTAAAGCAAAACAAACACTAGGAACATGATTGCAAGGTTGAAGTTAGTAGAAGGGGAGGGGAGAGGCCAAGGTATAGGGTTAAGGGGGTTATGGCATAGGGGAAAGGTGAAGATGAGGATGGGAATATAGGGGAAGGGTAGTACCTGTCTTTGGTGAAGGACTATGGGTGCTTTGGTGGTGAGGTGTGAATCTTTTCTTCTGAATTATATACAGTGTAACCATTGTCACCTCAACTTTAAAAAAAAATGCTGCAAAGTATCCCCAAAATGAGGACTAATGGAAACTTTTTAAGAAGAATGACTTGGTGAGAACTTTGCTTTAGAAAACTAATCCCTGGAGGTAGAATGGACAGATTACAGTGGATTGGAACACTAAAGTTTTCCCAGGTGAAATATTACAAAAATCAGACTTGGATGAGTATGGAAAATGAAATCATGAAAGCAAATGTAAGTTGTTTTCTGTTTTTATTTTAAGAAATCACAGCATTTGGCAAGTAGCCAAATGCAGATGACAAGGGAAAACAATTTTCTCTTAAAAGTTAGTCAATGTTAGAAATTTTTGAAAAAACAATTTTAAAAAGACCAAATAAGAGAAGTGCTGGTGAGGGTGTGGAGAAAAAGAAACCCTCATACATTGTTGGTGGGAATGTAGACTGGTCCTGTGCCTATAGAAAACAGTATGGAGGTTACTCCAAACAGTAAAAATAGGTCTACCACATGAACCAGCTATTCCACTCCAAAATATCTACCCAGAGAATGTACAAACACTAATTTGAAGGGCTAGAGGTATTCCTATGTTCATTGCAGCACTGTTTTCAATAGTCAGGTTATGGAAACTACTTAAGTGCGGAAACTACTTAAGTGCTCTACAACATATGAGCAGATTAAGAAGATATACACAGTGGAATACTCCTCCACTATTAAAAAAAAAAGACGAAATCTTACATTTGCAACAATGTGGATGGAACTGGAGGGAATTATGCTAAGCAAAATAAATCAGATGTTGAAAGACAAATACTGGATTATTTCACTCATATGTGTAACATAGAGAAACAAAGGAACAGACAAGGGCCTCCCTGGTGGTGCAGCAGGTTTAGCACCACACTGTGAAGCATCCACAGCACAGGAGCATGAGTTCAATCACCTGCCAGGGAGGGGACCCACATGGCACAGCAGACCTCTTCTGCCTCGCCCACTGCTCCCCTCAGCAGTGTATTTCAATCTGCCTGTGCTGTTCCCCACACTGTCTCTGGTGAATCCTCTCATCCTCTGCACCTTTGGCATGTACCTCAGTTCTTATGTGCATAAATAAAGTTGAAAAAAAACTTTTAAAAATTTTTAAAAATAGGGCCTCCCTGGTGGTGCAGCGGGTTGAGCGCCACACTGTGAAGCTTCCGCAGCAAAGCAGCACAAGTTCAATCCGCGGCCAGGGAGGGGAACCACACTTCGGCGCAGCAGACCTCTCCTGCCCAGCCCGCTGCTCTCCTCAGCAGCGTATTTCAGTCGATCTGCCTGTTCTGCTCCCCCCTCACTTCCAGTGACTCTGGCCTGTACCTCAGCTCTTGTATGAATAAATATATAATCTTTTAAATAAATAAATAAATCATATATAGTGTTATAAAGCAACATTACCTCAATAAAAAAAATACAGTTTTGAGAAACAAAATAATAATGTCTAGAATTTACTTTAAAATAGTTCAGCAAATTTTTTAGAAGAGAGAAATGAAAAAGTAGTACCCGAAACAAGACTGGCAAAACCTTGGTAACTATTGAGTGTAGTTAATGGGTGTCTGAGAGTTTATTACACTGTTCTCTTTACTCATAAGTTCATTTGAAATTTTTAAATAATTTTTAATTTCACAAATATGACATTTTAACTTTAACAAGTAAAAAAAATCCTTAATGGCTCCCCAGTGTCCACAGAGATAATGTCCAAATCTAGAGCATGGCCTATAAAGCTAAACAAAATGCAGTCTCCAACCTCATCTCTTACCCCTTCCTAAAATTGCAGTAATTAAACCTCCTATTCCATACCTCCAACCTTCTGTATTTACTGTTTCCCTTGTCTTTGTTATCATACTTCTTCTCACAACTTTCTAGCCTTAGAAGAGTTTTCTGATCATCATTTATTTTCCAACAAAGGGCTGTGAAGCCTTTTTTTTTTTTAAGATTTATTTATTTATGCATACAAGCACTGGGGTACAGGTCAGAGGTGTGGGGGTGGTGAGAATCCACCAGACAGAGTGGGGAGCAGAACAGGCAGACTGACTGGAACACACTGCTGAGGGAAGCAGCGGGCGAGGCAGGAGAGGTCTGCTGCGCCATGTGGGTCCCCTCCCTGGCTGGCGGCAGGGATCGAACTTGTGCTGCAGTGGATGCAGTTCGCTTCATAGTGCGTTGCTTAACCCACTGCACCACCAGGGCGGGCCCCTATGAAGCCTTTCTTGACCTCAAAATTTCAGTCTACTTTTATTTTGAACTTTATTCTCTTATCACATAATGTTTGGGCTTTCATCTGCAGCCCTAGAATCTTTGTTTCCATTTGAACTCCAGCCAATACCCAGGACCTCTGTTACTAGAACGCCTAGAGCCTTAATTCTAGTCTTCCCATAGTCTCACTGCTCTGTTTCCAACTGATAGACCTCAAGTCATTGTCTGAGGGCACAAATAGAAACTGGAACTCACTTGCAAGGTCAAGCAAATACAGGATCAGTACATCAGGCACCACACTTGTATGCTAAACCTGGTTTGTTCCCTCCTCCTGAGAGTACTGCCATTAATATTTTCCTTCTTTATTCCCTTTATCTTTTGCCGTTTTTGGCTCAGTTAATTTCACTTGACTCACATCTAACTTCCCCCTAATTTTTGGCGTATTTGAAAATGCGTCTCTCCATTTGTGAGTCAAATATTTGACCCGATCATGATTCTGGTTGCTGAGTATAAGAGCAGTCTGAGCACAATGCCAGTCACAGAAATTGATATAGCTTAAATTCTTAGTGAAATTAGATAAAAGAACCAGCACCATCAAACTCTAAACACCATTGTAAACACTCAGCAGATCCCTTCAGACCACCATGAGTATCCATCCACCTCTTTTCTAATTAAGACTGCTTTTGTCTCAAGTACTAGCACTCAAGTTAAACTTTAAAAACTCATTCAATTTTCCAAGGGGCATTTGAACGTGAGATGGGAAAGCTGAAAGAGAAGAAGTTCAGGAAACTGTAGAAATGACACATTATTTGAGTACCTAAGACACAAATATTTTAGAATAGAAGCATAAAGAAGCTTAGTTAATTCCTAGAAGCTCAAACACAGAAATCCAGGTTCAGGCTCTTAGAGAATAAATGCTGAAATAAAGTTATTCACTAGAGATTGAACACTCTCCACCCCCATGATATGGATATTATTTCTCTCTAGGCTATCCCAAAAGCCTCTTAGGCTGTTTTCTTTTTTCTTTATTCTTTTTTTCTCTATATTGCTCTATTTGTGTGTTCTCTGACACTGTGATTTCAGTCTCATTAATTCTCTCCATTGCTTGTATTTGTCTGCTGTTGACAGTGGGCAATTATATCTTTTAATTCAGTTTTATTTTTAAAATTCATTACTTCTAATTGTAACTACCTCATATTTTCTTCATTTTTATTCTGCTGTTATTTTATATCTTTCGTTGTTGTCGTCTGTGTTTGTAAGCATTGTCTGTCATCTTAAACTCCTCTCCAGTCATGTACCACAGTTCTGCTGGATTGAGACTCCTCTCAGGATTTTGTTTTTCTGTACCAGAATTTGTGGTACATTCTTTTCTGTTTCTTCATTTTTAGTTTTTATGGGTTGTGATAAGAATAGACTTTCTGACTGTTGCCTTTGTACCTTTTGAAGTAATCTGAGAACTAGTTCTGGCAAGAGGTGGTGAGTAAAAAAAAAAAAGACCAAGGCACCAAAGGATCACCTCCTGTAGGCTTTAGGGATTCAAGCTTCCTGCTGTGTCATTGGTACCAGAGTTATGTGGTAGAGATCTACAGTGATCCCCTCCTCTAAACCAGGAGATCAGTCTAAATGTCTCTTATAGTCTCACATCAGCTTTTACCTTATGCTGTTTTTGAGCACTAGGTGCAGTTATGGACACAGTAGATATGGGGTCACAGGCTGGGAGTTGTTCTTTTTTCCAGTACAGAATCCTATCCTGGGGTGTTTGTGCCTATTATTAATAGGTGCTTTAAGCTCTGATTTATGCAAATATTCATTTGTTATAATGGTTTTAGCCAAGACAGGTGGCAGGTGTTTTGAGTATCCCAGCATTGGCTTCAAGGCCTCGTCTATGAGGAGACATGGGTGACAGGAACTATTTCTTCTTACTTTCCTACTTTCCTTGAGTCTCAGACTCAAGCCAGTGATCCTTATTCTTCACTCCTGCTAATATAGCTCTCCAACAGGGCACCTTCTGAATTCCCCCTATCCAACAGAGTATTAGATCTCAAGAGTCCCCAGTGTGCCATGTGCTCCTGAGTTAACAACTCTAGGGGGTTCTACACAGCAGTCGCCCCTTTCTCTTGTGGGTTACACGGCTCTGGTATCACTATAACCACAGTTCACTTAAAGTTTTTCCTACCCCTTTTGTTGGATCACTGTTCATGAGTGTACTATGGTTTCCCATTTTACCTTTAGGGTTTTTGACTTTGTTCCACTGAAATCTAGTTGCAAGCACATACAGTTGGTGAACCCAGTGCCTTTACTACATTTGGCTATGCCCTTATGTTTGTGGATTTATTTCTGGGCTTTCTATTCTATTACACTGATCCATGTATCACTATATGGATTAAAGATTTAGATGAGACCTGAAACAATAAAATACATACCAAAAAACATTGGCAATTCATTCTGTGACATCAACAATAAAGATGTTTTTGGTGGATCAACCCTATGGCAAAGAAATAAAAGCAAAAACAACTGAGATTACCTCAAGCTAAAAACCTTCTAGGCAGGGGCTTCCCTGGTGGCGCAATGGATTAAGCAATGCACTATGAAGCAAACCTCAGCCACTGCAGCATGAGTTTGATTCCCACTCAGGGAGGTGACCCACATGGCGTAGCAGACCTCTCCTGCCTCGCCCACTGCTCCCCTCAGCAGTGTATTTTAGTCGATCTGCCTGTTCTGCTCCCCACTCTGTCTGGTGGATTCTCTCACCACCCCCACACCTCTGGCCTGTACCCCAGTTCTTGTATGCATAAATAAATAAATCTTTTAAAAAAAACTTCTGGGTAATGAAAAAAATACAACATGATTAAAAAGACACCTCTGAATTGGAGAAAATAGTCAATTCACCAAAGAGATTACCCAGGTCAATAGACATATGAAAGTGTTCATCATCACTTCCAGTAAGAGAGATGCAAGTGAAAATCACAAGATCCCATCTCATACCTGTGAGAATGGAATATATTAAAATGAGCAACAAGTTCTGAAGAGGATGGGTAGAAAAGAACCCTATTATACTATTGGTGGGAATGTAAACTGATGCAACCATTATTGAAAGCAACCTGGACTTACCTTAAAAAACTAAAAAATGGAAATACCACATGACCCAGCAATCCCATTCTTGGGCATTTATCCAAAGAACTTGAAACCAGAAACATGAAAGGCCACGTGTTCCAAGTTACTGGTAGCATTATCTATAATAGCTAGGACATGGATGCAGCTTAAATGTCCATCAACAGACATTCAGTTCAAGAAGATGTGGTATAGCCACACTATGGAATACTGTTCAGCCTTAAGGAAAGATGAAATGTAGCCATTTTCAACAAAACGAAGGGAATTTGAGAGAATTGTACGCAGTAAAGCAAGTCAGAATGATAAAAATAAATACTTGACATTTACATAGAAGATAATTTGATAAAGTAAAATACAAAACAAATACTGTGAGGGTTCTGAAACTAAGAAGGGTGTGAAAAAGGGATGGTGGCAAGGAGAAAAATTAAAAAAGCACAATAATAAAAATTAATAAGGCTTTTTTAAATGTAATGCCAAAATCTTGAAAGAAAAAAAATTCAGGAAATAATCCAGGTTTAAAAAAACTAAAGTAATATGCCAAATGAATTCAATGTATAATCCTGGATTTTATTCTGGATTGTAAAAATAAATTTCTGTGAAGGACATTATTGGGATAAGAAGTAAAATCTGATATTGAGAGTAGTAGTGGTGTTTTCAATGTTAATTTTTCTAATTTTGACCATTATACTGCAGGGGATTTTTTTTTACATGATTTGTGGCTAACCATGGGGTGACTGATGTGGTTTTTTTATTTTTATTGAAATACAACTATTTTACCTCTTTGCTAGTATTTTGACAGTATAGGATACCCCCCTCAGGTGTAGTCACCATAGCTCTCCCACCACCAAAGTACCCATAGTGCTCCTGTGTAGTCCATTGTGTTCTATCCCTACCCCCACTTTCACTCCTCTCCTCCTTCTCCCATCCCCTCTGGAAGCCAAAGATCTCTATTCAGTTTTTATGGGATGGTGTTAAATTTTGTCTTTCCCTGAACCTTTGTTTTTATTCCACATGTAAGTGATACCATTCAGTATTTATCTTTCTTCTTCTGTCTTATTTCACTTAGTATAAATTCTTCCAGTTGTTGCAAATGGCATGGGCTTAACTTTTTTGATTGCTGAATAGTACTCCATTGTGTATATCTACCACACCTTCTCTATCCACTAGTCTGTTTATGAAACACTTAGGTTGTTTCCATCTTGGCTATTGTAAGTGAATAGTGCTACTATGAACATGGGAGTGAAGGTTTCCTGAGTGTTTTTTATTTTTCTGGTAGATACCTAAAGGGGGATTGCTGAGTCATATGGCAGATTCATTTTTAGTTTTTTGAGAAATCTCCACACTGCTTTTGGTAGGGACTGGGCCAGTCTACATTGCTACCAATAGTGTAAGAAGGTTCCTTTCTCTCCACATCCTTGTCTGTACTTGTTATTTCTGATGTGGGCCATTCTCACTGGTATGTGGTATCTCATTGTGGTTTTGATTTGCATTTTTTAAGATATAATTTTGTTTATGCACACAAGAATTGGGGCATAGGCCAGAGGTATGGGGGGCTAGGCGGTAGGGCTAGAGGATTTGCCAGAGGCACAGTGGGGAGCAGAACATGTGGGTCCACTGAAATACACTGCTGAGGGGAGCAGCAGGTGAGACAGGAGAGGTCTGCTGCCATCCCTGGTCAGGATCTAACTCATGCTGCAGTGGCTAGCAATAGCTTGATAGCATTGACACTACTCTCTAACTTAACCACTGCACCACCAGCGAGGCCCTTGATTTGAATTTCCCTGATAAATTATGATGAACATTTTTCATGTGCCTCTTGGCCATCTATATGTATTCTTTGGAGAAGTGCTACTCTGACTTTTTTTTTTTATTTATACAGACAAGAGCTGAGGCACAGGCCAGACTCGCGGGAAGCAAGAGGATTCACCAGAGACAGAGCGGGGAGCAGAACAGGCAGATTGACTGAAACACACTGCTGAGGGGAACAGGAGAGGTCTGCTGTGCCATGTGGGTCCCCTTCCTGGCCAGGGATCAAACCTGTGCACTGCTGTGCAGCCGAGGCTTCACAGCGCGGCGCCCAACCTGCTACGCCACCAGGAGGCTCTACTTTGACCGTTTTAGACTGGAATATTTTCTTTTTTGAATTGAATGAGTATTTAGCGGAATCATTTACAATAGACAAATATGGAAACATCCTAAATGCCCCAAAATGTATGAGTGGATAAAGAAGACTTCGTACTTACGCACGATGGAATACTACTCAGCAATCAAAAAAAAAAAACCAAACTCATGTGATTCACAGCAATATGAATGGATCTGGAAGGGATTATGATAAGCAAAATAACTCACAAGGAGAAAGACAAATATGAAATGATGTCACTTGTAGGTAGAATATAGTGAAACTAAACAAAGGAGTAGATAAAGCCAACCTTAAAAACTAACCCTGGAATATTGATTATAGAACTGAGGAATACACAGGGGGACGGGGAGGGGAAGGCGATACATAATGAACTAAGGTGATGGGCCACAAGTGCTTTGGTGGTGGGTGCACTATAGCAATAATGCTCAAAGAGGGGGTCCTGTGCTTCCAAAATACAATCAACTATGTAAAGGAATATTACCTTAAACAAACATCTATCCTATAATCTAGAAATTCCAGTTCTAGGCATTTATCCCCCTCTTCAAATGAAAGGGTGTATTTATGAAAAAGACTTGTATTAGAATATTCACTGCATTTTCAGTCATAATAGTCAAAATCTATAAATGATCTAAATGTTCATCAATAATTGAAGGGTTAAACTGTAGCATAGTAATACAATGAAATATTATATTATATTCAGTAATGAAAATGATTGATTTTTTATTTTTCTTACATTGTTAATTTTTGGACATTATTTTATTTCTCCCCTCAGGTGTAATCCCTGTAGTTCTCCCACCACCATGGCCTCCATGATCCATCACCATAGTCCCTTGGGCTCTTCTCTCCCCTGTTTTGACCCCTCTCCTACCCCCTTCCCTGATGGATGCCTCAGACCTACAGTCAGCTTGCAAGTTTTGTCTTTTTCCTGATCCCTTGTTCAGTTTATATTCCACCTATAAGTGAAACAATCCGATATTTATCTTTTTCCTGACTTATTTCGCTCAGCACAATCCCTTCCAGAGAAAAGGAGCAATCTTTTACATATATATAGCAATCTTTTACATATATATAATAAACTTGCAAAAAAGGCAAGTTTATTATAAAAAGGGAAAGAAGAATAAAGGACACTTACACAGACACAAGTGGGCAAAAAGAGCTCCCCAGAAAAGACAGGTTTGCTAAAAGAGAGTTCTTCATAGTCACAGATGGGCAGCCTTGGGAGGAGAGTTTCCGCTGCTATTTTGCAAAGGGAGAAGGTTGGTGAAGAAAAATACCTGCATAGTCAGAGGCAAGCAGAAGAGCTGATACCAGAATAGGAACAATCTTTTATTTTTTTTTAATTTATTTTTATTTTATTAATTTATTTTTAATATATATATTTATATAATTACATATATTTGACATCAATTTTGGTTCCCATGGATTTCCCACCACCATTTCACCAGTGCACCATCACCTCAGTCCCTTGTGCTCTTACCTGCCCTCAATCCTCTCCCTCCCCCCTCTCCACCAAGTGTCCCCAGTTTGTCCTTGTCTTTTTGTTTTTGTTGTGTTTTTTTATTATTATTATTGTTACTATTCTTTTATTTGGTTGCTTATTTGGTTCCCTTATATGCCTACTAGAAGTGAAACTATCCGGTATTTTTCTTTTGCCTTCTGACTTATTTTGCTAAGTATAATCCCCTCCAGATCCATCCATGTTCCTATGAATGAATCTAGTTTTTCATTTCTGATTGCTGAGTAGTATTCCACCGTGTATATGTACCACAGCTTCCCGATCCACTCATCTGTTTTTGGACATTTAGGTTGTTTCCAGGTCTTACCTATTGTAAGGAGTGCTGCTATAAACAT
>JAGFMF010011720.1:0-15989 GCA_019455555.1 Galemys pyrenaicus | reverse complement strand
TGATGGGGGCGTGGCTGTCTGGAGCTTTCCTGGTGCAGTCACTTTCCTGTGTTTGCCCTTGTGGGCTGTTTGTCTCTGTGTGGGCTCTCAGGCATTTACATCCTGCTCTGGGTTATTCCCAACCTGCTTTAGTCCTGTGCCACCCTAGACCGAGAGGGGGGGACTTTCAATGGTGACTCAAGCAATGCCAAGCTCATTCTTTAGTTCAGTGTGGTTTCCTCTCAGTCTCTGTGCCAGTCCTGGGCACGTGGCTCCTGGCCGTGGCTTTTTCTGACTGACTTTTAAAGCTCAGATCTCAGCTTGCAAGGGTTGCTTTGCGACCCGTGGTCCCCCCAGCGTGAAAAATCCCAATATGGCGCTCCCAGGGAGCTGGGCACGATAGGCTCCCCACTTGGGCTGTACTGGCATTCCAGCCCAAATTTGCTCTGTCTGTCTGCACCAGCCCCAGGCACGCAGCTCCTGGCCATGGCGTTTTCTGACCAACCTTTACAGTTCAGGTCTCAGCCTGCATGAGCTGCTATGCATCCAGCAACCCCACTGCTAGTCTTTGCTCTCGAGTGGCACCCTCGGGGCGCTGGGGATTGCCCAGTCCTTACTTCAAACAGAGTTTATTTAGAGTTTCCTACTGCTTGAGGTTGCACTGATGCTTCCTGTAGTAAGCTGACAGTCCATTTTCTGTTTTTTTTTTTCTTTTTTGGTATTCACTGTTATGTGTATCTGGACATGTTGAGTCCAGCGTCTTCACTCTGCTACCATCTGTTCGGTCTCTAAACCCAACTTGTTTAACTACAGATGTATTCTAGTTGACTTTGGTCAAAAGTCATCAATATAGTAGGTGACCAATAAATATTTGTTCAGTGAATGACTCATACAGTCTGCCTTTTTCCCCATTTTTCTATACAAGATGACCATGAAAGTGTGAAATTCAGAGTTTTATCACAAATTAAATTTTCTTCAACTGACTATAGCCCTTTAAAAGAGTGTACTGATTGTCTGTCACCCTTCTTTTATATACACATGTATTTTTATTAAAATACATTTATGTATATATGTATCATTATTAAATATTTACATGTGGGTATATATACACACATATATGTGTCAGCAAATCCTGTAAAAACTTTATTCATTGATCAAAGAATGGAAAAGTGTAAACTTATGTTCAAAAGATACCTACTCCCCAAGCAAGGGGATACAGGATTCTTTATAAGGGTAGAGATGCACATCAGGGACCAAGGATAGTGTTCCAGTGTGATCTGCAGATAAGACAATTTTTTGGACTAGGCACCTTTGCAAGTGTTTTTTTTTGTTTGGTTTTTTGCACACATCACCTATTGTGATATTGGGGATGACTGGTGACTGGTTTGGTCTTGTTTGTGGTTATTAGCATCCAGGTTTGATGCCTTCTTACAATATTAAGGGTAACATGTCCTGGTTCTCTTCTTATATTTCTGGTTTCTCCATTGCCTTCTCTAGTCAATTTTTAAATGTTGGAGATCCATAGGATTCTACATACTGTTCCTTGGGGATTTATTTTACTCCTAGGATCTCAGCTATAATTAATATAGGAATGACTTCAAATTTTTATTCTTACCAAGAATAATGCCACCTGTATATATCACATCAACAACCGAGAGTCCATTATTTTCTCCACTATTCTTTAAAATTCCTTCTTGCAAATTTTTACTCAGGAATTCCATTCTTCATTTCTGGTACCTCCCCACCACTTATGACCCATATCAGTAAGAACTTTAGTTACCATCTAAAACATAATGTGCTACACTCAGAAAATAATTTTACCTCAAGATATTCTTTACCATCTTAATTCTGAAAAATTGGAATATTCAAAAATCAAATATTAACTGTAGTGGTGAGCAGTCTAACATAAGGAAAGTAGATTTTGATATTTAAAGGAAAATATTTCCCAAACATTCACATTTTTATGGCTTCATGTGTGCACATGCTTCATTCACCTTCTACCAAACCTCCAATGCCAATGTCGTATCCCCTTTCTTCCTCTCTTACTTCCTCTCTTCCCACTGTTCCTTCTGGTAACTAATAAAATTTTCACCAAGTCAAAGATTATTTTTTTGCTGAATTTTGCAGTATATATTTTGTTGTTGTTTTTGGTTTATACTCCACAGATAAGTGACACCATCTGAAATCTATCTTTCACTTTCTGACTTCTTTCACTTAGCATAATCACCTCAAGATCCAACCATTTGTCCCAAGTGACCCTATTTCATTTTTTAAATAGCTGAGTAGTCTTCTATTGAGTATATATTCCAAAATTTCTTCATCCAATCATACTTGGGTGAAGAATATTTGGGTTGGTTCCATGATTTGGCAATTGTGGACAGTGCTGCTATGAACTATAGGAGTAGATACAACATTTTTTGTATAGCACTTTCATATTCTTTGCATAAATACCTAGCAGAGGTATTGGTGATTTACATGGGACTCCCATTGTTATATTTGATGACTGATGTTCTACAGGAAAGAACAGGAAAAACTGTTCATCATCATTTATTATGAGGGAAACACAAATCAAAACTACAAAGAGATATCACTTCAACCCTGTGAGAATAGCACATATCAGAAACAATGGAAACAACAAAGGTTGATAAAGACATTGAGAAAAAGGATTCCTCATCCACTGTTGGTGAGAATGCAATTTAGTACAGCCTCTGTGGAAAATGGCATTTTATTTTTAATGAAACAGTTTTCTGATTAAAAAAAAAATGAAGACTAGAGCGTTTAATTAACTTATCCCAGCTCATATAGAAAGTGGTAGATCCACTGTTCAAATCCAAGAAGATTAGAGGAAATTTTTTAAGCAGTATACAAAATGTTAACCATCTAATAAATAGGTAAATTATAGTATATATTTAGTGTTTGATACTTATCAATACATACACACACACGTATATATACCTAATTGAAGCAAATTGGTTTATAACAGGTTTCAGGTACATACACTTTTAGATCAATGTCTATATATACTTCCTTTGTCATACATTAGTTATCAATACATGTGCAGGTTTATTTCTGGGCTCTCAATTTTTTTTCTATTGATCTTTCTCTTTGTTTTTAATTCACTATCACTTGAATTCAGAAAGTATGATCCCTCTACCTTCACTCTTTTTTTCTCAGGATTTTTTGGCCCTTCAGAGACTCTTATAGTTCCAAATAAGTTTTAGTATTGCTTGTTACTATTTCTGTGAAGAATGAATTGGGATTTTGCTAAGAACACTGTTGAATCAATCTTATGTTCTTTAGACAAAAGGATATTTTAATGATGTTAATTCTTCCAGTCCTTGAGAATGAGATATTTTTTCATTGTTTTTGTAACTTCAATTTCTTTTAGTAGTGATTTATAGTTTTCAGCATACAGGACTCTCATTTCCATGGTTATATTTATACTGATGTATTTTAGTATTTTGGGTGCCATTATAAACAAGGCTGCTTTCTTTTTCTCTTTCTGATGGTTGTTGGCAAACAGATGTGCAATAAATTTTTGTATACTGATTTTGTCACCTGCAAATTTTACTATGCTTATTTATTTCTAGTATGATTTTAACGTGGTGTCTTCATGGTTTTCTACCTATATTCATGCTATTTGCAAATAATGACAATTTTACTACTTCCTTCACTATTTGTACATATTTTATTTCCCTTTCTGGCCTAATTGCTTTGAATAGGATGTCTAATACTAAGAATAGCAGTAATGATGATAGTAAGCATACTTATTTTGTTCTTTATCTTAGAGGGTGAGCTTTCAGTTTTTTGTGGTGGCGGTAACTGATATTTTGGTAGTAGGCATGGTGTGGTAATCATTAGGTGTGGACTTAATCTTCTAACAGTGCTATCTTAATAAAATAAATAATCAAATTAAATTTTTAAAAGGTTTCAGTTCTTTACTGTTGACTATGACGCCAGCTGTGGGTTTATCATATATGCCCATTGTTATCTTGAAGTACTTTCTTTCTTTCCCCATTTAATTTCCAGTTTTTGTCATAAATTGTTGAATCTTATAAAATAATCTTTTGCCTCTATTAAGATGATCATATAGGTTTTAGCCTTCTTTTTGTGGATATGCTGTTTCACATTGATTGATTTGCATATGAAGATTAAGGATTTCTGCTCATCAAAAGCACAAACAAGAAAGTAAAAAAGGAAACATTTTATTCAACTCAGTTGGAGAAATATGGTTGCAATACATACATTTGTCAAAGGATGTATCTGTACTATGTATCCTACAAACCAGCCTAATGCTTGTTAATGAATACACACCCAACCATCCAATAGTTCTATCATGAAGGGAGAAATGCACTATTTTTGGCATTATAGACACCTGGGGTCAAATTCACACTACCAATCTGTGTTATCAGAAGAAAATTATTTAACTTTGTGGCACTTCAGCTTCCTTTTATCTAAAATTATCTCTCTCACAGTTGTTGTGAAAGGGGAAAATGAAAAATTCAATGTACAAGTGCCTAGCGGAGGCCCTTTCCCTTCTCCATTGACTAATTTTTTTCTCTCAACTACCAGTTGGAATCCTAAGCCATTGAAGATGTAAAATAATGCAAGAAATAAATTCAAAGCCCTTCCTTCTCACTAAGCTTCCATAATTCCATCTACTTTAGAATTGCAGAGGTCTTGATCTGCAGAATGACCTTGTAGGCCTTAGATGTATCTGAAGCATACTCATTAATGCATTAGTTAGTCCAATACTTATCCTATCTCCTTTGCACTCCTGCAATGATACCTCCCCAAGGTCAATGAAGGCAGATGTAATGGTCACATCTAAGAATGTCACTCACATTTCAAACAGACATTTGTGTATTAACTACTAGATTTTATCAGATATCCACAAAGTTTCTTGACCAAGGGACAATTATTATGACTTACACAAAGGATCCATATGAGTGAGGGTGTTTTTGTACCTTCCACATCCCTGACTTGCTTCAGATATTGGTCATGCCCTTATATACCCACGCCCCTACCTTGCCTACTTTCAGCATCACAGTACAAGTTATGAAGTTTCTTTTCCAAATACCAGTTAAGTACTGGATTTTTGTGGGCATTTCTTCTTTTTCAGTAATGAAGATATACCATTTTTGTATAGGTCTAGATGTCTCACTGTCTTCCATTACTATTTTGGCTTTTACCATTTACTCTTTATATGACTGTGGACAAGTAGCAAACTTTCTGCATCCCAGAATCTTTATCTGTAAAATGAGGCTAAAATGTGGGACTTGAGAAGATTGAATGAGTAAACACTTATGTAATATAAATAAAGTACCTGCCAGGTGATCTACTTTTTTTTTTTTACCCAATCGCCACCCTATCTATAGTGCTGGATGCCTTTTAAATGCTCAAATAAAGATTCAGGCTTTTACTACAAGATAACCTCTCTCTCTACATATATATATATATATACATACACACAAATATTATTTATTTCCCTTGGTCTCAGGGGACACTAACTACATTGCACAGGCCCAAATTCTAGACAAATCATAACTGTCTCTAGACTATTCTTACAATATGGTGAATGCTGATTTCATTTTCTCCTTTGTCACAGTAGGACTGACCTAGCTACCTGGCTATGCTTATTTCCCAAAACTCTTTACATTTATTTAAAGGATCATTACATCAATTTCCCAAGTCTCTTTGTGATATTCACTTTGGGGAATGTAATGTGATTGCTTGCTAAATATAAATATACCCTGGACAGCAAAGAGCTCAAGGTTAATTTCTAATTACATGTGAAATCAGCCAGAAACAGGATAGCTACTCTCTTCTTTCCCTTCAAGAACTGACCTACCCCCTCACTGAATGTCTTTGTGAAAACACAAAAAACACAATTTTAATGACAGAGTACAAAATGTAGGAGGAAGAAAATAATGGGGTGTGGGAAAGATGGTTGTTCCCCAGAATAGTATAAGGTGTACTCTAGATGGTAGAAGTATCCAAGCTATATTGCCAGTAACTGAGTTGTCATAGGCAGGAGCCCCCTCTCAGACCTCAAGGTGTATTCTGTCCTGTTCTCCACAACTGAATTTCACAGGAAGACCCCCAAACTTACTATTGGCTATTGCAAAGGACAGAGTAGTTGGGCCTGAACTGTTGCTGTGAAACTACTGCCAATATCATGTCAATAAAGAAGAACAGGTTTTAGGAGAACTCAGTATAGGGATAGGTTTGATCAGGTGGTGGGGGTCAGGATGCAAAATGAAGGGCCAAGGGCCATGACAGTTTCCAGCTAAACAGGTTATTGCATTGAAGAACAAGAATTAGGTAGTGGATAACATTTGGAAAGAGGTCCTAAAAGGCAAAGCACAAAGCTCCAGCCCCTTAGTGGACATATAAAAGATTGCATTCTTGGGTAGCAACTAAGGCAGCCACTAACAACAAGTATCACTGCTGGTTAAATTAGCACTTTTATAATTATTTTTTAAAGATTTATTTTTGTATACAAGAACTGGGGTACAGGCCAGAGGCGCAGGGGTTGGAGGTGAGAGGATTCACCGGAGACAGAGTGAGGAGAACTGGCAGATAGGCTGAAACACACCACTGAAGGGAGCAGTGGGCAAGACAGGAGAGGTCTGCTGAGCCATGTGGGTCAGCTCCCTGGCTGGAGATCAAACTCGTGCTACAGTGGCTGCTTCATAGTGCTGCACCTTAACCCCTTGCACCACCAGGGAGGCCCCTAAATGAGTGCTTTTAAGGGACAACTATGTTTATTTGGGTGAAGTAAATGGCCCATGGTGACAAAGGCATGGATATGGATTATGGTGTTTGTATTCCTTCCTTAGAGGTAGAAACCTGGATCTGATTAGCAGTGGTGAGCAAAGAATACACAGAGAGCAACAGAGGAACTGTCTCTATTGATTCCTAGATCTCAGCCCCAGAAAAGAGGATACAAATTCTGAGTCCTACAGTAGAATAATAGAATGGCAAAGAGGTGAACAAAAATTAGGACTGATGTTATCTATATATACCTACCTCATATCCTAGTGACTCTATGAACTATAGTAGGATGGCAACTGCCAACATCTTGGTACCTAGATAGAAGCAGCTCAAGAAGCAGAAGTTAGATGGATAAAGCCAGTATTGACAATACTACTGAAAACTAAGTTTCCTCAGAGTTGCCAAGGAGGGGTAAAAGGGAGGCATAAATAAAGACTTTTGCTCAGCTCTGTTCTCCAAGACCAAGAAAGCCACCTTTTGCAGACACCTTTTATGAACATTCTGAGGGCCTGGGTCTCTAAGAAATGGACTTCATAAAGGTTCAGAGGCAGTGATACAAATTAAATGCACACCAAGTAAGCATGAGGAATCCCAAGTGGAAATATACTCTAGAGAGGACATTTCTGGGGCTGACTCATCTTAACCCCACCCACATCAATTGGCAGTCTCCCTTTTAATCCAGCCTCTGAGAAAAAGTTGGGCACCTTTAATGCCCTCCACAAATCTCATAAAATGCAGCAAATTTCTAAATTTAACAGAATTGTTTATAAAGCTCAATTTTGATGCCTTGGGTTATAGGATCCCAAAAGCAAGCTTAGAGGAGCAAAGGTGCCAGGGACTATGAAATGAACTTGACCTCAACTTCCCCTCTAGAATTTCCCATATGGCGAAAGCTACAGCAGATTCTTTAAGGGAATGGTCTGAATTCACCATTTCCTGAGTGCAGTAAACTCAGCAAATGATGTAACCATTTTGTGCTTCTGTGTTGTTGTTGTCTATAAAATGGGGTTGATGTCAGTATTTATCTCATAAGAGTATTACCATACAAATTCAGTAAACACATACAAAGCACTGAAGAGACACATTTGGTATGTATTAGACACTATATAAGTGCAAGCTCCTCTAACAAAGTGATATGGGGATTACATCTCATCCTGGGCCTTTAAGGAAACTCCTTCTGTCTTTTCTGCAGAATCTAGATAGAATGAAAGCAGTTATGGGGTTGGCCATCAGCATCGAGGTACCATCTAAAAATACCATTAACTTCAAAAAGTCCTTCTCACATGCCAGCTACTTTCTTTGATGTGCTGCCCAATTGTCTCTGGTATGCTTGAGAAGTGGGAAAAGTTACACAACAGCAGGGTTTCTGACTACCCATGTAGGTGTCATGTAAATTGCCATTTTGCTTTTGTGAAAGATTAATGTGTTAACAAAAGTGTGTCTATGTAGAAAGACAGGGTTTCTGTAGGTAGCTGATTCATGCTTGTCTTATGCAGCATTATGACCCCCAAGAAGATCCCATCTCCTAATATCCACAACTGTGATTACATGGCAAGAAAGATATTGAAGGTATCATTAAGGTTATTACTAACTTTCAAATCAATTGATTACCCTAGATTATCTGATTGGGTCTAATGAAATCATCCTACTGAAAGGACAAATAATTAATAGAAGATGAAGTCAAGAGAGATGCAAAAGGGGAAGCAAAAAGATTTTATGTGTAAATAATACCTTGAAGGTGAAGGGGGCCACATGTCAAGAAAATGGAAGCTTCAGTCCAACAAAAAGGAACTGCATTCTTTGAGTAGCTGGCAATCTTGAAGAGGATCCAGAACCCCAGATGAAAACCACATCACTGTTGATACCTTGATTTTAGTTCTAGTAGATCTTAAGAGAATCCCATCACACTATGCCAAATTTCTGACATACAAATGTATGTTGTTTTAAGAGAAATGCATAATCATTTGCAACAGCAAGAGTAGAAAATGGATACAGTGTTTCTGGAACTCAATACATCAAATGGGGGCAAAATGTCTTACCTTACTTACAATATAGGGCTGTTATGAGGACAAATGAGAAGAAACGAGTGCTCTGCAGAGTTTCAGGTCATAAAACCTGTTAGGCTATACTCCCAACAGGAAAAACAATAACCTGTTTTGAAGCAAATGGATTGAATAAATTAAGTCCTTAAAACTCCTGCTACTTCCCAGAGAGGAGAAGGGCTGCTTTTCTCACTTAAGCTGTGCAGTAAAACTAAAATTAGAAAAATAGGTCTAAGTCAATTCTCTACTTGTGTAACCTTGGTGAAGTTGTCACTTCTGTAAACCACAATAAAATGAGGGTAATCATTGTTACTCTGACCAGATTATATGATTCTGCAAAGCTCAACTGAGACAATGAGTGTGAACACGTGCTAGAAGTACTAAGATAGAAAGCCTGTTAGTTCTCCCCACTGTGCCTTTCTGCAGGAAGCAGATAGCTTGATTCTGAAGACTAGTCACCCAAAGAAAGTGGAATTGAAAGAATTCTAGGATGTTGCTACTAGAACCTGTTTTCTATCATGTTTTTCTTGTGTCAAGTCTCTTATCTGGGTCTGCATCTCCATTTTAAGATGTTGGATTATAGATAATTGTTTTCAGCTAATGGGTATCTGCTATGAGAACCTGTTTTCTATCATGTTTTTGTGTGTGTGTGTGTGTGTGTGTGTTAAGTCTCTTACCTGGGTCTGCATCTCCATTTTAAGATGTTGGATTGTAGACAACATTGTTTTCAGCTAATGGGTATCAGAGTCACTGGAAAGATGAGAGGCCAATGGGGAATGAGCAGCAGTTTTCTCTTTTTTATATGTAAGTCCCACCTACCCCCAACCAACCATCCTACAAAAGTCCAGGTCAGAAGAGTTTATTTTGTTAAATCATGCAAAATAAACCCTATTCAGGGCATAGGAGTTGATTCCCAGTGTTGTTTGAAGTAGTTGATTCTCAAATTAGTCTAGATTCCTTGTTACATTTTAATTAAATTGCTGGCCAATTTCAAGCTGGTTAACTAGCCATGCTCCTCCCAGGAGTAGCTGGCAATGAGTGTGATTTACTCCTATTATATCTCTTATTATGTGAATTGAAGATGCTAAACTATGTCCAAATAAAACTCAGTAGAATTGTCCTGTTTTCACTACAATGTAGGCTGTAGTAAAACCCAGAGCACAGGGTAATGGAATGTCAGAGCTGAAAAGGCCTTTTGAGATGACCTAGTTTAAATACAGACAATATGACTGAGGCATAGAGATGAGGAAGGACTTGCTTTACAACCTGTACCCCTCATCCACCTCCTACTCCCACCCAGGGCACCATCAAGGAGCTATTTCCATTGTGTTATGTTGCCTTCCTACTTCCTTTGATGCTCAGAGATTTGAAAGTCAAGTAACTCTTAGTCTTCTTACTCCCTAGGTTGCTTTCACCATTCTTTGAAGTAAAGAAACTTCATTTATATGTCATCAAAGCACAAGGGTCTTACATAAAGTAGTGTAAAAGTGTGGCAGCTGTGGACAGTCTTTGTAAACATTCCCAGCATACCAGACGACTTATCCACCATTATTTTGGTCTTTGCCTCAACAAGATGTCTCTTTTCTCAACCTGTTTTGTTGTCTCAAAATCTTTATGTCACTGAATAGATATCTCCTGAAAATTTTATTGAAATATGAATTATGATTCCAAATGTCTGGGTATGGCATCAGAATCTACATTTTTATTAAATGTAGATTTATGTAGTAGTGTTGAGACAGAGACTGACGATGGTCCATGTTTGGAGTATCAAGACTTATAGGTGTTATTTCCATCAATCTCATTTCTAAACATATTCCTCATTTACTATTGGGATTCCTTTTCTTTGCTACTAGGGTTAATGTAGTCTGTGAGAAACAGGAATTCTCTAGATTCTGGGTCTGGATTTCTTTCAATCCTTAAACGTGTGATCTTGGGCATATCAATTTTCATTTCTTTTAGCCACAAGTTTCTGTTTCTCTAAAATGGGGCTATCTTCTACATACAGTGATGCTGTGAGGCCTGAAGGAATAATAAGAAATTGTGCAAAGTAGTCTTCAGATTGAAATCTCTAGGTCCAAAAGGATCACATGCCAAAATTTCCTTAGAATTGCAGAAGACAACACATGCGGTGTATAGTGTCTGTGTCATCGTGCCTAATATTCTCAAAGATTGTTTCCATGACAAAACTGAAGATGAAGGCCATACACACTAGACAGCCTGCAAACTTTATTGAAAGTCACATGAATGAGCCCCATGATCTCATTCTTTTTTCTGACGTTGCATACCTATTTCACATAAGCTGTCTTTGTAACATCTATTAATGTCCTTGGTATTAAGTACTCTTTTCTCTATGAAAAAATTTTTTTTTTCTTTATAAAAAAATCTCAAGATATCTTGCTTCTCTCTGCAATTTTGTAAATGTTTCTGAAGCTTTATCTGGGCTTGCAGTGTGTCAAGGTCATTTGTTGCAGCTGCTTTAAAAATAGTATCATTGGTCCACATTCTCTCAAAAGCAATATTCTCTGGTCACAGAAATGCCTTTTCCTCTACTACTTTATTTGTTCTAGTTATTACAGGATCAAGGAGTTTCTTGATTCTTGAAAAGGGAAGGATGCTTTCCCATGATAGCCAATTATTTTAGAAGTGCTCTACATGATACTCTTTTATTACTGAAATTAGATGCTGAGTTTTGCCAGACAGTATCTGGAAAAACCCCCTTCTGTTTCAGCAATATTTCTTATTCTAAATTTCTTGACTTTTGCTATCAACACAGAAAAACTTTGAGGGATTTGACCCAAGGGATCAAGTAGTAGATAGGTACCAAAACCTTTTCCACTTCTTAAAACACATGTGATGATGTCTCCTAGGCTGAAGCTGTATATACTATAACCTTGGTGAAGTACACAGAGACATACAAAAGCCTTATTTCTTTGAAAAATGAGTAAGTCCCTAACAGCCTCCAGCTAAAAGATAATTCATTTCACAAGGTAAAATTCAATGATCCTTTAAAAAATATTCCCAAATGAGTACACTGAAGGTGAGGAGAAAGCCCAACTTAGAAACTTCTTCCACCATACTTTAGTTTTCTGTAAAATTAATCTGAATCTTTTCCATTCCCTCAAATGATTCCTTTTAATATTTTGTTAGGGAAGGCAAGAGTGAAAAAGTCATGTCAGCTCCAGTAATAAGGTCTCTGTGTGGTAAAGAACAAACCACATGGCATGTAGAGTCAGAGAGGCCTGGATTCATATCATAGTTCTGTTATTTACTTTCTGTATGAACTTGAGTCAATTACTTTAGCCCCCAGGCCATACATCCTACATCTATAAAATGCAAATAGCATCCACCTGCATGAATATTCTAAGGAATAAATGACATAACATATTCATATGGACCACCTAGTATTCAGTTGTTACTCTTCAATTTTTACCCCCTTCCCATAGTCTTTTCTAATCACTCTCCATCCAGCATACATGGGCCAAGCCAGTCTCATTCCATCCATGACAGTGTCTCACCACACTTTAAATCAGACTGCAAAAAATGTGAGGTGCTGAGATTCATTATTTGGCATTGTTTGGGTACAGCCCTGAGCAAGGCAAGGTTAGCTTTTCAGTGTTCTTCAGCCTCCAACCAACTGGGGAATCCAACTCTCTAGGCCAGGTTTTTAATCTATGTCCTAAGAAACATAGCAATCTCATGGTCATGTTTCCAGGATACCTGTTCAACTGGGACTGTAGTGCTTTTCTCTGACTCTCAATAATCTTTCAATATTTGTAGTGATAACTGTGATATTTTGTTCAAAGAAAAGCAGAGTAAAGTTATGTCTCTACAATGTTCAAGGGTACTGAGGCCCCACTGGCCACTACTTTTGTGGTCAAAGTCTATATACCTACCTGCTTTAGTCACCTAATGGGATGAATTGAGACCACAGTACTGAGACCAAGGTTCAAAGAGACTCCCTTTGGCAGTGAGCTGCAGATAGAACGACATCTACTTGGTAGTTCCTTTTATTTTTTTGTAAGGTTTGAACTTTAATTTTTAAAAAAAGATTTATTTAGTCATACAAGAGCTGGATGTAGGTCAGAGGTGCAGAGAGGTGATAGGATTTACAAGAGACAGAGGGGGAGTAGAAAAGACAGATCAACTGAAATACACTGCTGAGGGGAGCAGTGGGTGAGACTGGAGAGGTCTGCTGTGCCATGTGGGTTAGCTCCCTGGCCAGGGATTGAACTTGTGCTACAGTGGCTAGTGATAGCTCGATAGCACTGTGTCTTTAAGTTCTTGGTTTCTTTTCAACTTAGCCTTTGAGACAAGGTAGAGCTGAGAAAGTTCAATGTTCAACCTGGGCATGTCTTCATTGAGAATGGCATCATTTCCACTCAAATAGTTCCTCAATTTCCCTGTGTGTTCCTAACTCATCAATAACCCATATTCAGAGTTTAGTTTTGAAAGTGTCTATTGTCTTTCAGTAACACTCTTTCAAAGGCATTTGAGTTGGTTTGGTTATTGAGTGCATCCTCATATTCTGTCTTTTTCTCTTCCTACATCTCCCTGTACCTCTTCATCCCTCTCTCCCTCTGTTTATGCTTCTCTCTCAGTTTTTATACAGTTAGTAAACTACCAGGGACTGGCTAGAAGGGTCCCAGTCAGAAAGTCCTTTCTGTCACACTAGGCCACATTATAATTACACAGACCCTAAAGAAGACAATGGTTCATGTATCTGCACAGGAACTCAAGCAATGACACTTTCTCCAGTAGCTGCCCTTCTATCAATACAATCAGAAATGTTTACTCCTCAGATTTTTAGACTCATAGCACCAATTGTGTTTTGGTTCCTTTCTAATGATTGAGATGTCCAATGAGTAAGATCAGGAGCACATGTCTGGAAGTTTACCATTTGGTGGCAAAATAAATATGTGAATCTCATGAAAGGGAAATATTAAATCTTCAGAATGATGACCCTTGCTAGAAAGGCCCCTTGCTAGGTAAGTATGGTGCAATGGAAAGAACCTTGAAGGTAGTCCAGGGATCAGGGATTTTGTTTAGGCATGACCACTAACTTTCCCTGTCCTAGTTTACCCAACAGTAAACTAAATAGTTAGGATAAATGACTTTGAATGTCTCTTCCAATCAAATACTTAATTGTTTGTAAAAAAGAGTCTTTTATACAGAGGGCTATGGTTCCTAAGCTTTATTGGGGCACAAGCTCATTTGAAATTCAGTAGGATGTTATAGACCATCTCTCCAGAAAAGACATTGTTGTGGAATTCTGCATACTATTCCGGAGGCTTCATGAAGTTCCTGAATCCATGGACACTGGAATAAGAAATGTTTCTTTTGGGAAATAAAAGAGCTTATCTGTAGAAGGTAAATATAAAGCAGTGACAACTTCCTGACCTCAATCCATCTTAACAACTTTTCTTAATATTTTACCCAAAATGCAACTCTTGCAAGACAAAGTCTGTCCTTTAAAAAAAACTTTGTTTTTGTGTCTTTCTTGATTGTTTAGAAAGGAAGCTGTTAGAAGAAAACAGGATGAAGAGTAATTCAAATAGGTCTATGCTCTAACATGCAAAACATGCCTTGCAGATTTGTCCTATGCAGCTGTATGCGAGAGCCAGAAGGTCACCTTCCTGAGTCCACATGGTGGCGTTGTGGGGGCATCTGTATGGACCATTCTGTATGGTCCCACAGGATCTGACAGGTTCTTGGCAGTGCCATACCTCCAACCTGGTATCAGGTTCACATCCTGAATAACATACAGGTTTAGATTCTCCACTGTTCAGCAAACATTCCTACTTCCCATTTCCAAAGTAAGCAATGGCCCCAACTCAAGTAGCTTTTAGCTCAGAGTAAGACCCTTAAGATCAATATTTCGCCCTGAATCTTTCAGAGTTAAGTGGCCTTTTGAAGAAGCAGGAAGTTCAGAGAAGAGTTGAAAACTGAGCTTCTTTCTTCGACTCAGGTCACCAAATAGCTTGTTTCTGCAGAGTCTGGTTTCAGAGAGTTCAGCCATTCACAGACTTACAACAGCTCAAGATAGACATTTTGAGGGAATGAATACAGATTATGAAGGATAAATAAACCTGTGTCTAGGACATGTGCCCCTTATTTTATGGCATCCCAGAGCCTGAAGGTGCAGGGTCTGGAAGGAGCTGCTCTTCAGCACAAAATGACTCAGCACACAAGGGTTTGAAGAAGAATCTTCCAGAACCTGGAAAAGGTCTCTTGAAGTCAAGGCTTTTATAACCTGAAAGGGAAAGAAGAGAGTAAGGAATTGGCTAGGACTCATCAAGCACTTAACAGCCAATAAGCAATGGGGCCTCACTTGGTAGGCAGTTAAGCCTACAATTGGTTGCTGATCTTCTGAGCTAGCTAGGAAAAGGCTCTTATAACTCAGATTCCATTAAATGGTCTATGATGGTACTATAATCAGGACTGGGCACTGTGCCTTTGGCCTTAACTCAAATCCCCAAATAGTTTACAGGTAAAGTAAAAGTCTGATACTTCTGCACCTGATGTTCCAACCCTGTCTATAGCATGGCCATTGCCTTTATGACTCTACAATAACTCCAAACTTTCTTTACTGTAACTTTATCTTGAACTATGAGAAGAGTCTGAGTCTTGGATACTGAGAACTGGCAGTAGTAATAGGAGAAAAGGAGGATTGGAGAGTGAATAGAAAGTCAAGCTCCAGATACCTGGAGCTTGGCTAGGACTCATCAATATATACATGAAATGTATATATTGGTTGATGCTATATCAGAAACCTGATAGTCAAAGAATGCCTAGGTAGAGAATTGCATGACCTTAGTGGCTCCTGTGATCTGTACAAGTTATTTATCCCCTGTAAACCTCAGTTCCTTTACTTGTTGAATGACAAATTATCCTCTATATTTTTGGTATTCTATGTGAGTCAAATCGCATAATAGCTGTGAAAAGTGCTTTGCATTAGACAAACATAAAAGAAAAGTGATGAAGATTCAGGTAAGTAAGAGAAAAATAATGATTTTTATTTTTATATTTTTTAACTTTTTTTATTAAAATATTTTAAAATTTACATATACTTGCCATTAATTGTAATCCCCATGCATTCCCTATCACCATCTCACCAGTGCACCATCACCTCAGTCCCTCGTGCTCCCATCTTCCCTCAACCCTCCCTCCCCTCCCCACCAGGTGTCCCCAGTC
>JAGFMF010011719.1:8543516-8555737 GCA_019455555.1 Galemys pyrenaicus | reverse complement strand
ATGTGCCATTCTCACTGGGGTGAGGTGGTATCTCATGGTGGTTTTGATTTGCATTTCTCTGATGACAAGAGAAGTTGAGCATTTTTTCATATGCCTGTTTGGCCTGGTGTTTGAAAGAGCTGTTTGTTGTTTGTATAACCCAACAACTCAGAAAGAGCTGTTAACACTGGGGGTTTCTGACACTGCCTCTGCCAGACCAGTAGTGGCCATTACTACTGACCTGTGCTGTCCAGCACTCCTGGTGACCTGTGGCAACCATCGCTGATGTTATCTGGGTGAGATAGCCCCTAATTGAGGCTTTGTTAACGCTGTTTGTAAAATAAACCCCATGATGGTTGTTCCTGGAGCCTGAGGTCTCTTGCCATTGTGCACATGGGTGAGAACCCACAGACAGTGCTCTGTCTTCTTATTGGGCACGATCCTTTGTTTGACTATAGCCCATAGGCCCATGTTGTGTGGGTGTTGTATTACTGTAGCCCTGGGTTCTGGTTTTTGGCCTTTTGGTACTTTTTGGCAGCTTTTCTATCTCAGATCCTGGGCAGATGGGTGGCTGTTCCATCCCTTCATCTGGCGTCCTGTGTTCTGTTCTGTCTGCCCCTGCTTCAATTTCTTTTTTAGTGTTTTTTTTTCTATGCTTCCCCTCTCCCCCCATTGACTTGCTAGTTCATCAGTAATCTGCTATTAACTCATCTATTATATCCTAATTTCAGTAGTTATTTTGTTCCAGTGTTTGTTTCATATTTTAAATATAGATATATATGAATTATCTGTTCAAATCTCACTCTTTTGTATCTGTTTTCTGAAACATTAATCATGGTACTATAAAAGTTATTTGCTAATTCAACTTTCTCTGAATAGTCTGTGGTTCTCTATTGTACCCTGTCTTTCTTGGCATGTTTGATAAATTTTGGTAGAAAGCTGGACATTGTGTTTAAAAATAGGTGCATGCACAGTGTTTTCTTTTTTTTTTTTAAAGATTTATTTATTTATGCATACAAGCACTGGGGTACAGGCCAGAGGTGTGGGGGTGAGAGGATTCACCACAGAGAGCAGGGAGCAGAACAGGCAGATCAACAGAACACACTGCTGAGGGGAGCAGCGGGCGAGGCAGGAGAGGTCTGCCGCGCCATGTGGGTCCCCCCCCTGGGCGGCAGCAGGGATCGAAGCTGCAGTGGCTGCGGTTTTGCTTCACAGTGCGTTGCTTAACCCACTGCGCCACCAGGGAGGCCCCTCATGCACAGTGTTTTCTTCTGCTGAGATTCTTTCCTCTGTTAGGCAGAGTAGGGCTGATTACATTTATCCGATCAGAGATTGAGCTAACACTAGTTTTCTAGAGCTTTCTACTGAGACCGTTTTACTGATCACAGAGGCTTTTTGCCTTGATGGATTCTGAGCTATAATTATTGTCTTCTCAGCATTCTGAGAACTGCTAAAATATTTTCCTGCTTTCCAAAGGCTTTCTGCTTAGCTTCTCGTCCTGCACTCTTTGGAAAGGTCTTATGGAGAAAGCTGGCTGTGTGTCAGGCTTAGTTTTCTACCTCTCTTTTTTCTGGGATCTCGGCACCTCAAGTTTTTAATTTTGTTTTACTAATCTCAGGAGACAAGCAAGAGCTCTGCTAGTTTCTGTATTTTCCAGAAGCAACCTTCTGTCTGGAGGAAGGCCTGGGTGGATTCTCAGCCTCTTGACCTTTGCTCAGAATTAGCAATGCCCCCAGGGAAAAAGAGTAGCAGAGTATTTGCTTACACTTTGTTGTCTTCACTGTGGAATCTTGGTTTCTCTAATCCTATTTAATATATCAGGTCTCTCATAGACCTTTAAACAGATAGTTAAAAAACATATATTTAGATTTTGGAGAATATTTTTTTTTGGGGAGAGTTGACCTCTGATGAACTACTTATTGTATTCTTCCCTGAAATCAATTGGATAATCTTGCTGCTTTTGTTTATTAGTCAGGCAGTATTAGTCAGAGATACACAGTAACTTTTATAGTTCATTCATATCTTGAAGTTGACCTCCAGTCATTCACTGTAAAATGGTAAAATTTGATATGAGTTACTTAAAATCTTGGAGATTTATAAGATGTGCATATGAGACATTAGTTTGTAAAATATTTGTTTATAACTGTAAGATACTTTAAAAGATTTTTATTTCTTTGATCCTGTTAACTTTGTGAAAATAAACATTATCTTTTTCAATTTTCCAATTAAGAGTTGGGCTTGAAAAGACTATGACTTGCCCCTTAGATTAGAATTAGGTCTCAAATCCAGATCCTACAACCCCAAATCCAGTGTTTTCCCAACCAACATCCATTTGGACTCTAGAAGTTGGTTCTTGTGTAAATCAATTTATCGCATTGTCTCCAAAAGTATTATTGTTACAGAGCAGGGAGAGGGGCACCCCAGAACCCCCAAACCTGCCCTCTCTGAAAAGGTTCTGCCATCCGTCGCATTAAGACAAACATATAAAGTCTTCAGTGGAAAGGAACTTTAATACAATTGGGGAACAATACAGAAAGGACAAAGAATATAGTTACTAAGTCAAGCATCCAAAGTTACCCATCTCCTTGAGAGTAAAAGTCCAGCCAAATAGGATTGGCCCAAAGCAAGGCCCAAAAGCCTGCCACAAGTCTAAAGGACCTTTTGGTGGCGACCCATAGAAGAGAGTCAGAAAGAGTCAGGCAAATCAGGGAGGAAAAGAGTAAAATTTAAACTAAGATGAAAGCTGCCATTGTTAACCTCCCCACGGGTCTCTCACCCACATCTGTTCTAACTAGTCCAAGACCAAGAAGCAAGCACAGTTTCTTCACATGTCTCTCTGCTCCGTGTGCCTCCTCTAGGTCTCCATGCTGCTCTCCATCCTGCTTCCTCCTTCCTCCCTTCCTTCTGTCTTCCTCTCTGCAAAATCTTCTTTCCCTGCTTAGCTCCACCCACTTAGAGTGGAACTGGGATTTTGGAACTTCCCCCTTTCCTGGGGACCACCCTGTTACAATATAACTGTAAAGTAATATATCACATAGTACTCAAAGGATAACCTTTTTCTGTATCCCTTTAATTTTTTTTGCTTTAAGTATCAACACTTGAAATTGATAAATTTTACTTCTGCCTTGTCTGTTTTTCTTCATTCTCTAGTTCATTAAATTGACCAAAGCAAAATTAAAGTGCCAGAAGAGAAGTAAGACCCTTGAATAATCTATAGATACAAAAACTGTGTCCTTCTATTCCTAACAGACCCAGAAGACCATGGATTAGATTGTTGAAATATTTCAGTTACCTTTATCTTTATCAGCAAACACTTAGGCCATTATCAACACTTTGCTTCTTGTTACACTTTCTTCTAGTTGACCATTTTTTTCCTTTTTTTATTAATATAAAATATTTTAAAATTTACATATACTTGCCATCAATTGTAATCCCCATGTATTCCCCATCACCATCTCACTAGTGCACCATCACCTCAGTCCCTCGTGCTCCCATCTTCCCTCAACCCTTCCCCTCCCCTCCCCACCAGGTGTCCCCAGTCTGTCCTTGTCTCCTCATTTTTGGTTTCTGTGTCTTTATTGTTATTATTGTAGTTGACCATTTTTGATATGCTATTACTCAGGAAACGAGATAATCAAGGATGTTAAACTTGTCTTAACAAAAAGAATACCATGTTAAACCTTAGAAGGTAGCTGGAACAGCTTTTCTTTATTATAATTATAATTTATTATATTTATTACATATAAAGAAATGTAATTTATTATAATTTATTAATTATATTATAATTTATTATATTATAATTATATTCTTTATTATAATGAAATTAAGGTCCAGAGAAATAAAGTGCCTTGCTCAAAATGCACAGCCAGTTAACAAAGTTAGGGTAAGAAGAATGGAGTTTTCTTCTGACTCTGTCATGGTCTTCAATTTTTCTTTATTTTTTAGGCCCTGAATGAGGGCCTCAGAGACTGTCATGAGTGAGGACACACTTTTTGAATGTCTAGAGATCTTTTATAACTCTAATTGAAGTGCATCATTTTTTAATGTTAGAGACCTTTGTACTTCCTTCCTAACTGATATATGAATTCTGTCAGACATGTTACTTCAATATGTTTGGTTTCTTTATGTGATTGTGATTAAATAAGTGATTAAATGATTTATACTTATTTACTTATGTTTGTTATCTGTGATTTTAGAACAGGTATCTATTATGTAAACTAATAAACATCTCAATTCACTGAAACTAACGCAGCTGAAAGTCTATAACCTCTGAATCTGAAATTTTCATGAATCTGAAATTTCCATGCTGAAGTCAGAAAAAGCCAATAGTAGAAATAACTTAAATTTCTGCTTTACTATCTTGTATGGAAGTTTTTCTCTACATTGTTACTTTTTTTGGGTATCCCACATATTTAATGATGCTCTGCTTTGTGAATAATTGGGCAAAAATTATGAAGAAACTATTCAGCTACTTTTGATTTTGGACTCACTGATTTTTACCTTTGGGAAGGCAGTTTTATGTCTTGGTTTTAGGGAACTATTGACCTCAAACCCTGGATAACAAATTTTATAAATTGAATATACCAGGGAATCTAGTAAATGCTGAAAGTTGGGGTGTGGGTTGTTGAATAGTTTGCATTATAGTTGTATATAGTACATCTTATATATAATTTTTTTTTAAGATTTATTTATGCATACAAGCACTGGGGTACAGGCCAGAGGTGTGGGGGGGGGGTGAGAGGATTCACCACAGAGAGCAGGGAGCAGAACAGGCAGATCAACTGAAGTACACTGCTGAGGGGAGCAGCGGGCACAGCAGGAGAGGTCTGCCGCACCATGTGGGTCCCGCCCCGCCGGCAGCAGGGATCAAACTCGTGCTGCAGTGGCTGCGGTCTGCTTCACAGTGCGTTGCTTAACCCACTGTGCCACCAGTGGGTTATATACATCTTATATATAATTGTATATAGTACATCTTTGACCTTAATGGGTTTATCATTACTTTTGGCTGTCAAAGAATGCTGGATGATTTCTGGTTTTATGCTGTACCTTTTAATATTATGGAAATTATAGTTTTACTTGAAGTCTTCTCTGCTAAATAGTCCTTAAAGAATTTGAGTTTCATGCTTTTATAGTAATTCTCTTTAAATTTGGTCAGTTTGATAAAGAAGAAAGCTTAGGGGCTTTAGAGTGAGGAATACTTGGTTTGAAAACCCAGTTCTGCAACCTTGGGTAAATAATTATTGTGTCTGACTCCAAGTTCCCCAACTAAAAAATGGTTGTAGAGAGTATTATTTATTCCCTACAGAGTAGTGATTTTTAATGAATATTATTGATAACATATGAAAACTATTATTCTGTAACATGACATGTATTTTATGATTTAATCATTGATTTTTTTCAGAGCCATTCTTGTGTCTCATATTTCTAAATAGATTTTTGTTTTGAAATGCTTAAATAATTCTTAAGAAGCCTCACAATTTCTAGTAGAAATGCTCATGCCTCAAAATTTATAACATTGCCATATTAGTTACTGTTAGATAATTTCTTTTCCAAGTCACATGAATTCATTGAATTTTTTTGTAAGTGGATATATGTTATTATTCATTTTTATTAAAAAATATATAATAAATTTGCATGTAATACCTGATTTATTTTGTAACTTACAAAATTTCAACCGCATTTCATTATACCACATAGAGTGAGTAGTCAGTATCCCATCCTCATGTAAGAAGCACTGAATGAAGACATGCTAGGCCTTTCAAAAGATTATGTACTCTGTTGTACTGCCTAATGGTACATTGGCTAAATACTAGGTTTCTTGATATTTGCTTTAAAACCCTATAAACAGTTTGTGCTAAGTGCTTCACTATTTGCTGAACTACCTTGATAACTAGTATGCTAGTTCAAGACTCCACTTGAAATCTTTCAGCGATACCTTTATACTTTAGTGTTTAAATCAGTACATATTATAGACCAATGGAAAAAGATAATTTTATGTGAGTTATGTTGCTTATTCCTCCAATTTTTAATAGGTTAAAAATGATTGAGGGGTCTTTAATATCGCTTTGAAAATAACTACCAAGGTTTTAAAGAACATAAGATGATAATTTAAAAATATTTTAAGTGAGATGTTTAAATTAGAAAAATCAGATTATTATTGAAAGCTTTTCTCTGCTAAAAACTGCTTTGATTTTTATTTTAAGTGAGATGTTTAAATTAGAAAAATCAGACTATTATTGAAAGCTTTTCTCTGCTAAAAACTGCTTTGATTTTTATTTTACAATCATTAATTAAAAATATCAGTTACATGGATTATGATTTACAGCTCACATAGTAATTTTCATCTATCCTCATAATAAAAATTCTCTAATCTTGTGCATAAAAGATAGTAAACAGCACCTGCCAGAGCTCTGTAGCAATAAGCATGTATTCACTGTGTAGTACAACAGTGAAAGAGTTAATAAAAGCTGAATACATTACAAGAGTAAAACAGTTTTTATTTATTAGGGGATAAGGGAGGGTATGGAGTGTATGGGATAAAACATTAATAACTTCTCCATTCTGTAGGACCGACCTGTTGCTTTGGAACTGTTCTCTTAGCCCCACAGGGACTGTGAAACTGTGTTTTGGTGGTCTATAGGAGAGGTTCAACTTGGCAAATACAGTGGTGCATGATGTCATTGAATGCATACCATATGTATGGAGAGTCAGTGAATGCTGTTCTCACTGCTGCGCACAGGCATATGTAAGTGTTGGAATGGAAAATCATTTCTATGAAAATACAGAGAAATAAAACAAGAATGTTCTGTCCTGTACCTGATCAAATCACCAGTAGCTGCCAAGTATGAATACTCCCTGTAAGGTTTTCTCTCCTTAATTCTCCAGCTTCCTGCTTTTTGTTGGCTCTCAGAAAGTAGTCCATTTAGAAGGTCTTATGGTCTCATTCAGCACATTCTTTCTATTGATATGATACCACCAAATGAAAACTCCATTTTCCCCATTAAACCTGGGATAGTGTTTTAGTATGTGTGATTTGTAGCAGAATGAAATGATTAATTGATTTAGCTAACTTGCCAAATTGTTCTTTTTCCCAGTAAAGCAGGGTTACCTGAGAGATTCTTATTGCTAATCATCACTCCACTCACTAATATATTAGAAAGGATATAATTGTTAAGTTTTAATTATTCTCATTACTATTATTTAAGATACTGTGTTCTAAAGGTACAATAATCAGTATGTCAAATAAATAAACTAATTGATCCCTACTAGGAATTTACAATCTATAAGATAGAATGGAAGAAAACATGGTAATAGAAAAATGTAAGTACCCAGTTAATTAAAATTTTTTTTTATTACAAGTCACAGTATCCTAGTAAAAATCCAATGTCATTTTTCTGGAGCTTGAATATATTTTGTCTTGAGATCTTAAAACTTCTTGTGTTATATACAGAGACCATTTCCTATAATGAATAGTTTGATTTTAAATTTATATAAAAATCAACTATTAGCCTATTGTAGGGCATTAGAACAGATAGTAACTATCAATAATCATGTTAAATATATTTTTAAATCAGAACTTTGTTAAAATTTTGATATTTCCTTTTATCACTAGGTTTTTTTCTGTATATGTCTGTGAACTAAAGACTAAAGTATACTTTTAATTTTTGTAAAATTTGGAAATCTTCTGAAATAATTTTTTTTACTATTTTTGTAATCTATTTCTTTTTTTCTTTTAATTTTCTTACATTATTCATTTTTGATCAATATTTGATTTCTTCTCAGTTGTAATCCCCATAAATCTCCCTTCACCACCTGTGAACCGTCACTGTAGTCCCTTGTGCCCTTCTCTCCCCTTTTTGACATCCCCCTCTCACCCTCTCTGCTGTATGTATCAAATCTATAATTTGCCTGCTAGTTTTGTCTATTCTTTCCTCTGACTTTGTTTTGTTTCCCTTTATTCTTCCTATAAATGAAACCATCTGATATTTTTCTTTTTCCTTTTGACTTATTTGAGCATTATCCTTTCCACTTCCATCCATGTTGCTACAAATGGCATGAGTTTATCTTTTTTGATTGCTGAGTAGTATTCCTGTTGCGTATATGTGTGTGTTTTGTGTTTGTGTGTGTGTGTGTGTGTGAGAGAGAGAGAGAGAGAGAGAGAGAGAGAGATATTTGGGTTGCTTCTATGTATTTTTTTTTTAAGATTTTATTTTATCATACAAGAGCTGGGGTACAGGCCACAGGTGCAGGGGGTGAAAAGATTCACCAGAGACAGAGTGGGGAGCAGTACAGGCAGACTGAAATACACTGCTGAGGGGAACAGTGGGTGAGGCAGGAGAGGTCTGCTGCACCATGTGGGTCCCCTCCCTGGCCGGGATAGAACTTGCACTGCAGTGATTGTGGGAGCCCCACAGCTCAACCCCTTGCACCACCAGGGAGGCGCTGTTTCCATATCTTATCTATTGTGAATAGTGCTGCAATAAACATAAGCACGCAGGTTTCCTTCCAAAGTAATGTTTTTGTGTCATTTGGGTAGATTCCTAGGAGTGGAATCCCTTTTTCCAATCCCTAGGAGTGGAATTCATTTTGCTTGCTTTCAGACAGTAGCTCCAATTTTTATAGTGAGGGTCCTTCACACAGCTTTCCATATTAGTTGGACCATTTTGCATTCCTACCAGCAATTAAAGAGGGTTCCTTTTTCTCCACATTCTTGCTAGTAATTGTTGTTGCCAGTTTTTGTTTGTTTGTTTTTGTTTCTGTTTTTAATATGTACCATTCTCACTGGTGTGAGATGGTATCTCATTGTGGTTTTGATTTGCATTCCCTGAGTGTAAGTGATGTTGAGCATTTTTTCATATACGTGTTGGTCATTTGCATTTCCTCTTTGGAGAAGTGTCTTTTTAGCTTTTCTGCCCAATTTTTGACTGGATTGTTTATTTTTGTTGAGTCGTATAAGCTCTTTGTAGATCTTTGAAATAAATCCTTATCAGTTACACGGTATGCAAAAATTTTCTCTTAATCAGTAGGGTGTCTTTTCATTTTGGTTGTTGTCTCTTTTGCTGTACAGAAGCTTTTTAGTTTGATATAGTCCCAGCTGTTAGTCTTTTCCTTCATTTTTCTCTGCTTCTGGAGGGAAATCTCATTTTAAATGAGAAGTGAGTTTTGCTTTTTAAAAGGAAATGTCTTTTGGACTAGAAAAAGTAAAAAGTCAAAAACTTCTAAAATGTGAACCAAAGAAGCAGAGGGAATTGGGTAGTAGTGACTGAAGTTATCACTTGACATTGGCTCTTTTCATTCTGTATCAGGCATGATTATAGGTTAACCTACTATAGGTTGAAAAGTGAGAGCTAATGTCTTCATCAGAAATTCAAAATGTGGGCTGGTCAATAACCACTACTCACTGTATTGTCCTGAGTATGAGTAAGGGAAATAAGTTTCCAGGTGAAAATATTAAAAAGGGAACCAGGGCCTCCCTGGTGGCGCAGTGGGTTAGGCAACACGCTATGAAGCAAACCACAGCCACTGCAGCACGAGTTCGATCCCTGCTGCCAGCCAGGGAGGGGACCCACATGGCGCAGCAGACCTCTCCTGCCTCGCCCGCTGCTGCCCTCAGTAGTGTGTTTCGGTCAGTCTGCCTGTTCTGCTCCCCACTCTGTCTCTGGTGAATCCTCTCACCTCCCATGATTCTGGCCTGTACCCCAGCTCTTGTATGCATAAATAAATAAATCTTTAAAAAAATAAAAAAAATAAAAAGGGAACCATAGTATATAAAATTTCATAAATACAATTTTTAAAAAATTATTGTGGTAATTTTCATGTACATATAAAACTAAAATAGTGTAATGAACCTACCTCAAATGTTCAAAAATTGTCAGCTCATAGACTGTCTTATTTCACATTTACACTACCTGACCCTGCTCCTACCTGATTTTCTTGAAGTAAATTACAGCTGTTATATCAGATAAGTATTTTTTGTTAAGTGCTTGTCTTCCTTAAGACCTGGGAATAGACAACCCAGAGGCTGACTCTTATAAAGTGTGAGTCAGATGACAGAATATAATAATGAAGAGAAACTGTAAATCCATTTAGCAAACATTCTCTGTCAGTACTACACTTAGTGCTGAGGCTATACAGATTTAAAAAACATTGACCATGTGTTCAAAGAGCTCAGTTTCTAGGAGTAAATACAGGTAAACACTATGTAGTTATAATACAATAGAGCAATTATTGAGTTTATACACACACATGTGCGTGTGTGTATGGTTTCCCATATGTTCATGTGTGTGTATATATGTGTGAGGTGTATACATACACATGCATAGAAATATATATACACACATATGTACTGTAGGAATGCCTAAGAGAAGTGTATAACCTAAGACATAAAATTACATATAGCTAATAATTACCCTTAAGTGTCTAACTTTTACCTATTTGTATATAATTTTTGAAGTCTTCTCATAAGGACAATTACTAGAAAATTTTAAGAGATACTTAAAAGAGGTTAATGAATAATTGGTTTGTATTTATTACAGAAAAGAGAGAAAAATAGGTTTATTCCATTATCATATTCATCAATAGATTACTATGGAACACAGGAAAAGAAATGTATGTTGTTTTATTGCCAGGTTTATATTAAAGATCAAAGTCTATAAATGTAGCAAATATAACAAATTATTGATTTACATGAGTCTATTGACTAAAGTGTAGTTGTGAGTGAGCTGGAGAAGCTCATCTTTCCACTATTGATCTGCACTTTAACTGGTGTATTTGTTCATGAGGCTTACTCCATAGGAAACACTTTTTTCTGAGGCATGAATTACAGTGGGCCTGCCAGGCTTTCATGTGAGATGGACAATTACCATCAAACTGGCAATCGTTAGATCAGTGTTTAGAATCTTTCACGGGCAGCTACTAACTGGAACTAATGACTACTTATTAATTTTTGTCAGTTTTATTTATTATCATCTTGTTAATCTGCAAGATTTTTTGGAAGAGCTTGACTAATACTATTAAGTGATATATAAAGACAACATTAAATGTGAAATGTCCTTGCTGAGAATAATAATAGATTAACATTTTTATACAGCACTTTAAAGATTAAAATTTACCAGAAACCCAAACAGCCCAGGAAGATAGTCTTTTCATTATCATTGTTTCATAGATGTGGAAACTGATACCTAATGATATTAAATGATCTTTTCAAATTCACCTAGCACATTGTAAAGCTAGGGCTCAAAATCATTTGTTCAACCAATACTCATTTTGAGCCTGCTTATAAAAGGTACGGGGATAAAGTTGTGAAAACTCATGGTACTTACATCTGAAGGGAGAGCAAGATATTAAACAAATCAATCACAGAATTAATTACAATTGTGATGAATCGTGGATAGGAGTACAACACAAAATGAGAGTATACAATAGAAGGCCTGCCTAGTCTGAAATTCCCTGTGGAAATCTTTTGTATGAATTTCTTCATCTGAAGAGAGTGGAGGAGGCATGGTAAGTGTTCCAGGTAGAAGGAGAAGCACATATAGTAGATCAGAGAAAGAATGTTATTAGGTTTAGAAACTGAAATTAGGCACATGTGCTTGGAGTGTGAAGAATGACTGAAAAGAACATTTAATTTATGGTAGTAAGGGATCAGAGTCCAAGCCTCATGCTTTTTAATCGAAAAATTCAGCAAAATTTTTAGTGTCTACTTTTCAAGGGAAAATAAGTGATACAGTATGAAAGAATACAAATTTCCAACATAAATAAAAAAATGCAAGCCAAACAAACAAAAAACTCATCTATACAGCTAAAAGCCAGCTTTAGACTTTGGTGGGTATTGTGGCATTATATATTATCAGTTATTAATAGAATATACAACCCAGATTAGATTGTGCTTGCTTTTATCCTTGATGTAATGGAGTATTCCCTTCCCTCTGACTTCTGTAAAAATTGGAAAAGGTTTGCATTTATCAAGATTTCTTCAGTGATACCCTTGCTGTCAGAATCTTGTAAAGGTAGTTTGGGTTACTACCTTTACCTTTTTCTTTATCATTTCTTTCATTTTTTTTTTTTAAGTTTAGGACTTTCATTTTTATTGTTATATATATTTCTTTTTTTTTTTTTGAGGTTGCTGCTGAGTTTTTTTTTCTTTTTTTTATTAAAATATTTTAAAATTTACATATACTTGCCATCAGTTATAATCCCCATGTATTCCCCATCACCATCTCACCAGTGCACCATCACCTCAG
>JAGFMF010011719.1:8531294-8543466 GCA_019455555.1 Galemys pyrenaicus | reverse complement strand
TCCCTTATGTTCCTCCTAAGGGAGGAACCATCTGGTATTTTTCTTTTGCCTTCTGACTTACTTCGCTGAGCATCATCCCTTCCAGTTCCATCCATGTTTCTATGAATGTGTCTAGCTTTTCATTTTTTATTGCTGAGTAGTACTCCATCATGTATATGTAGTATAGTTTCCTGATCTACTCACCTGTTTTTGGGCATTTAGGTTGTTTCCAGGTCTTACCTATTGTAAAGAGTGCTGCTATAAACATTGGGGTCTGTAGTTTTTTAAATATAGCCTTCCACTCCCTCTTTTGGTATAGTGTGTCTTCCAAGAAGTCTAATGTTAGCCTGATAGGTTTTCCCCTGTATGTTATCTGTTTCTTCACCCTTGACATCTTCATTATTTTTTCCTTTTCTTGTATTCTTGGTAGTTTTACTATTATGTATCTAGCTGTATTTCTTTTTCTATCATAGAAATTTGCTTCTTGTATTTCTAGCTTAATTTCATCTTTTAAGCTTGGGAAATTTTCTGTTATCTCCTTGAATATATTATCATTTCCTTTATTGTTTTCAATTTCTGGGACTCCTATAACTCTTATATAACTTTTCTTAATTGTGTCCGAGAGTTCTTGAAGCATGACCTCGATTTTTTCCTTTGGATTTCTTTGTCCTTTTCTACTTTGATTCTTTTTGTTTCTGAATCTTCTATAGAAATAATTCTCTCTTCCATCTCATCCAATATGCTTCCCATATATATATTTTTTTATCTTCCAGCAAGTTTTCCACAGTTTTTTAAAATGATTGGTTCTCCTTTTCCACATCCTTGATTCTTTTTAACATACTGGTCATTTTTTCAGTCATGCTGGTTCTGAAATCTTTTGTGAGGCTGGACAGTCTTTCTAGGTTGTTGTTGAGGTCTTGTATTTGGCTTTCTTTTTGTGTTGTATTTTTCCCCTGTGGGCTTGCTTGGTTAGTTGTAGTTTTTCGTCTTCCTGATGCCTGCTTTCTAATTTGTTTTATTTTTTGGGACATTGTGTTGCTTGTATTGGCAGGCATCTCTTTGGGTGTTCCTTTTGGGATATCAGGAACTGGTGGTTAATGAAAAAATAAAAACACACAAACCCACCAAGACAGGCCTGGAGATGCCTGTATCTGCATAGAGGTCAGCAACTTCAGGTTTTGTAGTGCGATAGTCTTGATCCCTTTCCACAAGTGGCACTTATGGATGCTCTTTCTGCCATTCAAGGTGTGCTGGGTTTGTGGTTGAGGGGAGGGGGCAGGGTAGCAAGTTTATGAAGCTTTTCTCTGTATTTGCTCCCCTTCGATGAGTCCCTCCTGTCTGTGTAGGATGTCTGCACCATCCAATTTATTTTCTGTGTCCTGGTTCTTGCAGAGACCCGCTGTATAATCTCCTTGTCATCCACTTCTCAGAGCTTTCTATCCTAGTTTATCTTCGCTGCCATTTTTTCCTCCACCCTCCCTATCAGTTGTTTTTAAGGGAGAACTTAATCCTAGCATCCTTTTGTCTGACTGTGTTGGTGACATTATCATATTAGATATTTCATAATGACATTTTGCAAATCTGTAGTACAGCCCTTCCAAGATTGAAAATATGAGGTGTTTTCATACATGAGCATGAAATATAAGCTATATGTGTTTTGAAGTAATGTCTTGATTATATATTTATATATAATTATATATATTTTGATTATATGTTTATATTTTCATATCAAATACAGCATTCTGCAGTTAAAAAAATTACATTGCTCATAAAAACTTATTGCCACTATTCTAATTCTGACCCATAATGACATAAAGAAACACTTGTTAATATGCGCATAGAAAAGGGCAAATCATGAGTGTTTAAGAGTGAGCAAACCCACATAACTACCTTTAAAACTTAAAAATAGAATATTACCAACTTCTTAGAAACACCTCCTTTTTCTTCCTGCCTGATTGTTTTTATCTCATTCCTCTCTAAAAGGTATGTGACTTGAGTCATTTAGACATTTATTGAGATTGCTATTTTTTGAGCTAGCCTATGATCAGTTTATAAATAATTCTGTTAAATATAATTTACATATAATAAATATGTTTTAATAGAAGTTTATTAAGTTTGACAAGAGTATACATCCATAAAATTACCACCTACATCAAGATATAAACCATTTCTATCATCTGAAAAGTTTCCTCCTACTTCTTTGCAGACATTCCCACTAGTATTACCCCTGATCTCCAGCAGTCATGATTTTATGTCATCATAGATTAGGTTTATTTGTTCTTGAACTTCATTTAAAGGGAATTTACAGAATGCATGTATTCTTTTATATTCCTCCTCTTTTACTCAAAATAATGTTTTTTAACTATATGACATGTATCTCAGTAACATCTTTAAAGACACATCACCCAAAGCAAAGAAAGTGAAGGAAAAGATAAACAGCTGGGATTACATCAAATTAAAAGAGTCTCTGTACGCAAAAGAGACACTACCCAAAACAAAGAGACAGCCCACTGGTTGGGAGAAAATTTTTGCACTCCATACAAATGATAAAGGACTGATCACAAAGATCTACAAAGAAATCACATGACTCAACAAAACAAAGTAAATAACCCAGTCAAAAAATGGGCAGAACTTAAAAGGCATTTCTCCAGAGGAGGCATATGAAAAAAATGTTCAACATCCCTCTTAATCAGGGAAATGCAAATCAAAACCACATGAGATATGCCACCCTTCACCAGTAAGAATGGCACATATTAAAAAAAAAAAACCACTAGGGGCCTCCCTGGTGGTGCAGTAGGTTAAGCAACTCACTATGAAGCAAACCACAGCCACTGCAGCACAAGTTTGATCTCTACCGCAGGCCAGGGAGGGGACCCACATGGCACAGCAAACCTCTCCTGCCTCACCTGCTGCTCCCCTCAGCAGTGTGTTTCAGTTCATCTGCCTGTTCTGCTCCCCACTCTGTCTCTGGTGAATCCTCTCACCTCCCTGGACTCTGGCCTGTACCCCAGCCCTTGTATGCATAACTAAATAAATCTTTAAAAAAAAAACAACCAACTACTAGCAACTACAAATGTTGGCGAGGATGTTATGAAAAAGGAATTCTCCTACACTGCTGGTGGGAATGCAAACTGGTCCAACCACTATGGAAAGTTGTAAGGAGTTCCCTCAAACTATTAAAAATGGAGCTCCATATGACTTAGCAATTCTACTCCTAGAAATCTACCTAAAGGACACAAAACATTAATTCAAAAGAATACATGCACCCCTATGTTTATTGCAGCACTATTTATAATAGATACGACTTGGAATCACCCTAAATACCCAAAAAATAGATAACTGGATCAAGAAAATGTGGTATATATACACAATGGAATTCTGAACAGCAACCAAAAAAGATAAACTAATGCCATTCACAGCAGCATGGATGGAGCTTGAAGGGATTATGCTCAGTGAAATAAGTCAGAAGGAAAAAGAAAAATACCAAATGTTTTCATTTATGGAAAGAATATAGGGATCAAGACAAAACAACCAAAAAAAAAAACCAATAAAACAAAAATCAACAGATAACTAGAAATCAGAGACATTCTGCAGGGAAGATGGGCAGGAAAGGTATCAAAAGGAGGGCAGGAAGAGCACAAGGGACTATGGTGATGGTGCAGGGATGAATTGGTGGTGGAAATTCTATGGGGACTACAACCAAGGAAAGAAAGCAAACATTGTAAGAAAAATTAAAAAAAAAAAAAAAAAAAAGCAAAAACCCTAAAATGATGTTTTTGAGATTTGTGTAAGTTGTATATCTCATTGATCTGTACTAGGTGTCTGGGTTATTTCACCTAGTACAGTGCTGTCAAGGTCCATCCGTGTTGTTCTAAGTAGTTGGATTTCCTTCTCTTTAATGGGTGAGTAATGTTACTCATTTTGATCCCTTTCCTGCCCTCCTGCTCAGCAGAATGTCTCTGATTTATAGTTGTCTGTTTATTATCTGTCTCCCTATCTATGTCTTGAATTTTCTCTACTCATTCAGCTTTCTGGGCATTTGTGCTACTTTTGTCTTTTGGTTATTGAGACTAATGCAGCAAAGAACATGGGCGTGCAAGTTATTTCTTTAAGATCTTTCAATTTTTTTGTATACCCTGAGGTAGGGTTTCCTGAATCATATTGTAATTCTAGTTTTAATTTTGTAAGGAACACCATACTCTTTTTCCATAGCGGCTATACCATTGTACATTCCTACTAGCAATATACAAATTCCAGTTTCTTCATATTCATGACAAATCCTGTTATCTTCTGTTTGCTCTGGATAGTGACCATTCTAATAGGTATGAAGTAATATCTCATTGTGGTTTTGATTTCCTTTTTCCTGATCATCAGTGATACTGAACATCTTTTCGTGTATTTGTTGGCTGTTCATATACTTTCCTTGGAGAAATATATACTTAGGTCCTTTGCTCATGTTTTAATTTTTTAAAAAATGTTGTAGATATGTGATATTTCTTTTTGTGAACCTCTTATCAGATGTGATTTGCAGTTATTTTCTCCAGTTCTGTAGTTGCCTTTCTACTTTGTTCATTATTCCTTTTGATGTGCAGAGGTTTTAAAGTGTGCTATAGATCCATTTTTCTGTTTTTGCTTCTTTGTACTTTTGATGTAATATCCAGGAATCATTGCCAAATCTAATGCCATAAAGACTTTGTGATTTATAATTTTAGTTCTTATATTTTGGTCTTACATTATTTTCAGGTTATTTTTGCATATGATGAGGGGCCAATTTCATTCTTTTGCATGTCGCTCTCCAATTTCCCCAATACTGTTGGTTGAAGAGACTGTCCTTTCCCCTTTGTGTGGTCTTAACACCATTTGTCAAATATCATTTAACCATATACATGAGGATTTATTCTTAGGCTCTTTATTCTCCTATTATCAACATAGCCATTTGTAACAGAACCTGTTTTTGGTTACTATAGCTTTGTAATTTACTTTGAAGTCGGGAAATATTAGGCTTCTTTTGTTCTTTTGCAGGATTGTTTTGTCAATTAGGTGACCGTTAAGGTTCCATAGACTTTTTGGACCTTCTTTTTTCCTATTACTGCAAAAGATGTCATTGGAATTTGATAGGGATTGCATTGTCTCTGTAGATTGCTTTAGGTAGTGTGGTCTTTCTAAAAAAAATTAGCCTCAAATTCATGAATATATGATGTCTTTCCTTTTATTTGTCTTTTTGATTTTCAGAAATGTTTTGTAGTTTTCACCGTATAGCTCTTTCTCATCCTTGGTTAAATTTACAGTCCTTTGTTGATTAATGGAATGGACACATTCTGAGGAATGTGTGTCAGATTTCATCATTGTGGGGACATCAGAGTGTATTTACACAAACCTAGATGGTATAGCCTTCTACACACCTGGGCTGTGTAAAGAGACCACTATCATATATTCAGTCTGTCATTGACTGAAATGTTATGTGACTTATGACTGTTCACCCTGGTGGCACAGTGGGTTAAGCAACGCACTATGAAGCAAACCACAGCCATTGCAGCACGAGTTCGATCCCTGCTGCCGGCCAGGGAGGGGACCCACATGGCGTGGCAGACCTCTCCTGCTGTGCCCGCTGCTCCCCTCAGCAGTGTACTTCAGTTGATCTGCCTGTTCTGCTCGCTGCTCTCTGTAGTGAATCCTCTCAGCCCCCACACCTCTGGCCTGTACCCCAGTGCTTGTGTATGCATAAATAAAGAAATCTTTAAAAAAATCACTTAACTATTTACAGTTCCCTTCATACATTAAGTTGTTTCATGTTTTGAGATTCAGTTTCCTTTACCTACAGCACCTTGCATGTCACATTTTCACGTGATTACTAACAGTCCTATTGTTAGACAGCCTGGTTTGAATCCTAAATTGCTTATCTCATGGTAGTTGCTCAATAAATGTTAACTTTTTTGATGATTTTATTTTCCATGTCCACTAGATTATGAACTCCTTGATAAAAAAATGGTCACTGTTAGTTGCTTTTCTACAGAGTGTCTAATAAAATGCTTGATATCAGTATTCTATAAATGTTTATTTCATTAGTTTTTGCAAAAGTTCTAGAAATAGAAACTGAAGGATATTTTTCAAGATGTTCATATTTCACATCAAGAAGAGGCATTCCTCTGGCCTCTACATTTAATCAAATAAGGTAGCTTGTTTTTCCTGTTTATAAGCTAATTTAAGGCAAGTGTAATGGAGTAGTCAACATGATTTTTATTCCAACCACAGATACAGTGCTTCAAGTGATTGACCTGCTTCTAGTGTCTTTTTCTTTCTCATTTTGTGAAATTGTTAACTAAATTTCTCTTATTCTTTGTACAGCTTGATGAATCGCAAGTTATCAGAAATTCATGCAAAAGAGTATTACTGCTAACAAATAGAAATTGTTATTGCTAATGAAAATTATGGGATTACTGCAATAAGGAATTACCTATTATAAATGTTGAGGTTCCTGCATATTTAGACTTTAATGTAATTAGCTGTGTCCTAGCAAGATTATATATTATTCAAAAGAGAAAAATCCCTGAATATTATGGATAAATTGGACTTACACTAGCCTATGTCTTTTACCATTTTGTAATAATTTTCTCTTTGTAATGATGGATTCTTCCATAAGAAAATTATTTTTAAAAGATTATTACATGTATCTGACATCACCTCTGAATTCTAAACTTTCAATTTCATGAGCAAGCTTCATAAACCATATGGACATAGTGATTAGAATAAACGATCTTAAACACATTGAAAGTGGAATTCTAATAGCAAAATGTGTGAATGGATCATATCAGACAAATGCTGCAGCTGTCAGACAGCTCAGGCAGCCTTTTAGGGTTAAGGTGCTAAATAGTTCCTTATTGGAGTCCTTTCACTTTTGCAGGCTCTTTGAAAGGTATAGTATCAAGCATATAAATTGAACATAGATTTATTCAGTACTTTTTGTATAATTTGGAAGGATGTTAGAATTAATAGAATATACTATATTTTCAGTTTTATTGATATTAGTAACAAATAAATTGTAAGATGTTTAAAGTGTACATTTTGGAGATTTGATATAAATCATAAAAAGATTCCCCCATCAACACATTATCAACTCCCATATTTTTATGAGGACATCTTGTGAGTATTGTACAATTGACAATACAAATTGTATGATTTACAATATGAAAAAATTGTATAATATAAAAAGTACAAATACAATATTTTAAGCTATATTCATTATGTTTTACATTAAATCCTCAGAACATATTCATCCTTTTTTCTGATTTTTAAAATTTATTTGTATACATTTTACATTAGTGTTCATTTTTTTACAATATTTGCTTTCTTTTCTCTGGTATAGTCCCCATAGAATTTCAGTACCAGTTCACCTGTGTACCATCACCATAGTCCCTTGAGAGTATATTCATCCTAAAGCTGACAGTTTGGTCCCTTTATCAGCCTTTCCCTATCTCCCCTACCTTGCAGTCCCTGACAACCATTTCTTGTTGGTTTTTTTTTGAGTTTGACTTTTAAAAAATTTTTGTGTGTGTAAATATTATACAGTATTAGTGTTTCTCTGATTTCTCTTAGTATGATGCCCTCAAAAGACATCAGTGTTGCCACAAATAATACCCCTTTTGTATTTATATATGTACAGACATGTAGTTATACAATAAATGTATTATATATAATATATATATGTATTTACTCACTGATGGATACTTAGATTGTTTCCATATCTTGGCTCTTGTGAATAATGCTGCAGTGAACACTAGAATGCAGTATCTTGTTTTCATTTCCTTTAGATATATAAAGAAATGGGATTGCTGGATTTTTTTTTTATATCCAAAAGAGCAGGTTTATTATAAAAAAAGAAAGGAAAGGAAAGGATGCCTGCACAAATACCAGAGAGCTGCTGGGATTGCTGGATTATATGGTAGCTCTGCTTAATTTTTTGAATAACCTCCAAGCTGTTTTCTATAATGGCTACACTAGTTTATTCCCATCAGCAGTGCACAGCTATTCAATTATTTTCACACCTTCACTAATACTTGTTATCGCTTGCAGTTTTGATAATAGTCTTTCTAACAGAGTAAAATCTCATTGTGGGTTTGATTTGCCTTTCCCTGATGATTAGTGATGTTGAGCACCTTATCATGTGTCTGTCGGACATTTGTTGTCATCTCTGGAAAAGTGTCTATTCAGTTTCTCTGAGTTATATGGTTTTATATATATGCCAGTTTGGATAGAAACCATTTATTGGAAAATATTGCAAATATTTTTTCTCAATAGATTGCAGTTTATTTTGTTAATTTTTTTTTCTGTGCAGAAACTTTGCTGCAGTTCCTAAGATATTTATTTTCAGTAATGTGTGTTTTATTTTTCAGCTTTATTGAGATATAATTGACATGTAAAATTATGTAAGTTTAAGGTATACAATGTGATGATATACATATGTGTTACAAAATAAGCTATATATTTTTTCATGAATCATAGTGTTGAACCCTCTGGGGTGGCTAAAAAAAAAAAGGCAGACAGTAACAAGTATTCATGAGAATGTGGGAAAATCCAGAACTCTCATACACTGCTAGTGGTGATTACAAAATGTTGCAGCTACTTTGGGAAACAGTTTGGCAGTTCTTCAAAACATTACACAGAGAGTTATTATATGACCCAGCAGTCCTACATCTATGGATATACCAAGGGAGTTGAAAACATATCCACGCAAAAACTTGAACAAGAATGTTCATGGCAGTATTAATTCATAATAGACAAAATGTAGAAACAACTCAAATGTCCACCAACTAATGATTGGATAGAAGTCACCCATGCAGTGGAATAGTATCAAGTCATAAATGGAGTGAGGCATCCATACATTGCTACTACCTGGGTGAAACTGGCAAACATTCAGAGTGAAAGAAACCAAATCTCATTTTGTATAATTCCATTTTTGGGATATATTCACAATAGGCAAGTCCACTGAAACAGGTAGTAGATTCTTGACATTCAGGTAGTAGATTCTTGACATTCAGGAGCTGGAGCTGGAGAGAGGTGGAAATGGGGACTGGCTGTTACTGGGTATGGAGTTTCTTCTTGCCAACCATAAAAATGTTCTACAATTGATTGTGGTGATAGATGTATAACTCTATGAATATGCTAAAAGTACTGAATTGTATACAGAATGTATTTTCTGGTGTGTGAATTATAGCTCAATAATGTCATTTTAAAAAGGATGGTGTTGGAGTTAAGAGTCAATTTAGAGCTGCATATTATGTTCTCTTCCATGTTTGCTAGTTCCACAAGTCAATTTTCAGTTGTTTTTCCAGATGGGGCCCTTGAGTTTGTGCTTTATTTTATTTCCATGGCTTAGCAATCTCTCTACTATATTTTTTTCTCCCTTTCACTTTCTCTCTTCTTCCTCCTTTCACTCTGGCTCTCCCTCTGTCTTTTTCTCCTTCCCTTCACAAACACATAATATTTATATATGATTTTACTTACTGAATCTTTTTTTTTTGTCTTTGTGGGTTCATGACTTGAAATAAAACTACCATTTTATTTTATTTTTTAAAGATTTATTTATGCATAAAAGAGCTGGGGTACAGGCCAGAGTCCAGGGAGGTGAGAGGATTCACCAGAGTGGGGAGAAGAACAGGCAGACTGACTGAAACACACTGTTGAGGGAAGCAGCGGGCGAGGCAGGAGAGATCTGCCTGCGCCATGTGGGTCCCCTCCCTGGCCAGGGGCAGGGATCAAACTCGTGCTGCAGTGGCTGTGGTTTGCTTCATAGTGAGTTGCTTAACCTACTGCACCACCAGGGAGGCCCTCTACCATTTTATTTTGAGAATTGTTTTGTGCTAAGTACTTTGTTTAATCTGTTATCTTTTACTACTTATGAGTAATTTGATTTGCGCCTTCTCAAAGCATCTATTAGGATATTTTTAAAAACCAATACATTCTTTCCTTAAAAGAAGTTCTTTCAAAGTTTTTTTATCACTTCAATAAGAGGAGGAAGAGAGAGAAAGTAGTAAGAGGGAGGCCACAGGCAGGAAGAAATGACAGAGCATTTTATATATAACTCCTAAGCTTAAAAGCTTAACAATTTTATTGCCAAGTCTTAAGATAAAAAATCTTGACTGAAACAGTTTAAACTACTATATGGTTGACTTATGTTTTAGGCAAGGGGCATTGCTAATCATACTAGAGGAAACTTTTTTTTCCTCTTAAGTGCATAGTATATTATGGTGATTTTTATTTGACTTATGTCTATTGTGATGTGTCATCCATTTTGATTGGAGAAATACTATTAGTGGAGTAAATTGCTTGGAAGATGAGAGCCTTGGATAACTGCTGGATTTACTCAATTGATAATAGAGCCTGGTATATTGAAACAAGCAATGTGTAAAGTTGTTAAATCTACTGTTCTTTGTGACCATGTTGTGGTTCTCCATTAAAGCCTAGTATTGGAATTATTATATAAATTTTCAACTGCACTCAAGTTCAGCATTTATTTGCTTATATTATTAATGGAGTTGCTTTCTTTTTTTTTTTTTTAAAGATTTATTTATTTATGCATACAAGCACTGGGGTACAGGCCAGAGGTGTGTGTGGGGGGCGGTGAGAGGATTCACCACAGAGAGCAGGGAGCAGAGCAGGCAGATCAACAGAAGTACACTGCTGAGGGGAGTAGCGGGCACAGCAGGAGAGGTCTGCCACGCCATGTGGGTCCCCTCCCTGGCCGGCAGTAGGGATCGAACTCGTGCTGCAGTGGCTGTGGTTTGCTTCATAGTGCGTTGCTTAACCCACTGCGCCACCAGGGAGGCCCTGGAGTTGCTTTCTGAAGAGCTAAAATAATTGTTTGCAGTGGCACTCAGTATTACTCATCAATATGCCTGGTTCTCCTTTTTCTGGACTTATGGTCAGCTTGTCCTTTCTTGCCTCCTGAAGTTTGTTCTGGTCATATGACTTGCTTTGTCCTGGGGATTTTTAAGGAATCAATACCCAACTTGCCATCAGCTGTGTTCTCTTCCACCTGCCTTATGACAAGCTTTGTTCCACATAGAGCTCTTACAGCTTGCATCCTTGAGAGAGATCTATAAAAAGCAGAGCAATGGACATACAGAAATTGGAAAATAAATGAAAAACAAACAAAAAAACAATCAAAAACCACAACCTTGTTCTTAAAACCAGTGTTTTGGGGGTTATCTTGCTGTAGTTGTTCTTTACGAAAGAATAGGACATAATATCTTTTATGATTATAATATTTTCAATTACATATGCAAATTTGTTGATTATATATATGTGAGCAAGCATTAGAAATGGACATGGTGCTATGCTACTGTTTTCCCTGAAACCTGCTTAGGCAATTAAGAACAAAATGACATAGATGACTGATTTATTACCTGATTATACGTTTGTTTTTTTTTTTAACACTGTTTGCTTTCTTTTCTCAGGTTTAGTCGCCATAAAATTCCACCACCAGTTCACCTGTGCACCATCATAATAGTCACTTGTGCTCTTCCCTCCCTTGTTTTGATCCCTCCTCCTCCCCTGCAGTGTGGCTCTGATTTAAAATTGTCTGTTTATTGTTTTGTTTTTTATTGTTGTTATATTTTTCCAGATGTCTTATTTGGTTCCCTTACATGCCTTGTATAGTGAAACTATCTGATATTTATCTTTTTCCTTCTGACTTATTTCAAAGCGCATAATCACTTCAAGTGCCATCCATGTTGCTGTAAATGGCAGTAGTTTATCTTTTTTGATTGCTGAATAGTATTCCATTCTGTATATATACCACATTTTCTTTTTCTTGTCTTTTTTTATTAATATAAAATTTTTAAAAAAAATTTACATATACTTGCCATCAGTTGTAATCCCCATGTATTCCCCATCACCATATCACCAGTGCACCATCACCTCAGTCCCCCATGCTCCCATCTTCCCTCAACCATCCCCCTCCCCTCCCCACCAAGTGTCCCCAGTCTGTCCTTGTCGCCTAATTTTGGTTTTTGTGTCTTTATTGCTGTTATTGTTATTATTATTGTTCTTATTCCTTTCCTTAATCCTTATTTGGTTCCCTTATGTTCCTCCTAGTGGAGGAACCATCTGGTATTTTTCTTTTGCCTTCTGACTTACTTCGCTGAGCATCATCCCTTCCAGATCCATCCATGTTCCCATGAATGAGTCTAGTTTT